>VZTX01027591.1:0-35586 GCA_013400915.1 Pardalotus punctatus
GGCCAAGTAAAATCACCACACTGCCACAGGAGGGCAAAGCTGCTGTGCTGACACAGCAGGAAAGGAACACTGGAGCTGTGGGTGTTAGTGGTGTGGGTGCAGGCTCAAACTGTGACATTAAGATGGCAGCAAAAATCAGTGCAACTATTGAAAATATGCTGCTTTCTACTGGCTCTCTTACCTGCAATATAGAGGATTCCTTGTGAGTTGTGCTGGCATGATCAGCAATAGGTGTGGGGAGAGGAGCTGTGAACTCCCACTTGTTGTCAGCAGGGTGGTACAATTCCACAGTGTGGGAGAGGGTGCCCAGTAATGTCCCCTCACCCACAGTGAAGATGCGGTCCAATAGCACTTCCACGTGATAGCGTGTCCGCCACTCCAGCATGCTGGTGACCTGGAGCCAGGATGTGTTGCAGGGAATAAAGTCAGAAAACCTAGGATCGCAGCAGACAGGTGATGGTTAGCAGAAGGCTGGTGGCTGGCTCATGTCTCCTGTGGCTTCAAGAACTGCTAAACATTTTCCCTGGACTGAGGAGGGTTTTGTATTCAGATCTGGACAGGCTCCAGGCACCTCCAGCTGATAGAGCAGCTCCTTCAGCCAGCCAGTTGATAGGGCAGCTCCTTCTCAGTAGAGCTGAAAGCTCAGTTATGGCCTTTCTCAGATCTGGAAGGGTCTGGGAACAGGTTGTGCCCTCAACTTTCAGCAAGCAGGTGGTGAAACTCATTGGCTTAGTGAAATAACCTTTGGTTCAAACACCAGCTGGCACGTTTCTGCTGGAAACTGTTTTAGTGAGATTTCAACAAGCACATCTTGCATCTCTGCTGTGCATGTAGTAAAGCTGAGCTCTGCATGCTGCTCTTGCCCAGGAGAATGCAGGAGTCCCCTCATCAGGAGAAGGCTTCCTGTCCCCTTACCCTGATGACATTACCACAGGGGCACAACACATCTGCTGATGCTGGGCTTCTACTCACACCCTGTCCAGTAGTAAATACCTCCCCAGGCTTGTTCTAGCGAGGAAGCCCAGGTGCCTGAACCAGGGCAGTCTCTGCAGAGCCACATGCAGTGAGCATTGCCCTGGGCTATACCTGGCAGTCGGTGCTGCAGCCTGTCTGCTCTAGCATCCTCTGTTCCACTGCTGCTGAGCTGCCCCCAGTCTTGGGGCCCTGGAAGGAAGCTGCTGTGGCAGTGGAACTGTTGGACTGATGACGCTGAAATAAGCCTTTGGGAGCATGAGGAAGAAAAATGTGTTTCTAGCAAGCTCCCTGAAGCCATCTAGGAAAACATAAAATCCTGCACTCTGGGAACTGCAAGCTAGCAGTTCCCAAAGCTAGCAGTTCCCACACTGTACAAAGTCTTTTGACTCTCCAGGCAGAAGGGGAAGGTCCTGGGAGCTAAAGCAGATTTGCTCTTCAAGGGTAAAACCAAGGGAAGAGCAGTCCTCCAGTCAAAGTGGGAGATTGTACCTGTGCCTCCCACAAGTACCACAGCAGCACCAGAGGGATGGGCAGCATTCTGTGGGGCTGCTTGACTAACTGGCTGGCTGGCCAAACCTGTGCTATGATATAGTGTACAGATTAGGATGACAGTTTGCAGGAGGAGCAAGGTGAGAACAGGGCAGGACCTGACTGCTTCCCAGACAGTTTGGAATCTGTATTCTCAAGGGCTTTCAGTACTGCACAGCGCACTAAGAGAGAGGGGTGGGAGATCTGTGGTGGGCAAGAGGAATGACTTCCTGTCTTTGCCATCTAGACATTTTTCCAAGGCTAAAGGTTTCTTGTATCTTTACCTTGTTCGATGGCTGCTTTTCCATGGGATCAAATTTGTACAGTCCCCTGATGACAAAGAGGAAAACATTGATGATGGTGACACAGTGGTTGTACACTGGCACACAGAGGTCCCCAAACTTGCGCCAGGTTGCTGCAGTTCAGGTCTGCAGATCACATCTCCTTGCACATGCAGTTGTTGGCAGTTCTGCCACCAGTGACCAACAGCGCAGTGGAACCGGAGTGGAGACTTGTGTTGTGGATCTGCAGGATTGGCAGAGCATACAGCTGTGAATAGTTATCCAGAGCCTCCTGCAGGTACCTGTGGCAGCCTGAGTCCAGCTTCATAACAGGCATTTCCTGGATATATCTCTGCAGGTCTTGTAAAGGAATGAGAGAGAATCTTATGCGCTTTAAAATCTGTGCTGCATCTTTCAGCCGTGCACAGTCATGTTGCAGCCAGCACATGGAGGCTCTGAACACTTCCAGCTCTGGAACACTTCCAGCACTGCATCCCTGGGTGTTCATCCTGTCCAAAATTTCACAAAGGGTTTCTTGGTCCAGGACTTTCCAGCACTGAGGATTAACCAGGATCTGTGTGTAATGCTGCCCCACATAGCACATGGCTTTCTGTCTCAGCTCATCTGGACCGAGTTTCTTGGTGATATTCAGAACATCGAGGCAGTTCTCACAGTTCAAGCACCCCTCCAGAAAGTGAAAGCAGAGCTTTGAAGGTGCAGCTTTGAAGGTCTCCTCAATATTCTGTAGAGAACGGTCGAGTTTGTTGTAGATGAAGAATATTCCTCAGCCCAGCAGCACTGATGGCTTTCAGCTGAATGTTCCCATCTGAGCTCCCTGCTCCCATCAACTTTTCAACAGAAGATCTTGCAGTAATTGCTTGCTGAAGCCAAAATGATCTTGTGGGCTGGAAAGCAAAGCTCTTCTGCCTCCAGAGTCACATCACACAGCGTGCTCTGTGACCAGAGGCTGCTGGGCCCTTCCAGGGATTGTGGCAGGTAGGTGTCTGACATGAGCCTTGCTATGCTGACCTGTGAGCCGAGATGCATCACTGTGGGCAGCATACAGCCCTGGAGCAGTCCCTCAGTGCATCTCCAGGGCAGTTTTCTCCAGCTAAACCAGTGAGGGGGCTGAGGCTGTGCTGCCCACCCTGCAGAGCCCCCAAAAGGCAGCAGCTGCAGCAGCTCCTCTTCAGCCCGTGCCTGGGACTTTGTGGGCAACAGCGCACCAGGTACCATGCGGAGCTGCCTGGGGCAGCTTGCAAGTGGAGCTGATGGTGCTGGTTAATGCACAAACCCACAGTGTTTGTGGGTTTTGCCTGTGGGCTGTGACACAGGACAGCCGCCAGTGTAGCTGTGTTCCTCCTTGCTGCCTGGTAACTGCTCATCTGCATAGAAAGCAGCACATTCCTGGGCAGCTCCCAGCCATGCTTTGCTGACCGCCTGCTCAGGTCTTCTTTCATTGGGCAAGCCTACACATGCCATCCTTTCCTTCTTGAACAACAGTCAAACAAGATCCCCTCTGTGACAAGCCACCCTTGGCACTCTGATTAAATTTGATCAGTTCAGATGCAGCTCCTTTCAGGGTGGGAGTGGGAAGATCTAAGTATTTGTGTCCTGTTCCATTTGAAGTATTCAAACAGCATCCTGTGCACAGCCTGCTCCAGGGTATGTGGGGGACTTGGGGCCTGGGCTCTCCCAAAGACTAGTAAGCCACTCACTGGGCTTTTGGCACAAGCAGAGATAATGGAGAGCACCTCCCTGTGAATGCAGCAGAAACAAAGGGTATTCTGCAGCCAGACTTGAGACCATGTGAAAACTTTGCCATAAAGCTGGATTGTAACCTCGCTTGGTTACAGGCTCTGCGAGCTCTGTCCCATCCTTGCGCACTCACTCAGCCCTTGGCTTGGTTTTGGCCATGAAGTTCATGTGGGAGGTGGTGGATGAGAGCAGAGTTACTGACTGGTTTTGTGCTGTGTTCCCACCTGGCAGGGGTGTTCTACAACTCCTCCGGCTTGGCACAATGTTATGACATATACCAGCTGTACCAGTTCTGTGCTGACCCCACGGGCTGCGGCGTCGGCTCTGACGCAGAGGCTTGGGACTACCAGGTGAGGGCTTGGAGACACCAACAGGTTTCAGCTGCTGCCCTGGCTATGTCCCTGCCCCATGACAGCTCTTGTGCTTCTCTTAGGTTTGCACGGAGATCAACTTAACATTTAACAGTAACAATGTGACGGACATGTTCCCTGAGATGCCCTTCACAGAGGCCATGCGTGAACAGTACTGTTGGAACAAGTGGCATGTGAGGCCACGAGTGCATTGGCTGCGGACAAACTTTTGGGGAGAAGGTGAGTTGTGCTGATTGCTTGTCCCTTTGTGTTACCCTGTATCTGTCTGCCTGTTTCCCTCTGCACAGCTGAGCTCCATGAGGACAGGCACAGCACAGTAATGAGTCCTAGCAGAAAGTCACGGCCTTGTGCTGACTTGAGCCAAACAGACCTTTTTGCGTCCCTTTGGGACAGAAGAGGAGAACATAAAAACTACCAATAATTTGTTCAGTGCTTCAGTGTTTTCTGTTCTTGGCCATGTTTGTTGCAGTAGCTAAACACATTTGGATAACTGGGCAGGAAGGAGACCTCTCAATTATGCACTCTCTGAATTTCAGACCTGAAAAGTGCAAGCAACATCATTTTTTCAAATGGAGACTTGGACCCATGGGCTGGAGGTGGGGTAAGCATGTGCACTCCTGCACCCTGAGTACAGAGCAGCTTTTCCAGGTGACGTACCACCCCCCACCCCTTGCACAGCAGCACTGGTGATTCAGTTTTAGCCTGAGTTTCTGTGAGCAGCTGTTTCATGGTGAACCACTGAGGAATCTCAGGACACTAATGATGGACACACTGAGTAGTGTCCATCAGCCAGAAATACTGATGGAACAAATGTGGCTTCACTAGTGCAGACACAGCAGAAACTTCCTTACCCCACACCCAGGGTCTGAATCACAAGCTGGTGTGTTTCTGTGTTCACACATGGTCTCAGTGCTGCCAGCCAGCTGCTCCTGGCTCTCTCCAGTCCCAGCACACTTGGTGAGGCCAGGTGGGTGCTATGAGCAGCAACTCAAACCAGGACAAGTTTTGGCTTAGATTCAACAAAACTTCAAAATGCTGTCAGTGTCCAGTTTAAAATTTAAAAACAAAAATGACTCAGGACTGGATTTTGAGTTAGTTGTGCTCCTGATTAAATACAGAAGCTCCTTGCTTTGGGCTGGCTTGGAATCCCAGCTGCAGGGGAATAGGCTGCTTAGGGTGCATGGGCCCAGAGGATATCTAATTTCCAACTGCCTGTGCTGGAATCAGCTGAAAGTTCCCACCTCAGGGAAAACATACCCTTCATTTGGTGATCTGATTCATTAGGATTGTTTGCTGTGGATACCAGCCATACCAAGGATGTCTTCCCATGCTTTTCCTTGGTCTTGCCCAGATTATGTTCCAGTTTTCAGAACTCATGTCCAGTTCTTCCCTGTAACTTGCTGAGAGTTGGTCTTTGCTCCTTCTCCTCCCAGATAAACAGCAGCCTCAGCCCTTCACTGAGTGCACTGACCATTAAAGGGGGTGCCCATCACCTTGATCTCCGGTGAGTACCAAACTCTCCTTTAGCTGGCAGAATCCTGATGCTCTGGGTATTTCTCTTAGCAAGCCACAGGCCAGACAACGAAGAGATACTTTAGAATCACAGAATCATAGAGTTGTTGAGGTTGGAAAAGACTTCTAAGATCATGAAGTCCAGCCATCAACCGAACACCACCACCATGTTCACCACTAAACCATGTCCTCAAGTGCCATATCCACAAGTTTTTTGAATGCTTCCAGGGATGGTGAATTCCCCTGGGCAGCCTGTTCCAACCCTTTTCGTGAAAAGATTTTCCCTAATATCCAGTCTAAAGATCTGGTTCAACTTGATGCCGTTTCCTTTCATCCTGTCCCTTGTTACCTGGGAGCAGAGCCTGACCGCCACCTGGCTACAACCTTCCATCAGGGAGTTGAAGAGAGTGAGATGGTCCCCCGAGCCTCCTTTTCTCCAGGCTGAGCCCCCCCTAGCTCCCTCAGCCACTCCTGGTGCTCCAGACCCTTCCCCAGCTTCATTCCCTTCTCTGGACACACTCCAGCCCTTCAATGTCTTGTCAAGAGGGACCCAAAATTGACCTCAGGATTTGAGGTGTGGCCTCACCAGTGCCTAGCACAGGGCATGTCCTTAAAGAGGACTGGTACCAGGCTGTTGCAGCCCAATGTGGAAGAGAGATCTTCCTCCCCAGTACATAGCTCTTTCAGCCTCCGGGGATGCTGGGCTGTGCAGAACTTGGCACTCAGCTCACCTACTGTCATTAGATCGTGTTCTTGCACAGGGCTTGGCACAAGTATGAGACAGCATGCAGCGATCAGTCACGGGAAGTAGTCCAGTGCTTCCTGGCATTAGCCATCACCCTTTGGGCCTGGAGCAGAGGGGGCAGCAGCCAGCAGTGAAAGGGCAAGCTTGGGGCTGCTGCCCAACTGCACTGGGGATCTAACACTGCAACTTGCCTTCCAGGGCATAAATGTGAAGCACAAACCAGTCAGTCTCTGTCCTTAAGATCACAGGCTCCGCCTGTGCAGGAGGCAAAACCCCACTGTATAGTGACACTGCTCTGCTTTCCCTAGGGGACAGAACCCAGCTGACCCCCCGTCCGTCACAGAGGTGCGCAAGCTTGAAGCTGGGATCATCAGCAGCTGGGTGAAATCCGCACGCATGGAGCGGCTGCAGGAGCAGCAGGTGGGAGCTGCAGCAGGCAGCCAGCCCTGAGCTACTCCACCCCTGCAGCACCTGCATGCAGCTGCCCCAGGACACAGCAGCCTGCTGAGCTGGGTCTAGGCTGGCTGGGACCCTATTCTCTCCTCTGCCATGATGGTGGGAACTCCCTTTTCCAAAGTGTTGCACCTGCACCTCATTGAGCATCAAAAGAAAAGCAAAAGGCCAAATCACTGACAGAAGCCAAAACCATATTGTCTGGGCTCCATGCTTACCTGCTCAGAATGGGCTGTTACAAAGGGCAGAAATATGAAAAGCTTGTCTGGAAGGTCCAAGAACCATCACAGCCCTGAACAGAATGGTTGCATGAGGCACCTTAAGGTTGAAACTAAATTATTTTTAGAGAAAAAGGAAATATTAGAGGGCTAGTGGAAGAGCAGAGGTAGGTCATGCCTGACACAGGGTCACCAGGAACTCCAGTAGTGACCAGTTATCTAAAACACACTGTCAGTCTTACCCAGGGCTGTGGGTTTGGGGTATTGTAGTTTTGTTTTTAACTTGTCCAAGAGATTCCAGTTGTTGAGATGAAGATTTGCACAAAAGAATCCTGGTGTGCACTGCTGTCACTTAAGGGCTCTGTATTGGTGACAAGTAAAGCACACTTCACTGACACAAGTTCAGAGCTTTTTTTAATCAATTACAAGTATATTAAAGTGTGTGATATAAAAGTTTAATATAAAGGGTGTGATATAATTTAATGGCTTAGTAATATAACCAAAGAAGATAAAAAAGGTTCCTTCTCACCTTCCCAGGTGGATCTTTGCACATAAACAGGTACTACTGGAATGACTAAGCACCAAGAATCACTAGCATACCTGCAAAAATACTAAACCCTGATAATCAACTGGTTGTCTGAGCTGATTTTACTTTACAATAATCTTATGAGTTAGTGGAGAGGCTTCCTCAGTCCCCAAAGGTTTCCATTGCTTGGGTAGCGCAGTCACAGCAGTGCTTGGTGTCAGCGTCTGCACTGCTGGGCCCTCCCTGGTCACAGCAGGGCTGGTTCCCCGAGCCCCTGCTGGTGTTTCACAATATTCGGGTGCTGATCTGTCCCATCCACCTCTGCCCTGTTATTAACAAAAGGCCAAAGCTTCTGCTCCCCCCACCCAGGGATGATGCAGAGAGCAGGAACAGATGGATCCACTGATCAGCTATTTCAGATACATGTAAATGAAGGACAACTTTGAAGACCCAATTAGTCAAACTCCAGTCCCTATGAAAGTCACTCTAAGACTGCCAGTGGCACTACATCCTCAGCTAGACCTGAATCCTCTCTGTTCATGCTGATGAAAACCTCCATGGGCCATGCTTAGATCTGCCACCATCCTTCTGCTCCTGTTCAAGTCAGGCTTTGGGTTTGTTGCTGCCACATTGAGCCTTACTGAAGTGCTGGACTCATGGTCATCCTCTGCTCAGAGCCCCCAACTTCCCTGAAATCAGATTTGCTGTACTCCAGCCATTATTCAGGATTAACACCACATTAGGAAAAAAAAAAGCAGAGAGGAAGGATTGCAGCCTGCATTTCCCTTCAAACAGCACCCTTCCCACCGCTAAGCAGGCACCCAATGACACCAGCCCAGCAATGTATAAACAGCCAGGTTCAGGGCAAATCTTTTAGGAAGTCACTGCACGTCATCCCAGTTTCCAGGGCTGGGTTTGTGCTTTGGAGAGAAAGGCATGGGCGTCTGCTGACCATCCAGGAAGACAAGAGTTTTTTAATCCCCTTGTACTGGACTATACTGAGCTCTTATTTTCCCCTTACAGATAGTTCTTATCCCAAAGAAATACCCATAGTTTGATATGGAAGGATAAACAAAAGGCTTTCAGACACTATGGTGAAGAGATGAACACGATACACATGGACTTCCAGGACAGATGAGCAGTGCTATAAAAGAAACCATGGCAGAAGTCTGAAGCCAGTTCCACCAACATCCATAGTTTTGAATCCTTGGGCAAGCAATGCAAGCATGGGATGTAAATGGAAAACCCTGTTGTGTGGTCCTGTCTGAGCTGAAGGGAAGAGCCTCAAAGAACCACTCCTGAGCATCATGGGAATGCTGCTCCTGGTTGAACTTCAGGACCACGCAAGGAAAACGGGGTGCAAGAAGTGAGTGACCCAGACCAGACCACGGATGCAGCCCCTGTGCTTAGGGCCCACACCAGTGAGACTGTTGAACAAAGGCTTCTTTGTTCCATCATCATTTACTGACATTGATGAGTGTGGCCAAGGTGGGAACATTGCACAAGAACAGGAACTCGGGGTTGGGCTTCAGTGGACAGTGGCTTCCAGCCTTGGACAGCAATCTCCAGCAATATTTCAGAGACCAAAAAACCCCAACGTTTATTTCCCAAATCCAAAGTCAGAAATATCTTAACCCTTTCTGTTGAAGCAATAAGCTTCGTGGAGCTACCCTGTCATGTCATTTTTTATTGATCCTGTTAAATATACTGAGTGTGGCACTGGGAATCAGGAGCTGAATCCCCTAAATGGCTATTTCTAGGAGAGCACAGCTGAGGCAAGTCCTGAAGTGCAGGAAAAATTCACAAAACTGTAAATGTGTTATTGCAAAAATCTTTCCTGTCTTCATCCATCATCACTGCCAACATCACACTGGCATGGAACAGGAAACAAGGTGTATTCTTTGCCTAGTATTTGGAGGAGTAAATACAGCTGTACATGAGCTTGGCATGGAATGCTGAAAATCCTGTTACTGGAAAGCCCTGCGAAACACAAGGGTCCTGTAA
The DNA here is from genome assembly GCA_013400915.1 of Pardalotus punctatus. Classification (NCBI taxonomy): domain Eukaryota; kingdom Metazoa; phylum Chordata; class Aves; order Passeriformes; family Pardalotidae; genus Pardalotus; species Pardalotus punctatus. The sequence continues at coordinate 9,372 of VZTX01027591.1, forward strand.
GCCAACACCAGGGACCTTGGAAAACTGCCAGTTTCTAAGACCTGTAATGAGAATTCAGCTTTCAAAAGTTCAGGGATTAAATGGTAACTGTTCTCCATCCATCTGCTGAATTTTCTTTGAGCAAACAGGTCAGTATTTTTTCCAGAGCTGTGGCTCAAAGCCCCAAGTGTGAGACTCCTGAGTCCTACAGCCCTGCAGTTCTCCATGGCTCTGTCCGTCCCTGGCTCTGTTTCTCAGTGAAAGCCCAAGGCTTTCCATTGTGAAAGCCAGAATCCCTGGCTCCATGGTGGCCTTCCCACAACGTGCCACTTAAGCCAGGAGTGTCCCAGTATGCAGAAACACCAAAGTGGGCTATGGACCCAGCAGTTCAGGCTTTGAAACAAGGAACCACAAAGGGAAACTTTGGGCTTCTGTTGTGCTGGGGGAGCACATCATGAAACAGAAATAGGCTGTGGAGCTCAGAGACTGATCTGACCCAACAATTTGTTAAAGAAGAAAAAATAAATAAGCAATTCGAATGACCTCTGCAGAAGAACAGGAAGAACAGATGATCTTTGTTGAGATTATTTAGTTTGTGCCATTTCACACGTGATATAGGGGTCTGAAACAAGCATTTGTTCTCAAAGGGAGCATAAGCTAAACAATCTGAACCTCAGGTTTAAAGGCTGAGGGCAGTAAAGCCACATTTTGAGGAAATTGCAAGTCCAAAGAAGAACTAGACAGAAATCAGTTGGACAAACAAGTTCAGCTAAAAGACAAGACATGTTTGGGAAAGTGACAGTTTATTCTTCTCATTTAACTCATTAGGAAATGAATTATTACTCTCAAGCCAATTGTAAGGCAAAAAAAAAAAATTACACAGACTCCCATAGTCCCATTTGTAGAATTGATTATATTAAGACTTGTGTACGACTTCAAAACCAGAAAATTTTTGGTAAGCATTTATATGTATTCCATTTTCTAAGAACTCTCTCTTGCCTCAGTTGGGCAGCTCTCTGGGTGAAACACTGAACCCTGGAAGTTTTACAGTCCATAGCACAGTCATAATTAAACGTTCAAAATCAGCTTTGTTTAATGGTACAAGGCCAAAGCAACAGAAGTAGTGTCACTGAATTTATAATTTTTCATTTTTTTCTTTAATCTCCAATTCTAAGCAGCACAAACCTGCTTCACAAACAAAAACACTGAAGGTGTTTCCTCCCATATTTTACCAGCTGGTGAGCCAAAGAACACAGAAGCCTTGGCAGCAGATCAGTTGTGCAGCCAAAGGCCATAGTGACTGGATTCCACTGCACTTTTAAGGAGAAGCTCGTTGCCAGAGTTACTGCTGGCATGTGAATGGGAGGAAAACTAACATTCTGCACTGACTAGTCGTATCCTGCCAAACCCAGGACAGGATCCCTCTGTTGACAGAAAAATGTGCACTTCAATAATTTGTACAATTTCTCAATTTCCATTAGTACATGGAATGATAAATTTTATCTAAAAGACTTAAATAGTGGTCCCAAGAGTAACTTGTAACCCCAGCACACAAATGGATCAGGAAAAACCAAATAAAGATGCATCTTACTTTACAAATCAAAGGTTACAATTACTATATAATACCTCCCATAGCCACTGGAAAATGAACCATTACAGTCAAATTCAATCAGCTCCATTAACAGTCCTGGACCCCTGGATTTAGTGGGGACTGTACCTCCTGGCCCTGCCCATCACACCCATTACCAGGGGGGAAGGAGTATTTCAGTGAGACCAACCTCTTCCAGATATATGAACAATTACATTTCTGAGATCTTACCCATTAATACAGGACTGTTCAAGTCCAAAAGGAAAAGCACTCTAGAAAGCTCATTTCCAAATTCATGGCTTAAAATCTGTAAGTGTGCACATATAAAAATGAAAGATCCCAGGGCTCCTGTAAGAGTCTTAAAAAACCTGGGTCTACTTTGTTAAGTAACTGAAACTAATTTCTCCAACTCTGCTGGGGCCAAGAATAGTTGTAATACTGTTTGCTTTTAACACTACTACTGAAAACACCCAATGTACTCCTAAGGAAAAAAAACTGAAAATTTCTCCACAGTCCAAGAAACTATGAATAACATGAGCTGTGCTGTACAGTTGTAAGTTTGTTTTGAGTCAACAAACACCCACGATGTGACATCTGAACAGGAAGGGACGGAAGGAGGCTGATAACAAATATGTTCACAAGCTTTCCCAGTGCCCAACCTCAGAAAGCAGCTTTCAGTCAGAATACCTGAGTCTAACTGATGCAAATAAGATACCAAATGCATGTGTAATTTTACTTGCATTTCACATTATCTTCTGCATTCCTGCAGGTAAGTTAAAAAACTGCAATACCTCTACAAAATTATATATCACTTTGAGCCAAACCAGCAGCAAATTCTCTCACCATTCATTTCAGCCACAGCTTGAACAGACTGTTCAAAGTGCTCTACAAACTAAGACACTATACAACAGATACTCTGCTGCCTCTCCCTTCTCCTAAGGTGATGCAGCATAGCTTGGGAGTTTGGAATGAGATCAGAGTACCAGCAGCAATACTGACAGCTTCTACCTGGGACAGCACTACAGCTCTTTGTTTATTCCACTTTCCACCTGAACCACTGTCACAGTCTGACAAAGGAATGGCTCTGTAATCCAGTGTTTCAGTGAATCCAGAAAAAACCAGAAAACTGTAGGCTTATTCCTGCTCTCCAGGAACAACCCTGTGCCCTAAGCCAACTCGCTGCATTCCCAGTAGTTAATGAGCGTTCAGTAACACTGACATTAAGTGAGTTTGGGGTCACCAGAGCCCTGGGAATGTCATGGTCCACACTGCAATTACTCTCTGAACCTCATCACCACTAACGGGGAAACCAGCTTCATATGGCACAGTTTTGCCCATCCCAGAACCAGGGATTAGATTTAAGACTGACATGATTTCTTCAGAGTTGTTTTTCCCAAGCTTTTGTTCGTTGTTTGAAGCCAAAAAAGGTGCATTATAGCATCTCTCCTCAAACCCTGAAAAATAAAGTGACTTGAAGATAAAAATGCCACCACTGGAAGATCCACTGATGCAAAGTCTATACTGGCACCCAGATAGGGAGTGGATGAGCCTCTGTGTTAAAGACATATTTGTCAAGGTTGATTAAGTCTATGTCATCTGAAAACAGCAGAAACATGTATTTGAGTGTTTCTCCAAGGAAGAAGCTCTCCATTTTATCCCGTGGCTCTGGATTACTGGGATTCTGAACGTTGTTAATGGAAGTATAACCTCCTGTAGGAACCTGTGCAAAAAAGGAAAAAAAATTGTATCTTTACATAACCTAAAATATTTTTTTACTTCCTAACATCCAGATGCAATTGGGGGAAGGTAAGTGCTAAGAAACGGATCATCATGTTTTTCATTTCATACTTGGTTTTCATTTACATATAAAGCTTCAGTAATGAAAAAAAAATCACATTGTGTTTTAAAAGAAACCACAATGATAAAATGAAGCAAAATATCCATTTATACTTAGAGTAGTGAAGTATCACAAAGAACATCCCTCTGAAGTTTCTGGACAAATATACAGAAAAGAACCACTGATTTCTACATTAGAGCTGGCCCAAGTCCTGTATCCATTTCTCTTAAGAACAGAGCATTGATATTTGGTGCCACACTTTCACAGAGTATCAGTGATACTTCCACAAGCACTGTAGTCAGAATGAATAGAAAAAAACATTTATTAAACCATTAATGCCATTTTGTGCTAATTTTTTTTCTTTTACACCTTTAATTGAAGAGTTCTTTCAATCCAGCCATGTCCTTTTTAGCTTCTGAAGTCTTAAAAACTAGAGATTCTAACACTTTGGTAGTCTTGCCTACAGCTTCTGCATTTCACTTTTTCATCAATGTAATACAAGTTCTTTCACTATATGGACTAAGCAGTGTATCTCAATCTGTAAGAAAACAATTTTTCTGTATATACTTACAAATTCCCCCACAGTTATCTGATTAATCTTGAAACATAGCATGTTTTCAAAGTTGGTGTTAGAAAGCAAGTGAGTAAATACAGTCCTGACAGAACAAAGCCATTCTAAACTGGCCTTACCCGGGTGTATCTGTTGAAATTCTGCAAGATTTCCCAGCCCCAGTCTTGGTATTTCTTATCACCCGTGAATCTGTACATATAAAAAAGGCTTTCCACAGTTTCTGGTCGCAACAAGTTGTGCCTGTCTGCAGGCTGCAAGAGAAAAAATGGCAAGTATCTCAAGTACTTCAGACAGGGAATTTCCTCAAAGATCCACACAGGGAGGAAAATAATTATTCCCATCTCCCTCTGCTCCTAAGAGTTTGCTACGCGTAAGTCACCTTTTCAATATACTACCAGGGTAACTAAAACCAAAGCCTAGGCTACAGCTAGAAGGCAAGGCAGCAAAAGAATTAACTGCTCCACAACAAACCCCATCCCTAATATCTGGCTGGGGGTTCAACAGCAGAATAGACCTACAGAGAAATCAGGGAATGGGAGTTCAGGCCAGCTATCTGCTCACCTTGATTTCCACATCCTTGTGGCCCTTCTGTGCATGGAGGTTGAAGTGTACGATCTCTGGGCTCAGGCCTGTCTCTACTTGAGCATACATCTGGTAGCAGGTTTCTATAAGGGTTTCAGCCAATTTCATGTGATCAGCCGCCAGTCCATTGTGGGCTCCCAGTGCTAAAGTACCCGGCAAGAAACAAACCAAGTGATCCTGCAAGACAAGACAACTCTTACTGAGGAGAAGTTACACATCAAACGGTGCGGGGGAGGAGGGCTTTACCACCTTTGTCTGGTATTTTATTCTTTCTCTTCTTCAAAACACATTTCTGGTGCCAACAACTTGATAACTTTTTAACAATCTGATGTAATGCAGTATAAGGCAGGCAGCATTATTAGAGAAATCATTCATTTCAAAAATGTACAAGAATGTGTTTTTATGACAAGTTTCTGAAAAAAACGTCTCAGATCATGGTGAGGGGAAGGAGAGTGTCTTTTGGTTTACCAGAAGCAGACCTTTCATATCAGCTCATGCAGGAACTCAACAGAACCACCCAAAGGCTTCAATGTCCCCATTCTAGGGCTAATCTACCACTGATGCAAGAAAGTAAGAACTGCAGATTAACGTAACATATGGGATTTCAAACGTTTCTCAACATTCAGAATGAAAACTCAGGTCTCATCACCCAAAAATGTAGTAAAACCATTCTGATGCCCCTGTATGGATGTTTAAAAGCTTTGTCCAGTCCTTAAGGAAAGTTGGGGGTTGCAAAGGTCAACGCAGACATAGAATCCAAACATCCCCCACTCTTCCAGCTGGCCAGGGTAAGAGACCTGTCCAGCCAATAAAAATGGATTAAAACCATCATTTTGACTCCCTGAAACAGAATAAAGTGTTCTGATACATACAGACACCTAAGCCAAATCTGTGTGTCTCAATGAAATTCAATTCTGTCCTATCTTGGGATAGGGTAGCACCCTCTACCCAAAATCCAGACTCTGGTCTTATTCACAGCAGGTTTGGAGTGCTTTTGGTAAATTTAGATCCCACATGCTGAAAACTAGAACTGAGTACCTTAAGAACACTACATCAATACACACAAACATTAATAATACACCACTTGTCTGAAAGACAAGCTATGCACACATACAATATGTGCACTTGCATGAGGTTTCTAACTGAAAGATCTTAAAATGCACAAATTAGAAGCAGAGGGTTAAGATCAATCAATTTTCCCTACAACAAGCAGCATACTGTTTCACTCAAGAATCCTCCAGGCAGGAAAATAATAAGATGTCATGAATGGACAGAAGCCTCCAAAATTATTAGATTTTTTTTTAAACCCCGTAACACAATATTAGATCACATGCTTCTTTTGAAGGTAAATCCAAAAACACAGGTAAGCAAGTATCTACATATATTTTTGAATTATGGAAAACAAATAATACATAAAATAGGTATTGTCTCAACAATTTCAGACACTGGACTTTCATGATCAAAACAGAAAAAAGAGAAAGAAAATTTAATTCCAGCACCAAAATGTTCAGTCTTGAAGGAACAAAATGGGTTTACTAGAATAACTCACAGAGAAGGCCCCTGGTTTGCACATGTGGTTAGTACCTACAAAGCAGTTACTCATTACTGCCATCACACCAAACGTATGTATACGTATATATAGTTTTAGGTTTTTGTTGGTTTGGGATTTTGTGGGCTTTTTTGAGAGGGAAAAGCTTTGCATTTGCCCATCTCTGTGTTGGGTTTTATTTAAATTTTGTAATGGTTTTTCTGGTTTCTTTTGCAGTTGTATTTCTTACCATCTTCGCACTGAAATGGCCATGAGCAAGCTCTCCTACAAAAGTAAGCTTCTTGGGTTCAGATCTCTGAAGAAGATGCTTTTTCACTCCTTCTATGGCTCTCATATAGTCTTCCAACAGTCTGTGAAAAAAACCATTCCCAGCTGGCTCGCATGCACACAGTCAGAACATATTAGATCATAGCTGATGTTCTTTTAGGCAACTGTTACTTCAGTCTAAAGAATAATATTTAACTGAACGTGAAAACTTAAAGAAACCCCTCAGTAACCATCAACATGACATTAATTGGTTGTCACTACCATGTAGCAATACTGGGTTTACGTGAAAAGTAAATAATAATACTTTAATACTTATTCAAATATTAAAGAAAACACCTTCAACTGTTTTTAGACAATAACCAGATTTTATTTCAAAAATCCTTAGAAGCAGAGTAATTCAAATCACAGAAAATATAGGCTGGGAGGGACCTCTTGGCAGTCTCTACTTCAACCCTCTGCTCTGAGGCAGACTCAGTTACATCAGGTTGTCTGACTGGTTATCCAAGCAATTTTTTAGTACCCCCATCCATAGATGGAGATTCACAGAGATTGAGCAATCTTTTCCAATTAACCTCTCTAGTGAAACACTGTTTCAGAGTATTTAATTCAATTTTTCTTTGTTTTCATGTACTTTCAATACGAAAAACCTGCTGATTAATACCATTGTGAGGCTCACAAAATGCCACTGTGGTCCTAAAAACACCAGTTCTCCATTTACAGTGAGGTAAAGCTTGGAAACAGCAGTGATGAAAGCTCTGTTTGTAGAGAGGCATTGGCTCTGATACACAGAAATGCCTCCAAGAGTCACATTTTTGCTTTGTCTGCATTAAACTCCTTGAAATTAACAAGTCTAACATAATTAGTTTATATGCAGACTTGTCTTGAAGGAAAGCATTTTTTCCAACATCTTTAACTCCTCCTTGCAAACACTCTTCCACTAACGCAGTACAGATAAAAGAAACATAGGAGACCTGAAGAGGAACTTTTTAGGAGGGCATGTAGTGCTAGGAAGTAAGTAGATTGATACTGCCTATTAGGAAGAAATTCTTCCCTGTGAAGGTGGGCAGGCCCTGGCACGGGTTGCCCAGAGCAGCTGTGGCTGCCCAATCCCTGAAGTGTTCAAGGCCAGGTCGGACAGGGCTTGGAGCAACTCCCTCTAGTGGAAGGTGTCCCTGCCCATGGCAGGGGTGGGACAGGATGGTCTTTAAGATCCCTTCCAACCCTAACCAGTTTGGGATTCTGTAGTTAAAGAGACTACACAAACATCAGTCTCCATTCACCTTTCATTAACAAACCCAGAGCAAACACAGACATCGCTGTTGAAAGGAAATGCCAGCAATACTTCAGAAGTATCTAATTATGTTCAATATCTATTGCAAAGACTTAATTCTCATCTCCTATCTGTGACACTTGTCACTTTTGATGACATGAGGAAGAAAAGGTTTCTGTGGAAAAGGAGTTTTGAGACTAAGGCTAACTCTCTTCCTGTTCTTTCATTGAGTTACCACAGGTCCCTCTTTTTGCTTAGCTTGCTTTTAAAAACAGTGATATGCTGAGTCTTGGGCACATGCATTATTTTTCTTGAGGCAGCAAACTACAACAGAGTTTTACAGCTCACCTAATTCTTACACCAATATGAGAAGTGTAAAGAACTTACTCATTTTCTTTCTTTCCACCCTGAATCCACTGCTTGAGCAGATACTCATAGTAGCTGTCAGCTCTGGCTCCCAGAGTATAAACCCCCAGGTGGGTGAACTGCCCGCTGTTGGTGTTTATGAACATAGGCACAAGGCCATCGTTTTTCCCTGACAGGGTGTGAACATGCTTCATCACCTCATCTACAGCTTTCTACAAGAAAGAAAATGGCAAACATAAATTATAGGTATAAATGAGGTACAGAACTGTGTCTAGTCACTATAGTTCAGTAACAAATCTGTAACTTTGCTTCCTCAAATTAGCATCATGGACATCAAGTTCAGCTACAGCAATATATTCAATTCAAGACTTCAAATTTTGTACTCCCAAAATATCATGTTCTGGGTATGTTCAAGTACTTTGAAGCAATTTTCTTTCCTTGAAAGCAAGCCCACTCAAAAGCCAGTACTACAGCACTCAGATTTACTCAGATTTGCAAACTACAAGTCCAGCTAAAGAAACAACGACATGAATCTATTTAGCAAGAGCTAAGGTTCTTTAAATAACTGCATTCTTCAACACCAAGCTGTGGGTACAGTTCAAAACAGTAACATCAGCAAACATAAAGAAAAGTGGAAAATACTATTTTCTCTGAAATTATTTTTATTTCAACTAACTTTTCCCTATATGGTGACCTGCTCTCAGACTCCTACCTAGTGAGTGACATTTTAGTTCCTTGCATGGCAACACTTCAGTTTTGTTCTTTGCATATACATAATGGTATCAAAAAACCATACTCAGAATTTTCTTTTTTAGTTAAAAGCTGTTTCTTCTGAGGAAGAAAAATAATTAGTCATCTCCACTACTACTTCTGGTACTCCACTATACTTTTGGTATTTGGTATAAAATAATAGAAATATTTTATTCCTTTTTTTTTCCCTTGTCTAGAGTTTCACAACGTATTTATCATAACTTACAGACTCCAGAGACCATGAGTACTGATGGAGACTCAGTGGTGGTGTAGAGAGATGGAAAGAGAGAGAGATACCAACTGATTCTTCCATACCTGGAATTTCTCATCTCCAGTCAGACGAGAGAGCTCCCTAAACTCCAACTGAATGCTGGTCACCTCTGCCACAGTGCTGTCAGATGTCCAGCGAGGGGGATGTGCAGTGCCCCGACCAATGTTGACATCAGAATATGGTATCTTGGAGGGGGTCTTGAATGCTGGCATAAGCCTGTTTCCAATGTCTTTCTAGAAAAAAACCCAGGAGCACAGGACAAAACGACAAACAAAACAAAAACAGATATAGACACATGCACATCCAATTAGATTTTCTTCACAAAGCAGACAGAAAAAGAACAGCAGCTTAGTTTTAGATGACACAAGCAATTAAAGAAATTTTAAAAGTCATTAACTTACTCATAGTAATGAGCAGAGTTTCCACCTTGTCCTTAGCACTGCAGGCCTCATCTGAGGCTGCAATCCCCATGATGCAGCCACTGGCTGATCTAGCTAATCTGATCAGGTGGCTGATGCTGTTAATACACACAAAAAGGGCAACAAAAGACAACCCCTACCCTTTGCCAATCATTTATTTCCTCTTTTGTTTCATTAACTTTATGATGGTCAGCCATTCATGAGCAGGAGAGCAGACATACAAGAACAGGTGACAAACACAGCAAGGCTTTGAAGTTGTACAGAGAGCAAAGAGAGGTGCAGGCTTCAAAGCTTAATGGCAAATGCCTTTCCCACCACTTTAAATATGAAACTGTTAAAAATCAGCAACATTTAACTTTCTGAGGAAACTTCCCTCAACTCTGTCCAATACTGAGTACATAACCAAGTTGCATTTGTAAGGCCAGTCACTCACAGCTTTTTCCAGGAAAAGACTATCTCCAGAGAGGTGGTAGGTGCTCAGCAAGCCACCCAGGATACGGATAGTGCTCTCAAATAGGTTCACATCCACATTTTTATCGAATACTAAATCATTTGCTACCCATTTTCTTGCTTCTTCAAACTCTGCAAAGCATAAAAGGTAGTTCAGTTATGAACTTCTGGCATGTTTCAACAATTAGAGACATGAGTACTCCATATTTCCATGACAGTTACTTATATTTGTCTACAGAGATGATAATTTTAGGTGGAAATTAAAATGAAGAGCACATACTGGCAGAATTTTGATTACCACTGGCTTAATTCTTATTCAGCACACATCACACATGCATACAGACAGAAATATTCACCAAAACAGAAAGTCCTTAATAATTCAAGAAAAGAAGAAACAGAGGAATTCTTTATTAAAATAGTCCAGAAATTAAAATCTTTCAATTCCATCCATTTGACTTGTCAGACAATTAGTTACACTTCCACAAATCCTTCTGGTTTTAATTAAATCTTTTTCAACCAAAGCTCTTATCTACCAAGATAACAGATAACATTTTCAGTTAATAGCTTTAGCTCATCAATGTCCTCAGGAGCCTGCTTCCTGCTTCAGCACCTAACGCCCAAAATACCAAGAGGTTACAATTTTTTGCTCTATAAACAAAAATGGTTGTTTATCACACTACTGATTAAAAAAAAAAAAGGTTAAAAAAAAGCCATAGCCATATTAGATTCATGAACCAGCTTCACAGCAGCATCGCTCAATGACTGCTTTGGCACAGAGTCTCTCTCCATGGGTGCAATTGTGAGCTCAGCCCTCACAACTGGAAGCTGAGCTATCTCAGAGATCTCACAGCTTCCAGAAACTGCTGCTTGTGAGAAGCTGCAGAAGAACCAGTTTGCCAGAAATGGAAGGCATTCCTTAGGAGATAAACTCTAAAGCAAATGGATGCCTTTGTGCCCTCTGGTCTTGGATACTGGGCAAATAAAGGATGTTGGGCACATTGAGAAGAATTACAAAAAAATCTCTCAGTCAGTGTTGTCAGCAGTACAACAGTAAAGGCAGAGTCCTCTGACACAGAAGCTCTGCATTCATCAGCTGATAAGAAAGACTGGCAGCCTCAAACAGAATTGCCATTTACATAGCATTTGTTATTCAGAAGAAACCCCAGGAGCTTTCTAAAGCAATCAGCAGAACTGATACAAAATATGAAGAAGCCCTCACCAAGAACCCATTTTCAACACATCTCTAATACTAATATTTTACTTTAAAAGCTCTACTCAGTTACCAATTAATTTTTTAGGAAAAAAAAGAGCAGCACACCGACATCTTGATGAAACTTCAAGATAGCTTGCTCAGGCCTAGAGCTGGCCACACATGACATATTATTTTACACAAATTTCAAAGGTAAAAGAGACAGAACCATTAAAGACTTTGAGTTTTTATTGTATTCTCACTAGCAGCTCTGTTCTTCCTATCTTGACAGAAAAAGCTGCATGATTAATAAAAGTTTACAAAGGCGGCTATCTACCATGGTTAAATAGATCCAGTTTCAGAAATTTTTAAATACCACTAAAAAAACCGTCAGCACCACCAAAGAAAACCTCCAACCAACCCAAACAACCAACAACAAAAAATGGTCTTAAATACTAATTAAGCATTTATGTTTTTTGCAACAGAATTGCAAATTTTTTGCCTTAGTTTTTAAAATCTGTTTGAAAGTTTTCTAATACAGTCATTTCCAGAATAACTCTCAAAAATACAGACAGCAGAACAATTCAGGAAGGAGGTAATGAGCACTCCCGTTCTCTACCCATGGATTTCTTACAGAAACAGCCTTCTTAAATCCATATATCAAATACCAATATTATGTGTGATAAAACACAAGCAAGGAACATATAGGCGAACCACGCAAGAGTGATGGGCAGAAAGCCTCCAGCAGCTGTATAATGGCACAGAAGTAGCATAGGGGTTTTAGTACAAAAACAAAGACCGGTAGGTTTATTAATACATCCCTCAAATTCTACCAGATATTGTACATATACATTGTATACATACATACGTTGTATATACACATTGTATACATATACACATACATATGTATATATGTATGTATGTATCTATGTATGTATGTATGTATTTACTCTCACAGTATTACACTACATGTAATAAATATTCCCCTCAAAGAACTCAGAATATGCACTGTCTGAAGAGAAATGAAGAAATTATTTTAGAGTGAAAAAAACAGAAGAGGAAAAAAAATTACCTTCTTTTAAGCCTAAAATCCACATGGTATCCAAGGCATCAATTAAGGTAAGCCCAAGTCCAAACCACTCGCTGTAGGACTTGGACAAAGGCTTCAGCTCATCATGGCCCCACGCAAAATCCTTGTACCCTTTCCAAGCATGGCGGAAGGCTTCGATCACAGCCAGCTGGCGCTCATTTATGGGCACTGCAAAGGAGAAACAGCACCTTGCTCAGGACTTCTGCAGGGCACTTACAGAATTATACCACACACCACTTTGCTGCATTCCACTCAAAATGCAATTTCTTCCAAACTAACTGATCAGTGCAATGGAAAAACCACCCTCACATGATTCTTTTCAGAATAGCCTTTCCTCTGCAGAATAACCAGTCAGTGTTTCTAGTCAGCAATTCAGCCAAGTGGAAACAGAGATCTCTCCCTGGCAACAAAACTGTCACTTCTGCAAATAAAACATTAAAATAATCACATGCACACTTGTAGATGAGTATCACTAAAGCTCAAAGAGATGAAAGTCAGGAAACACCAGATTAAGATCCACGGTAATTCAGGGGCTGAATACATATGCTTAACAATAAAATCGTCAGCTAATTCAATACGTAATATTTTTTATTCATCTTCCCTCTCTTATTAACTGCTTTCTGTTAAATTAAAAATCGCTTCTACAAAATTATTTCTATTGAACTTTCTATTTAGTATCAAAATAGAAAGAAAATTTACATTTTCCATCTTGGCAAAACCATGTCTTTTTCCACAGTTCTACTGATTTTTTGCTTGCAATTTGCCATGAAGTAGAGTTTATGTTACACATTGAACATGAAAAATTTGAAGCCCATTAGCCAAAATTTTGGAAAATTATCAACAAAGACTTCTAGAGTGAAAAACACCAAGCAGCATAACTAACCCCTTAAATATTAAGCTTGCAAAAGTGCAAATACATCACACTGAAATATGCCACGTGTATGACACCAGAACTTCCTGGTTTCTTTTCTGAACCCTGAAAAAGCAACAACACATTCTTTGTTCCACAAGTGCAGCAACTTCAAAAACAACTACTGCAGCTTACTGGTGAGCCTCAAAAACATTTCCGTTTAGTTCAGGGAGGAAATCACTTTCCCTGTATTCGCAGAACAAAAGGAAAGCCACTGCTGAAAAAGGTGCTCTCTCTTTCATGCCTTCCCTTTTTAGATTATCCTGTCCTGCAGTATCTGCCTCCTCCCAGAGGCTATATTTCGAAGATTTGTCTCTAAAATTAATTTTCAAATTCTAAAGGCTAATAAACATGAAGGCTGCCATAGTGAAATAGGGACACTGAAAAACTAGGATGTTCTAGGTAAGCAATCTCTCTTACACTTTTTGTTTCCATTAATCAAAATAAGTAAATAAAACAATGTGTATGGGGGAAAATTGCACAACTTCAACCATTAAAGCAAACAAAAAAAAAAGGTATCATTAACTGTCCTATTTACCCGGTTCTTTCTGGTCTTCAGCTTCCACAGATGAAGGTTTTTCTTGATCCTTTATTTTACTGGATGGAGGTTCAGTGCTTTGGTCAGGCTCTATCACTGCTCCTCTCCAGCTGCAAATACAAGGGACCAAAATTAAGACTTATATTGGTCACAGAAAGTCATGCAAATGAATGGGACTTACGTCTGCATTTCCTTTATCACACAACACTTTGATAAAACAAAAGTCAAATTTTGTATCAAGGATCACAACAACTATGCTGTCAACAACGTAAGTTTTCTGTTCAAAAAAAGTCATTTTCTTTGCAGAGAAATTTTACTGGATTAAGAAATGTGTGTTACAAGCTCTTGGAACTTCACAGAATATCTTGGCAATAGAATTTAATGAGGACTTCTTAAAATAAATCAAACACCTGAAAATGCTGTATTACAAGCAATTTGTTATCTACCAGCTCTGAAATGACCACAGCAGCTACTAATGCTAAATAGTACCACACAAATGGTGATCACCAAAACTCATGATTAAGCACAAAGGATGAGATGCTCAAAGTACTAACTTTGCTATCAAGCGATCACAAGCCCTCCCTGCCATCACAGATGCATAAATCAGTTTTATAGGTTTCTATGAACAATCTGCTGAAGGTGAAGTCTTTCAGAATGGACTTCAAGTCAAGCAAAGTTAGTATCAAGATCAAACATCGCCGACCACACCATTTAATATATAGATATATTTTTCTTTGAGCTTATTATATGGTTCCTAAGGGAACCAGGCTTACAGGACCTTTAAAGTTTATATTGTTTACAGTCAGCATATCTCCTGACTTAGATAAATGCTGTATTTAATTTCTTACTTTCATTCTTTGAATTTGTAACTAGTCTTCACTATGTTTTCATTGCTCTTCTAAGTTCTCATTACCACCTGTTTAACTCTATGAGTTACAACACAAGCAAAAGCAAAACAATAAAACACTTTCAGACAATACTGACAGCCAAAATGCTGAGGCACAGTTCTGATGCTATGATCAGCTCATCTGAGCCAGTGCTAAAGAGAACACAAATACACAAAACCCCCAAGCCTCGTCTTTCAAATCTGAAGAACCCCTGCTGAACTTTAAGTAGTCTTTTCTGTATCTATATCCACGGCACAATCCTTCACTTATTTCCAAATCAAAACACTTCCATAACCATAGAAACACAGACCCCCTGTTAAAGACACTACTAGATCTGTATAAGGAATGAGATATTTTGTAAGAAAGAAGTAAGCACACGGTGTTACACACACACAACCACGTACATATCCACGGCTTCTGCCTGTTCAGCCTGGGCCTACTGTGTTTAGTGGCACCAACACACAACCAGCACTGAGTCTGCTATCACTTTCCAAGCCTGGCCCAGGGCAAAGACACTTGTAGCAGCACTATTATATTGATACTGTTACATTAACTTTAATTACAACAAACAGCAGAAACCTCTGGACATGGAGAATCCTTCTGAACATTGAGAGTGTCTAAGTGCATTAGAAATACAGCCAGCCTCACAGGGCTTCAAATCCCCTGCAGCTGTGTGATGCAAAGAGTAAAATCAGAGAAACTGCCCATTCAACAGAATGAAATCTACCAGCCAAGCAAAATCAGCAGCTATCGGGCCAGACCTGAGAACAAATCCATGCAAAGAAAGAAAACAACCTCAGACACAGACAACAAAAAGCCCTTAAAATTTTCACTCCAGAACTCAATGCATCTTGGTGGGGGGCAAGGGGGAAGCACTGTACACCTTTGCCTGAAAAATTTCTACCTGATAATGGATTTCTCTGTTTTCTCTACTTTATCAGCTTCAATCAGCTCTTCTACAGCCCTGACAGTATCATGTCGGGTCTTCAGCCTTGTGTCCCTCCGTGGTGCCTTGATCTGAAGATTAGAAGGACCGTGCCGAACATGAGGTGGTTTTGGTGGCTTCTGAGAATATAAAGGAAAGTGCCTGCTAAGTTGCAGAGATGGTAAAATTTCAAACCATAAATCAACAGGATTCCAGTATTAAATATAAATTCAGATAAATCTTATTTTGTTTGTTTTGCAGCAGGCAAATTCTGACCTGAATGGAACATATGCTAAAGACCTTGTGGTTTTGTTTGCTTTAAACTTTTGGTAAAATTATCCAGTTCTTAAGTTTACACTGATAAATTATTTTTAAACTACCTCTACTGCTACCAGGTATTAGTTTAACGCAAGGCAGTGACAAAATACTGTAAAGATATTTGATTCCATTTTACTAGGCACAGTAAATTTATGAGAATTAGCAAAAAGAATGCAAAAAGAAAGTTTACACAATGCCAGTATAAATACCAAGAATTATTATACAGTCATATATGTACATTTGTGCATGATGAAGAGAAGACTTCATACAAAATTTTGGGTTCATTTACTGAAAATCCCCAAATTCATGAGGTAAATCCATGAGCAACACAGTAACCAATGTTCCTCTGCTTCACTAATCCAGAGTCAGTTGATGTTCCTTTCCCAGAGCATTCCCCACAAACATAACCCTTCAAAACCTCCTATCATCTGCTCTTTCCACTGATATTTCTCAAGCTCCCAGATAAACCATGACTCCAGGCTCCTCACAACAGTGGAGACTGATGCACAGAGCAGGAGTGAAGCGTCAATTAAGAGGTTACTGTGACCTCAAGTCCTGGCATTCCTGGGCAGAGCAGTGAGTAAGAAAGAGCAAACAGAACACATAAATAAAAAAGACAAAGCCAAGAAACACCACACCAAAGCCCTTCCTGAGAGGAGAGCATTCCACCAAGAGCACACTTGTATTTCACGTTCTAACTCCTTTCTCCACAACAACTGTTGGAACCAAGCACTATTTGCCTTCACTAACTCTTCGTAGAGTTAGAAAACTAATTTCTTCTCACAGTACCTGTGGTGAAAGCTCAGGGTAGTCTCCGTGGTTGGCATCTGCTTTCTGGGGTGCTGGTAGAACAGCTGGATTTGCCAGCTTTAATCCAGGAATTTCTTGTTCCGTTCTCTGATCATCCAATGATTTGTTTGTTATACCTAGACACACAAAACTACTCAGCACAAGAAATCAACAGTTAAAGTTGCAGTTAAAAATTTGTAACAGTTTGCTGAATTCAAGTAGTAGATGCACCTCCAAAAAATATTTGCATTCACAGAACATTGATAAACATAAACTAATTGTTAGATACAAAGTGTATTTTGGTATTAATCCTCTCCCTAATATAAAAGGAGGCTGCTATAAGGAACATAGGGGGTTTTTTAATTGCTAATATTTCAGTTTCTCAATACAATAAATAAGGTAGTATTAAAGGTAAATGTGCCTTAGTATTACAAATGCTTGGAATTTCTAAACTGACAGGCAGTCAAAACCAAGAGAGGATTATCTTATTCTACAGAACAGGTTTGAGCTACCCACATCTACATACAAACATAATAAAAAAACACACTCAAAGCCTCCAAATCTTAATCAACTGTCATAGTTTAGGAATGGTACTCCTCAATTCAGTGCTCCATGAAACCACAAAAACCACACTGCCACTCTTTTCCGCGCCTGTTTTCCCCTCCCCTTCTCTCTGGGGTGGATAGAGTTGAAAATTGGAGGTACAAAAGATAACAGGTAGAGAGAAGATAACATGTTGAGATAACAGGTTGAGAGAAAAACAATCGACTGAAAACAGCAACAAGATAAGAAAACANGCAAGATGTCTGTTGAATTAATTTACCCCACGACTGTGGGTTCTACCCATTCTAGATGTCCTCAAGAGCAGGAGGGCTGAGATGTCCTCAAGAGCAGGAGGGCTGGTTTACTGTCAGCTGATTGCTGTATCAGGAGTGCACAACGGGTTTAACTACAGCAGTCCATACTCATTGTATGTGGCAGTTATGGCACTCAGTGGCAGTGTCATTCAGCAACCAATATTATACAANATTTCTTGTTCCGTTCTCTGATCATCCAATGATTTGTTTGTTATACCTAGACACACAAAACTACTCAGCACAAGAAATCAACAGTTAAAGTTGCAGTTAAAAATTTGTAACAGTTTGCTGAATTCAAGTAGTAGATGCACCTCCAAAAAATATTTGCATTCACAGAACATTGATAAACATAAACTAATTGTTAGATACAAAGTGTATTTTGGTATTAATCCTCTCCCTAATATAAAAGGAGGCTGCTATAAGGAACATAGGGGGTTTTTTAATTGCTAATATTTCAGTTTCTCAATACAATAAATAAGGTAGTATTAAAGGTAAATGTGCCTTAGTATTACAAATGCTTGGAATTTCTAAACTGACAGGCAGTCAAAACCAAGAGAGGATTATCTTATTCTACAGAACAGGTTTGAGCTACCCACATCTACATACAAACATAATAAAAAAACACACTCAAAGCCTCCAAATCTTAATCAACTGTCATAGTTTAGGAATGGTACTCCTCAATTCAGTGCTCCATGAAACCACAAAAACCACACTGCCACTCTTTTCCGCGCCTGTTTTCCCCTCCCCTTCTCTCTGGGGTGGATAGAGTTGAAAATTGGAGGTACAAAAGATAACAGGTAGAGAGAAGATAACATGTTGAGATAACAGGTTGAGAGAAAAACAATCGACTGAAAACAGCAACAAGATAAGAAAACAAACAGTAACAGCAACAGTATTAGTAACAAAAGGCATAACAAAAACAAACCATTTACACAGAAAGTCTGTGACCATAAACAAATACCGGCATGTTTTCTCAAGAAGGAACCCCTACTCCCCGGCAGAGTCCCTTCCCCCACCCTGCCCGCTGCAATGGCACGAGATGGTATAGAGTAACATCCGTGGTTTAGCCGGGCCTCCTCCCAGCTACTGAAAAAAATGAACTGGCTGGAACCAGGACACTGTCCACCCCTTAATCTAGACCATCTATGCCATGCCCAGATCCTACACCTTCCAGTTATATACGTATATATATATATATATATATATATATATACACACACATATATATATATCTATATCTATATATACATTATATATAAAAATACGGAGAAGCACAGGTATAATTTCCAGAGTCAGTGGCTGTCCCTGCAAGATGTCTGTTGAATTAATTTACCCCACGACTGTGGGTTCTACCCATTCTAGATGTCCTCAAGAGCAGGAGGGCTGAGATGTCCTCAAGAGCAGGAGGGCTGGTTTACTGTCAGCTGATTGCTGTATCAGGAGTGCACAACGGGTTTAACTACAGCAGTCCATACTCATTGTATGTGGCAGTTATGGCACTCAGTGGCAGTGTCATTCAGCAACCAATATTATACAAGTCAACACTGCAGACTGTTCACACCCCAAAATCAAATCCCTTTGAGGGACACATGTTCCCCCATCCCTCTTTTGATTACCCACCAAGAGCACCCATCATCTTCTGATAGTTTGAAATTTTCACCTTCAGGCCAGATGACCTCCCTGGGTGATTGGTGTTACCTATTCAAGCTCACTCTGTAATAGGAGCAATCCACTCACTCCATGTAGCATCAGTGGCAGGATGTGTGGAAGAGACTTTCCCTCTGAACATCCAGCCCAGCATTGGCAGGCAGCATGCCAGGAGGAACTGTGCTTCGGGGCAAATCACTTCCAAAGCAGCTCAAACCCCTTCATAAGCACCCAGAATCTCTTTCTCAACTGGGGTATAGCTGGCCACAGATCCTTTGTATTCCTGACTCCAGAACCTCAGAAGTCATCTTCTCTGGCAGGTACCTGCTGCCAGAGACTCCAGGACCACTCTCCCCAGCTGCGGTGCAAAGCATGTCTTCTACATCTTATCCTGTCCTAATGGGTCCAAGGGCTATTATATGAACAATCTTCTGTTTACTTTGTTCAAAAGCTTGTTGTTGTTCAGGACCCATCTTAAAATCATTCTTCCATGTCACAAGGTAGAAAGGGCTTATAATCTGACAGTGATCGGGAATATGCATCCTCCAAATACCCACAGCACATAGAAAAACCTGTGTTTCCTTCGTGCTTGGTGGCAACAAAGGTATTTTGTTGACCACATCCACTGGAATCTGACTATGTCCATCTTGCCATTTTAGTCCTAAAAACTGAATTTCCTGGGCAGATCCCTTGACCTTACTTTGTTTTATTTAAAAAATGGCCTTCAGGACAATCTGGATTATCTTCTCTCCTTTCTCAAAAACTTCCTCTGCTGTGTTACCCCACACAATGATGTCAACAACGTACTGCAAATGTTCTGGAGTCTCAACCTTTTCCAGCGCAGTCTGGATCAGTCCATGACAAATAGCGGGGCTGTGCTTCCACCTCCAGGACAATCGGTTCCAAGTGTACTGCACAACCCTCCAGGAAAACACAAACTGCGGCCTGCACGCTGCTGCTAAAGGAATGGTGAAAAACAGATTGGCAAGGTCAACGGTGACACCACTTTGCTGCCTTGGACTCCATATGTTCCAGCATGTCTGGCACAGCCACACTCAGTGATGGTGTGACTCCACTCAGGCCATGACAGTCCACTTTCAATCTCCACTGTACATTGCACTTATGCACTGGACTATTAAAGGGTGAGCAAGCCTTGTTGAGCATTCCCTGGCTTT
The DNA here is from genome assembly GCA_013400915.1 of Pardalotus punctatus. Taxonomy (NCBI): domain Eukaryota; kingdom Metazoa; phylum Chordata; class Aves; order Passeriformes; family Pardalotidae; genus Pardalotus; species Pardalotus punctatus. The sequence continues at coordinate 29,596 of VZTX01027591.1, forward strand.
CCAGTTCATGCATCAACTCATGGATGGGGGTCATAGAGCCCCAGCTGGTGCCGATGGTGCACTGCTGCGGCAATCATCAGTACCTGTTATTCTTTGACCCAGCAGTCCCATAGCAGAAGGGCCCTCTGAGAGGTCAGGAAAGGGATTCAGCTAACTTCCTCTGCCTTCCACTGCAGCTATCCCAAAGGCCCAACAATACCCCTTTTTTAGTCCTTGAAATACCCTCTACTGAGGCAATCTATGCCAAGGATATACAGGACCTCTGGACCAGTCACAGTGGGGTTGTATTTGCCATTTGTTCCCAGTCAGGCTCACTTCAGCTTCCAAAACAGTCAACTGTTGGGACCCCCCTGTCACCCCAGATACAAAGATGGATTCTGCCCCCACATATCTCAATGGCATCATGGTACTTTGCCAACTAGAGCCTTACACTCCTGTGGATCTGACATGCCAGGCCATGGGTCCATACAGCCCAATAGATCTGACCATCCCTTTCCTCCTCTTGGCTGGAGGAAGGGTCCCTCTAGTTCTGGTCATAGTACTCATTGCTTGCTTCTTGTAAATATGAACTGGAAGTCCCTTAAAGAAGATTGGACATAACAACAACCCTTCCATTCTGTCTGAGGACTTGCCCAACGGAAACTGGAGCTGCATTTATCCTTGAAGACTTCGCTGCAGTGGTTGTTCTTCCTCTCAAATTAACTATGCTGCCAGGGCAGAGGTGGATTTTCCATCCCACTTTGTCATGTCCTCTCCATGTCATGCAGGTAAAACCACAGGTTATTTCACGGAGTGCACTCTCTCTTGAGCAGGGGGGTGCTTGCTCCTAGTAGCAGAGACTGGTGTGTACCAGCAAGGCATAGGGCACTTCTTTAAATTGCTGGTAGTCCTCTTTAAATTGCTGGAGGCCCTTGGAAAGTCTTTCCACAGGCAAGATGCAAGGGGAAGGAGATACTTTCTTCATATAGCTGGAGTTTGGTAACCAAATTATCCATTCTTTGTTCTCCTTCTTTCCATGACATCACTGCCAATGAGTTGGCAAATGGCAATGGCATGCTTCATAGGATCCTCAGCCACGTGGTTTGTGTATACTGGACTTCATCTGGATCTATAGGGGATTGCTCATTATTTGAATACTTAGAGAGCACCTTCAGCACTGCTAATTCTCTCAGGATACCTTGCACCACGGTCTTCCACTTGTATTGGTGCAGTAATAGATCACCCTTCCCACAGTTTGACAGGAGTCACCTCCAGAGGCTGAAAGTTTCTGTTTCTTCCCAATCGCCTTATCAATGCCCATGTCTCAGAACAGGGATCCCAGTTGTTTGGCTTTACTACCATCTAGGTTCATCTCATCGGCAATGGTATCCCAGCATTAGAGCAGCCAGGTCACCAGAGGCTCACCCAACCAGCCAGCTGAAATTTCTGGCTGTAATTTTTTCACATATCTTGCTGATCACCCAGGGATAGGGATCAGGTGATTATCTCTGGCTCTGCCTCTTCCTCCTGTTCTGAGGGCCCTACTTTCTCTTCAGCCCTCACTAACTGAACTGACTTGGTCCTGGATTTCTTCTTCTATATAGGGACAACTGCTCCTGGCACGGGTTGTTCCTCTGGTTCAGCTACAGTTGGAGTACCCACGGTGCCTGTTGCTCTGCTTTTCTTCTCTCCCTGAGGGTGCTGTCTAGTGATGAGCAGTGTCTGGTAAAAAGTAGCCAGGGCAGGGCCCAGCACATTGCATAACTTTGTGCCTCTCTGGAACTGCCACAGCACTTTTCTTTGAAATATTCTGTCACTTTATCAGGGTCCTGTAGTTGTTCAGGGATGAATTTCTAAACCACTGGAGCAGAATAATCCTTCAAAACGTGGCCTAATTCCTCCCACCTTCCATGCCACTCATGACTATGAACCCTCGGGGCAGATCACTGAAAGACTCTCCTTAGAATCTCTTCTGTAACTCTAAACATGGTGTGGACCGTGAACTGAGGAGACCTGGCAGACTTGGCAACAAGAACAGGCTTTCCTTAACATTCCAAAGGGAATTCAAAACTCTCAAAAGCTGTTGTAGCAGGCCTGAAGGAGGAAAAGGAAGTGAAAGGCTGGGGAAAAGCATTCTTCACCCCCCAGACTAGGTACAACTATTAATGGAATGTGGAAGGCAGAGCCCAAGGTAAGGGTAGAAGACCAACACTGAATACCCATCCCAAATTGCCCCTGATGTTATCACACCATAAACTGATATCACACAGTACAGTAACAAAGCAATCTTGATCCCTCTCCTTGCTCTGAAGAGCACCACAAGGAGCACATACAGAAACATACAGAGGGTTAGGTAACACATCCTGAACACTCCATGAAGAGACTAAACAACATTGTGACCAGTGGCTCCCTGACTATTACAACACACGCTTAGATAAAATTTGTTTCCAGCTGGCTCTGAGCAGATCTGTCGTTATCTCAACCCTTTGTGCCACAGGCTGGGTGCCAACTAAGCCTGTTGTGGTTTAGGAATGGTAGTCCCCAAATCCATGCTCCCACCGAGACTCTCCAAAATCACTCTCTTTCACTCCTCATCCCTCCACCCTAGCCTTCCCCTCCCCATTCCTGTTGCAGCAGGACGGACGGAGTTAAGAATTGGAGGCACAAAAGGCAAAGATCGCAGGTTGAGATAAGAACAATTTACTGGAAACAGCAATGAGATAAGAAAACAAACAGTAATAGCAACAGTGTTAATAACAAAAGGTATAAGAAAAAAACTATTTACATGAAGGCACAAATACAGATGGCTGCCCCCCCCATGTTTTCTCTACCAGAAGGAACCCCTTCTCTCAGCACAGAAAGTCCCCTTCTCCCATCTCCCACACCCAGCAATGACTGATGTGGTATAGAATAACATCCAGGCCTTAGCCACACACCCTCCCAACTCATTAAAAAAAATTAACTGTCCTGGCCAAAACTAGGACATCAACTAAAACAAAACGTTGCTCTAGTCAAGATAAACATAGAAAAGGCATACAAAAATATTTCTGATTAAGCATTACATCATTCAAACATCACATAAAATCATTTCACAACTGCATGTTAATGAATACACCCAGTCATTGTCAATAGAAATTAAAATTGGTTATAAGACCCACAACAATCTCATAACCCTAACACCTCACTCTGGCAATTCCAAGCTGTACAGAACACGTACTTTTCCATGCTTCCCCCACGCTTGTGTACGAAATGATTCCACACACTGTCAAAAATGCAAACAGGAAGAGAATGACACTCCGCTGGAGTCGGGACAGCTGCTTCCATTTCTTTAGGAGAGAAAAGAAGTGAAAAAAAGAACATTTAGCATAGCATTAAGAGCCTACTTGGTTAAAAATAAACTCCTATTGGTTCATTCAGATTAAAAACCACAAAATCCAGTACGCTTAATTTTACCCTGTTTACAACTGCAGATATCCATTGCTTATTTTCTTTGATGACAGAGAAAACAGAAATCCAACCAGCTAGCACAAGGCACAAGCAGCTCACAAAACATAACAGCCACTTGCTGCAAGAACCTCAGAACCTGCCAAGTCTTCCAGAAAGCTGCAACTACAGCTGACTTTGATCACAACCTCCACTGGCTGACCTGAGCACCTGCCCAGATATCAACTGGGAAATCAGCCAAAAGCCTCTTTCCTCCTGGCCGGGGAAGGACTGCAGAGTGGACACGCAGAATCAGAAACAGAAGAAAATGGCAGGAAAACTAAAAATGTTACTGCAGCAAAGAAAGGCTCAAAACAAGCTCAGCACCAATCATTGGACAGGTCATGGGTTCGATCCCCATATGGGCCATTTGAGAAAGAGTGGGTCCCTTCCAACACAGAATATTCTGTGAATCTGTGAAAGAGAAGTCAGGCATCCTGGCTTTGACATGCATGGGAACTGTCACACAGACCAAGTCCTGCAGTACAAAAAAAAAAAGTCACCAACCTGCAGCAATGTGAAAATGAAATAAAGCACTACAAACACAAACAAGACAAACCCACAATCTTTTCAAGTTTAGTCCTGGGAAAAAATTTATTGTTAACACTAAAGTATATGCAACAATCACTGAAAAATTTACAGCAAATGGTTCATTAACCTGAAAGAGGTCAATGTACATTAGCCTCCATTTACAGAGAGAGTTGGAGTTGAACAGTAAGTGCTAAATTGTCACTGTTACTTTTCCAAGAGTCCTCCTGAAATTCACTAATCCTGATTTTGGCATACAGAGAGGCAACTTCATTGCCAATGCTACACTTGGGAACAACATTTCCCCACAAACCACACAGCACTTCCCACAGTCCCCATCCTCCTAGCAACACCCAGAGGCCGGAAATGTTTCAGTATGGAACTGTCAATATGCTCATGCTGTGAGTCCCACAGCACAGTTTTGTGCTTTCCTGCTGCACTGTTGACCATACAGGAATACTGTACACCCTTCTCTGTGGACACTGCAAGATGCTGGCCCCACTGTCATCTTCAGTTGTATCTGCACGGCAAACTGCATGACTCTCTCCCTGTTGCAGAAGGATGCATGAAATCCAGCAGCCCTGTGGTTCATCAGGGTAGGATGGGAAAAGAAGCTTTAACTGTGGTGTCTTGGAATGGGTAGGAATGAGGCACAAAAACATGTGAGGGCACTCACCACCAGCTTACTGATTTTTTGCTCACAAAAAATAAGGATTAAAATGAAGGGTAATGACTCAGGCCCATATTTCTCTAGCTGGTAATAAAAAGGGAACTGTGAGACCATGTCCCTCTTCATACACTTCATCTGATGACCTGTAGAGCCTCTATAGTTTACTATACATCATGTCCTACCTGTAATAAGGGTTATCTTGTCCCTTGGGCTCACTCTTTCCTACACAAGAGTCTCCAGCCCAAGACTCCCATCCCACATGAAGCTGCCTGCCTACTCTACCCACAAGCAGACAAGGACACTTCCCCAGAGCTCTACCAGAGGACCCCCCTCCTCACACGCAGCCTTCCCACTGAAAGCAGAACTGTTCCTTTTACATTCCCAGGGCAGAATACAGGGCTTTCCCCTTAAGCCTTTACACAGGGAACAAAGGCGCAGAGACCAAATCCCACTGCTCTCTTTTCTGTCTAGAGAGCACAGCGTTGCCCCTCAAATGTCCACTAGCAGAGGGCAGGATTTTACCGTGTGCCCCCATCCAAGCTTTGTTAGTGAAAACTAAGACGTGAAGATCCTTTAGCTTGCCCGCGCCCCATATACCCCTACCCAGCGGAGAGCAGCCCCATCAGCACTCGGAGAACAGAGCCCAGCGCGGAGCCGCCCCAACGCCCAAGGCCCACAGCCATGGCTTCTGCCCGACTCGGAACTGGGGGACCAAGCCAGGGCCCCCATGGCAGTCCAGCTGCACCCAAGCCCAGGGACATCCCTAATCGCCCGGCCCAACAGCCACCCCCCCCATCGGCAGGTGACCCCCCGCACCCAGCTCGGGGATACCCCCGGTACCGCACAGCTCCCCGCGTGGCCCTCACCCGCCAGCAGGAGCGCCGCCGCCAGGCCTTGCTGTTGTTGTAGCCACCGACCCCGACCGNNNNGCCACCGCCCCCGCCCGCTTCCTCCGGACCGAGAGTGACGGAGATGAAGTCCCGGCGCGGCGGTCCCGCGGCCGCGGCGGCACCCGAGTACATGGCGGCGCCTCAGGGGCCGCCTGCCGCCATCGCCCCGCGGGACGGAGCGGCCGCTTCCGGCAGTCGCTTCCGCTGCCGCTCTGACGCCAGCGCGTCCGCGCTCGGCGGCACCAGGGCGACGCGGGACGCAGCGCGCCGGCGGCGCTGCGGAGGCCCCGGCCCTGAGGGAGCCCCGTCGGAATCAGCCCTCTCCGCGGGCGGGCAGGGGGAGGTCTCAGCCCGCGCTACCCACTCGTCGGCGTGCCCCGAGGCCGCTGCCCTCGGTGTGGGCGCGGCCCGAGCCCCCCGCCTACTTCACGGTTCCGCCTT
>VZTX01027591.1:37660-56313 GCA_013400915.1 Pardalotus punctatus
TTTTTTTTTTTTTTTTTTTTTTTTGTTCTCTCAAACTTCTATGTTCCAGTTTAAAATGTGAAGAGTCAGAAAATAAAAAACCCAAGAGACAAGGCATTCAGCATTCTAATTTAGCTTCTCCTTGAAAACAAACTTGAAAACCATGTCATCAGCTCTGTTCTGTGTGCATGGGGAAACTGAAGCTTCAAAAGAGAAAGAACTTTAGAAAAAGCAAAAGAAATCTTTCTTTATAGCACAGCGCAGTGTAAAACAAGTGTGTGCTAGTATCGCTGAGCAATACTGACAAATATACAATGCAATTTGTTCTCAGATACAAAACTTGACTGACAGGAATGGAATGTGTCATAGAAACATTGTGCAAAAAGACTACAGAATTAGGTGACAAGGACAAATGCTTCATTGATACTAAAAGTGTGAACTACTGGCTGCACATGCCAACTGAGGTAATCAGAACTGTCATTAGCCGGTCTGCATGTGTGAAAGGATCATTACTCAAGTTCATGCAGAAACACTTCACAATCAGAAACTCTGACACTGACATTTAGATGCTTTCTTTAGAAAACTTGAGCATACTTACAAACTGTATTTACTCTCAAAGTGATTTTTATACTTCCCCATTCCCTTCTCTATTATTCTGAATAGAGCTTCACATCAGGAATTGCAGAAAGCCATGGAAGTTATTTATGTTTCATGAAATAGCATCATCAATTCCTCAGTTGAAGCTGATGCATGAAATAACATTTCAGATGAGATATCTTTCTCACCATCTTCCCTAACACTATGTTTAGGGGAAGAGTAAGCAATACTTCTGATGCAAAGGCTAGGCACCAGACAGTGCACCTGACACATCCTCACCACAGCTGAAACGACTCGGGCATGCTCAGCGCAGGTTCTGCATCAGACAGGCACGGGCTTCCCAGGGCAGTGTCCAAAGACTGAACAGGAAGAATCACTGGTGGGTCGAGGGTCAGGGCCACCCTGGGACCCCGTGGCCAGGGCTGAGTTCACATGCTACATATGTTCTGACAATTAATGTCCTTCATTAGCTGACACTTATCTTTACATTATGGTTAGTAACATATCTAAAAGAAAGGCATCTAAGGAATTATTTCCTAAGTGAAAGAGTGCTGGAAAAATCACCTGGGCAAAAACTGTAGAAGCAGAGGCTGGTGTTTTACTGTGCACCCTGTTGACACTGACAGTAAGTATTTTTGGTTTGGTTTGGTTTGGTTTTTGGCTTTTTATTGTTGTTGTTTTGGGGGTTTTTTTGTTTGTTGGTTTGGTTTGGTTAAGTATTAAATTCTACCACTGGGATTTGTTTCTCTTACTACTTTCAGGTACCTCAAAAGAGCCTCGTCTGAGGGATACGGTATAAATTAAACAGGGAATGCAAAGGAAAACTGTTATAGTCAGCAAGGGCAGAGGATTGTGAAAATATTCTTTTAAAAAAAATATTATAAAACCCCAAGTCACTACAAATGTAAGGAGCAGTCAGTCTAGGCACAGCAACAGCGAGCCCAGATACAAAACTAGTCTGTTCTACTTAGGAGTCCAATCTTCAAGCAATACTTGGGCATAACAACATACAGCAGACTCTGTATGATCTGCTTAGAGGATGCAATTGCTGAATTGAATCTTCTAATCAGCACAGGATTAGGGAAAAAACCTGACTGCTGGGAAGAAAACTTCAGTACTCAAACGCCTTTCATACTTTACAGGATGGGGCCTCAAACTGACTGCAGCTGTGCACACAATTTAGAAACAAAACCAAAGCAAAAAAAACAGCCACACCAACACAAACAATGTATGTAACAAGGCACTGAAGAAATTTAATCTTCTTGAATGCAAAGCTGATTTATCAGGCCTTGACTGGCTCTTTTCCATATTCATATGCACAGTAAATAAGAAATACAGGATCTGTTTAGCACCCAGAAAATGTTAATCCTCACTCATATCCAAGTATACAAAACAGACTGCGGTAAAAGGCACAGCCTTTGAAGTTACCAAACAGAACTGGGGAGCTCACACATGTGTGTTATCACAGCTGCTGCAAGGATTTGTCATCAGACAGTGCAAAGCAATTTTTTTTATAATGCACTTCATAGCTGACATTTTAGTACTGTCAGTTCTTATAATGGATCTGACAAACATCAATCTGAGGGGGAAAGGCTTCCCACCTCAAGAACTTTCCAGCATTTCCACTTTGTTTTCGTCGAGTACAAAGGGAGAAGGGAAGTCTTTGTTCTTCATGTACACCTCCAGACCCTGAGAAAGTTTAAGAACAGTATAGTTAGGCTGTAAATGCACCATTTTAAGTCTTCAAGGAATGACTGATGAAGGTCAAGGACAGGAAACAGTAACAGTTTCCCCAGTGACAGAAAGTGGGGTTCTGGGGTTCAAGAAGCAGAGGCACTAAGGAACTGTAAAACGTGATGTCAGAAACAAGCTTCTTAGAGGGGGGCAGGCATGGGAAGGTGTATCCTTAACTAACATTAAAATAATCCTAGCAAAGAAAAGTCAACTAAAATTGCCTTGTTTTCATTTTGTTCTGACAACATATTGATTGCAATAAGCTCGCCACCTGCATGTGTTGAGGCTTGCAAGTTAACACATGTGGAAACCTAACAGTGCCCACACATCCTCCTGCAATCCACTATTTCTCACCCTATCCGTCCAACACAGGGAAGCTCCTATTCTCACTATTAAATGGAGGCAGGTTTCTCAGGATCAATTCTTTTCAGAGGGACAAACTTGAGAAATGGCTTCCCTAAAGCCAACACACATATCACACTTCTCAGTCAGGATTCACTCACTGTGGGAGATGGGTACAAATGAGCACAGAACCCAATGATTTTCTAATTTGAATATTCTGCACTTCTCATTAAGATCTCAAAGTGCTCGTGAGTCTTAATGAAACTGCACCCTTGTTGCAAATCTCATTTTACAGATGGCTAAAACTGGGAGTGAACAAACTGCTGAAGAGTAAACCATAATGGAACCACATTATGGTAACACAGAGCCCAAGTCCTTGTTTCCTTGATCTTACCATTTCTCAGCAAGCCCAGGTTAAAGAAAACACCTGTGTTCAGAAGGAAATTAGATGCATACCTGCACACTCTTTAAAAGGCCTCCATAGTTAGTTATTCTCACCTCGCCAAAGTAAGACACTAATGGAGAAATCTCACACACAGCCGGAGGATTTTCAGTTCCTGAGAGACTAAAGAAGAGAACACAGGATTAACTTCCTGCCATACTTAAAAACCAATGCATCTTCTTCAAAAGATTGTCCAGAATAGGATTTACAGAAGGATAAGACCTTTGTTATAGTCATATGCACCAGATATTATGTGAACACAAAGTGTGAAAATAAAAAGGAATTAGCAGGTCCCAAATGTTACTCAGCAAAACCAAAACACCACTTTTATTGAGATGCTTTTCAAGTAAAATTAACAGCTTGTGGGTTTATTGAACTATTAGTTAATAAAGTAATGGCCCCATGGAGTAAAAGCAGCATCTCATTACACATGATGTTGGAAGTATCCGAATTGGTAATCACTATAACCACTCTAAGCTAACCATTAAGCCCTCCTGAGAACCCTGTTGGGGCCAAAGTCAGAAAAGCTGTCAGGGCCTACAAATTAAAATTCCTTGAGTTGGCTAAATCCAGAGTGATGGAAAAGGCTGCCCGTCCAACAAGATGCTGTAGGAGGGGCCAACCCATTACCCAAGTGCAGGGATCTGCCAGAGAGAATGCCCAGAGCCCCATGTGCTAACTGCCTGGAGCACCCAGTCACGAGAGGAGCAGGGACTGTAACAGACATCAACCTGCATATCCAGAGAGGACCACCTGAACAAAAATCATGCTGAGGCACCCTGTGACTACACTAATGCCCAGTTTTGGAGAGCCCAGCACATGCCATTGGCCAGCTGGCAAGGCTGAGCACTTCTAGCAGAAAGCCACAGAGAAGGTCACAGAGGTTTATACCTGAGTTTTTCTGGTATCCTGCAACCATTTTCATCCACAAATCTGGCCCCAGCCTTGAGAGCCCAGCGGTAATGCTGGGCCAGGAGGGCTTGCCGAGCAGTGGTAGGAGTATCTTTGTCAGCTGTATCTGCATTTTTTAGTGGTGAGAACTCTTCTTCTCTCAAAACTTCAAATGCCACAAAATTCCTACCAACAAAGGGAAGAAAACAATGATCATGAAAACCAGAGCTAGTAATCAGCTCTGCTAATGCAAAAACAGCATTCATGGGGAAAGGCTCATATATATTTTAGGGTGCTGCACTGTTTGCAGCCTGGGGCAGTCAAGCCAAGAGAAGCCCACTGCCCATGTGAAGAGCCAGGGTGTACCAGGGCTGTAGAATGGAAAAACACAAGGCTTGTCTCTTTGGGAACATAACAGCAGCCTCCCAACCCACCCAAGCTGTGCCCAGGGGAGAGAAAAAGCAACAGTTCTGCAGAGATGTCATAGAAACCTCTTCAGACAGCTCAGAGCACAGCAGGATGGAGAGCCCAGCAATTGGACACAGAACGAGCAGTGCACTCACTGAAAAGCACCCCACCATGCCCCAAGAAACACCCATCCTGCTTGTGAGTCTGTAGGTAAGGACCAACTAAGGACACCAGTTCCCAGGGACAAACAAACAATAAGGGAGGCCTCACAGGTGAATCTGAAGTACAGCTGTTTACCAGAAATGGGAATGCAAATTAAAAAGCCCCACAGCAACAACCGTGCATTTCTGCACTTCATGTGTGAAGCACAGCTGCCAAGGTGGTTTTGAGCTGTTAAAAAAGCATAAGGAATTGCAAATGAGTCCTGTCACAGCTCAGAACTCAGCACTGTCCCCATCACCCTGCTTTGGTCTTTAGTTTGATATTACTTTACTGAATACATGCCAGGAAACAGACTGGTTCAAACCTTATGCTCTCTATTCTAAAGGAAATCCTCTAAAACGCGAAATACTATCCCCAAACAAAGATACTTCAGTTTGCCTGAGGTCTCTCTTTGCCATTTATTTAAGCCTAAAACAGAATCTTCACTGCTGAATTTGAGACCTTGGAAAACAGATTTTATAAGAACAGTTACACTTAATTGATAAAATCCCACATTCCCTAGACACGAGTACTCCTGACTATGTATGTCACAGGACTCCCAGCTATGTTGTAGAACTTGGAAAATGAACACTGATAGTTCCCACAGCAACAGTAACTTAGCCCCACTTAAGTGAATAGTTTTCCGAGCACAAAGGGTGCGAGCTGAGCCCTGGCATAACAGCACCCAAAAATGTAACCAGAGCTGCAGTTGCCATGGAAGCCACAATCATGAAAGACCAAATTTTCTAAAGTCTGAATACGCTAATATGGGTTTCATTGGCTTTGCACGCGATTTCCTTTTATTATTCCCAGGCTGGCAGAGGCCAGGGCAGCCAACACATCCTCAGCAGGGTGACCAGTCTGGAAGCAGGGTTGGCACAAGCACTAAGTGCCCTGTAAGCTCCCCTTAGAGCCTGCGGCATTACTGTTGGGTTGGAGCTGGGTGTAGATCAAAACAACCTTCCCAACAAGCCACCCACAAACCATGTGCTCCCTGGGATGGCTTGTTTCAACCTACAGACATTCAAATGAACATTGAGAAGGAAAGGAGAAAAGTAAAATTACGTCTGCCACTAACTTAGAGAACTGGAACACATCAAACACAAACTTCTCCAGCTTTATCCCGTTCGGTTTTAGTGGTTTTACCAGATTTCCCTCCTTGTCAATGTAGGGCACCTTCTTTATAGCTACATGATGCTTCAGTTGTGACTCCCATTTCCTGCAAAAGGAGAAGAAACCATTTTATCTAGTTCAAGCCCACTTAGAAAAAAAGCAATACATTTGTGGAAAGTAGATGGCTTATTACTGCTCTGGGTCAACTCTCAACTGTAGTGGGTGTTGCTCCCTCCCAAGTGGTCTGTCACATCCAGGAAACACTTCCCCAAGCAGAGCAGCCTGGCCACAGGCTCTCCCTGTACCAGGGGGACATGACAGTCAGAGGAGAGGGAGAACTTTGCATCAAGCTGAAATTGCAGGCAGAGGTTACAAAAAAAGGAAGCAACCCAAATTGTTTTCTGGTCGGGATGAAAATGGAGCAGAGCAGATCCTTCACCCAATGGTGGTTCAAGCTCTTCAGGAAGCTTGTACAGCTGCTCACCGAATGCCTAGTATGACATTCCCCAACACCAAGGTGCAGAGTCCACCCACAACTTCACCCTCTCCCACAAACTCTGATGGTCCCAAGGGTTGGCATAGGTGACATTCCCAGTGGAAATCCTTGGTGTGAGGCTGCATCACTGACCACGCTGCAGCCCACACAGCTGCTCACCCTTGAAGGCCCAGGAAAATCATGCACTGGTATATCTCAATCGATTTAGTTACAGTGAAGCTGGGAACCTCTTCCTTGGGTAGGGCCTGGAGAGCATGCTGGGGCTGTCAGAAAGGGGTCTCAGGTATTTGGAACTGTTTGGAAGAGAGAGAAAGTGCAAGGCAACACAGGGGGTACCATAACTGAAATTACAGAGTGGGAAACAGGAACACCCAGTCTTAGAGGCATTTCTGGGCTGCACAGCTAACCTAGAAGGTCTGCTGGGACTTACTGGGCCACTATTTCCAGGAACTCAACAGTGAAGAAGTGGTTGCAGATGTTGCCAGCACTGAACATCAGTCCCCCCTCAGGGCGCTGCTGCTGTGCAGTCTCCAGGCTGATCTCACTGTACTCCACCACCTGGTACACCCCATCCACACAGCACACCACCCCAACAGGCTCTGTGGGGTAGGCCTTCTCCACTACCTGCAGTCACAAGACACAGGTTTAGGATTAGGAGGAAGAAAATCCCAGAATTATTCCAACTCCCTAGTACAAACAATCCCACGGGACTGTTGCCTGCTGATCCTCCAAGCACCTCAGGGCTGTGCAAGGGGCACAGAACAGTCTGGAGGCACATTCTGCCCAACAATTCAACATAAACCCCAGAACTCAACCCCTTGGACAGTTTCTCAGAAGACAAACCAGTTAAAAGCAATCAGCGTACTGGGGGGCACTTTTCTTACCAAGGTCTAGGATCTGGCATTAAAAGAAAGCTGTTTGCAGCTATTAGCCTTCAATTCCCTGTTTGCCTGAACAGTGCTAATGACTCAAGGAACATACATTTCTCTCGAGGCACCTGCTGCTTTAAGTTGACAAAATCCAAGCTGGTTTGGCTTTCTCCATCTTCCACAGCAGAGTGTACGAAATGCCTCCGTTAGACTTAAAGTTGCATTTGCAAAACACAACCCAGTCCAATATGGCTTCTAGACTGCCCAAGTGCCTTTGTAGTAAGGGCTAGGAACAGCGGGGAAGCAATTCCAGTGAGTAGTTTCCTGCACAGCTATAACTGAAGTTTGTTTGCGCTGTGCCCTAACTGAAGTTCATTTTCCACAGTACTCTGGGAAGAACAGAGGACAGCCATGGGTAGGGATTTGGAATGCAGTGCAGGCAGCAAGCAGCTTTAAATCTGCTCAGAGTGAGCTGCTAATGGGCACAGGGCTGAACACCTCAGGTCATGTAAGCTCCCTGCAGACAGCAGCTTCCAAGTGTAATGAGACCCAAACCTCCTGTGGGAAACCAGCCCAGTGCTAGCACTGCTTCACCTTTGCACCGCAGTCTGCCCCTTTGGAAATACAGAAACCTATGAAGACTGGATCTGCCATTTTCACGAGGATATTGTCCACACAATATACATGGACATACTGGATTCCACGCTGCTTCATATCATCCAAGATCTTATTATCCATCAAAGCACGGTATAAGCCACCATTGCCATCTATAATGCAAGAGAAAAGAGAAAGCCTTGGCTCATTAGTGACTTTGGGGTGGGTTTTTTGGTAGCTAACAGAGCAAAAGCACAAAGTACTGAACAAACTTTCTTGAACAGAAGAGCAGGGAGTGCTTTCGAGCCAAGAGCCAGTGCTACCAGATTTTATTTCCAGCTCTGCCACATAGCTCAGGAGAGCATGCTCCTCTCTTTACCCTAGCTCTCTCAACTGCAGAGTGGGACCATGGGGACCAACCTCACTGAGCAGCATTATGAGACTTTATGTAGGCTAGTAAGATCCTCAGAGGGAGAATACCAAAGGGCAAATCTATGAAGAGGGTGGGAAAAGTCTTTTACATTTCTCCTCCAGTGCAGGGCAAAAGCCTATTTACTCTCTTTCTTGGAGAAAGACTAAAATAAATCTTATTCTCTGTTTATCTTCCCTCCACAACTTCTCAATGCCTTTTTAAAGGCTTGAACTGCAGCTGCACAAAAGACACCTGTACATTTATCACAGATTACAGTTCCTCCTTGGAGAACCACTCTGCAGCTGCAACACGGTCCCAACTGGGCTACCTTCACCAAGTCTCTTACCATGTCTAGGTTAATAGAACATTACAAGGTGAGACATTGCTGTCATTTTGAAGAGTTAATATTCTTGCTGGCTTTTTACACATTACCAGCTATCAGCCTTAAGCTCCTGACCTTCACCACAAGAAGCAGTACCCCAGAGACCTCACAGACAGCTCTGCTGATGCACCTTTTTCCTAGCCTGCAGCCACAGCACTCCTAATCCTGCCAATACTCCCAGACTTGGATAAAAAATATGTGCTGCAGGCAAATCTCCAGCAAGAACTAAACAGAGGTATGCTCCTGATTACCAGCCTAAAACATTAGCAGAACCTTTCCACATTAACTGGAAGCATTAACCCTGACCCCCAAAGCCTTCTCTGAGGCCCATAGCAACAATCAACACACACAATGGTACTGCAGTATGGAAGAGCAAACAGCAGGTACCTGGAGCCATGGCAATTTTCCCCTTCTCCTCCAAGATGGCCTTCCCATCAAACGTGACAGCAGGCAGCATCCTCTGTTCAAACATGATGACATTGGATCTAGCCAAGTTGAAGTAGTTGTGTTGTACAAAAAACTCTTCTGTTGGCCCCAGTGTGAACTCACTTGTCATGATGTACCTGGGCAGGAATGGGGGCTAGGCAATGAGAAAGAACGCACAAGCGAAAGGCAAAACTACAAACGGAACACAAAAAAAGAGGAATCCCAGGAGTGCGAAATGAGAGACACTGCAGCATCCAGTGGTGAGCAACTGCACATGAGAGCTCTCCTCCAGAACTCATCCCACAGTAAGGCTGCATGGGGTCCTATGACCATATCAGGGTATGATTCTACCTTGGCCTAGCTCCAGCCAGAACAGAAGAGCCTTACCCTAAATGTGAATAACATCTGAATATCTGGATGAGCTGGAAAACAAGGCAAAGGGCAGACAACAGCCTCATTCACCCTAGATTCAAACTGATATTAAGTGTCTAAAGAAACACTGACCATCTCACTCTGCCAGCACCTCTTCAGTGCCAAGGCAAATAGCAGTATTTCCACATGTTGGCTGCATGGTTTGTTTTTGTCTTAAATTTTTCTATTTCCTCCTCTCCTTTCAGCTCCACATTGCTTCTGTCTCCTCCTCCATTATCCTCCTTCACTACTGTCTAAAAGCCATCTTCATCATCTACCTGTCAAACTCTTCAACAACTATCGGCATAGGAATACAGGGTTCTCTGTCAGCATGACAGAGGAAACAACCCCTGGCACAGGAGAGCCTGGATCTCAATCCCCCATCCCCAGTTTAAATCTCTGCAACACAGCACAGCCTGGGCTCAGGGGTACTGGAGCAGCAAACTGCCTCAACTGCCTCCTCATCCCCGGGAGGGGAACTGGAAACAGATGTGGCATCTTGCAAATAATCCATCTCGGCTTCCAGCAGCACCAGGGATGATGCTTTTGCAATTCATGTCCTGTATATAAGGCTTCAGGAAGAAGCACAATATGGACTCACCTTCCATGAAGAAAAAATGTATGAATCAACTTTGACCTCCAACTTGTAGAACAATGTGGCAACCTGAAGCCCTCGGACACCTGCTCTTTCACTGCCAAAACCTTGCCTCAGACCAGACACTGATTCCACAAAGGTATTTCTTCATAGTGTTCACAATCTAACAAAGAACACTTAGGAGAAAACATTTCCAGACACATCTGCAGTGCCTTCCTCTCACCCACCTCATCCCACAGGGAATTTACGTTTTGCACTTTGCCCAGAGCTCATCTCTTTTGAAAGCCAGGAGCAGCCAGCAGAACTGGCTGTAACAGTGTAACTGTAAACGGCGATAGCAGGAGATGGCCTGAACACAAAGCAAAAGGTTTTTTCCTGTGGCAGAGATTATGGACAAGGGCAGGGAAAGGGGCTTGGAAGGTGAGCTCTAGGCTGTCCTCTGTGCAGAAACCTGAGAAAGCAGAAATGGATGAAATTTCTTGTGAAGCATCTGAAAAATCACTGAAAAGCACTGCTTATAGTGTTGCCAGGGTCTGTGCTTGGAAAACCAGCAAGGCACAGCAGTTAGGGTTGTGGTCAGTGATGCAAAGGCAGCACTTAATCCCTGAGGTCAGCAGATATGCACCTGCCATCTTCCATCCCTCTGCACCCTCCTCCAGCCACTGGCATCACAAATCCTGCCAACAAAAGGCTCCCCCCAAACTGTCTCTGTACAGCACCCAGCTCATTGCTTCTTGAAGACAGTATGGGCAGGACTGGAACATAAAGAGCCCTCCACAGCAGGTCTGGCTCTGGGTCACCTACCAGGGAATGACACACTTGCAGTGGTGTCTCTTGCCAGCAAGCTGCTCCACTTTGCGGATTCTTTCTGCTTGGATCTGATACAAATTCTTGCCACTGGGCAATCCCACGTTGTACATGCCCTTGGGATAGCTCACTCCCAGGCGGGTTCCTTGTCCTCCAGCCAGGAGCAGCACTGCCACCTTGTTCTGTGAGATCTGATGTAAGCCTGAACAGGAAAAGAAGCCCAAGGGAACATAAGAACCTCCAAAGCAATCAACACCCCATGGTCTTCTACTGAGCCTTTCTGCCGAGCTCAGGCAACAGCCACAAGCTGCCAGTTCAATGTTGGCAGCTCAGAGAGAAATATGCCACTGCACACAGGAGAAAATTCATTTCACCTCCTGGATGCAGCAGTTTCCTCACCTAAAGCAACAATTCGTGCACTAACAGACAACAGCCATGAGCTGCAGCTTAGAAGATTCAAACTGGACATTAGAATACAAAGTCTTTACTAGGGAGGTAGTGCAGCACTGGAAAAGATATCCAGAGGGGAGGGCGATGTCCCCTAAGGTTTTCAAGGCTTACTTTTGTAAAGCTGTAGCTGACCTGGCCTTGGGCTGTGTACAGATCTGTTCCAAACGGGGGTTGGACTAGAGACCTCCAGAAGTCCCTTACCCTTTCTACATCCCAAAGAAGCAAAGTCTCATCATCTTGAGTAAGGCATGGGTATTTCTGGAATCTGCCTTGATCAATTATCTGTACCTGTGCTCCTCCAGCTTCAATACAAGCTGAACACAGCTGCAGTCAGGAGTAGTAACACAGCCAGGCCTGCAGGAGCCACAACTTCCACAATCTAATTAAAACCAGTGCCAGAGCTCCTCACAAACCAGAAAGCCCAGAATCTAGGGAAGAATCAGAGCACATAATGAACACTCGGCTCACTCTCGGACTTTGGTCCCTGCCTTCTCCTAAGCCAGCATCACAATAATGACTGACAGCTGTGAAAAAGATTTTTCGTTAGGGAACACTGCCTTTCTCTGGGAATGCAAGGAATGCTGGGCCTGCCCATGTCAGAAGCCACAGCTCCGCTGCAGTAGTTATCAGGGCCTTCTGCCACTGCACAGCACTGAGAAGCCACTGCTCCTGCAGCCAAGGACGGCCTGTGGAGCACCCCAGCCTTCAGCAAGCACCCCACATTAACCACAGCTGGGGCTAAAACACTCCTGATTTGGACAAAGATATGGGGACCAAAAAAATTGAATTAGAAGAAAAACAGGATTGGGTTTACACTAATCTTTAAGTAATTTGCTGTTTAAATCCACAGTAGAGGAAAAATACCAATTGCTGTTTTAACAACCTGGCTCAATTTTAACTCTGTTCAGAATTGCAGTTTTCGGCAATAAAACCACACTTATGTCATCCATGACATTGCAGTAACACAACTGCCATTCCCATCCTTACAAGTTTCAGTCTCACCACAGCAGTAACACAAATCTTTCTGCCTAAACCCCTTCCAAAAACACTGGTGGTGTCCAGGCACACAGGAAGCCAGTTCCACAGCCATGGTTCTGTGGTAGAGCAGCCTCTGGGGCCACAGGGCCACAGAAGGGAGAGCTGGAGGCCACCTCTGGAGATCTTCAATCCTACAAGTGGGATTAGGAGAGCTCCCTAAGGGGAAATCTGTGCGTGGAAATCTTGGGATTTCAAAGTTTCAGGAGGTCCTTGGATAGCAGGGGAAGCTTGAACAGGTTTAAATTTGTAATGTAAAAGATGGAGGATCTGGACTAGCTACACGGTGACGCAAATAAGACAACTAGTGCATTTCACAATGAGCGTTTCGCAACAAACCACAAGCAATAAATGTCTCCTTTGTGCCTCCACTGAGCTGCCCATGAGAGTCAAAGCACAGAGCAGAGGGTCTCAGCCCCAGTCCCATCACATGGTTTTCCTGCGTGCTCAGCTGTTTTCCAGCACAAGGCACCACTGCAGGAGAATGGAAAGATCTGAGTGAAAGGGCACCAGAGCACGGCTCCAAACCTCCTTGTGCCCTGGCTTGGGTGGTACCTGTTTCCCTACTGGGGCCCAGCACAGAAAGAATTTATGGAGGGGGAAAAAAAGTCCTAAAAAAGTTGCCCTGTGGGACAAGTCCAAACTGTTCTGCCCATCCCTGGAAGTGTTCAAGGCCAGGCTGGACAGGACCCTGAGCAACCTCATCTAGTGGGTAGCATCCACACCCATGGCAGAAGAGTTAGAACAAGGTGATCTTTAACATCCCTTCCAACCCAAATCATTCTGTGATTCTATGAAATGAGCAATTAAAACATTTTTTTTATTATTTTTATTTAAAATAATCTAGAACTGAAACTGCATTTCACAGTGATTTAAACCAAAGCTGCTTGAGGTCTGAGCTCAGCATTTGCTGGTCTCAGTTGCTGCAGCATGGGGGGTGCTACTTTGAGGTGCAATTGAGACTCACCCACCAGTGGAACAAGTCAGGCACTTGCCCCACTGCATTTCCCCCCTACACTGCCAGGCTCACACCAACACACACACTTGGTTTCTGATGCAACAAACCATATCCCACACATCCCAAATCAGGTTTCTGCAGAGCAACAGATTGTGACCAAGGGCATCATTCACATGACACTCTGGAGCGAACGCTGTATTGGGAAAGTCAAGGAGGTCCCCAATTTGTCCCACAGCATCAAGGAGCTCTGGTTCCCAGCTCACAGGTGCCACAGCTGGCATCACCCCACTGAAATGCAGATGCCCCAGATGAGATAGCAGTTCTCACTTTTCCATGCAGTGACAAGGGGAGGGGATCTGCCCAAGGGGATTTGGCATCTCACACCCATCTCCTGGAGGGGCTTCTCACTGAAGGGGCTGAGACCTCAACCTCAGCAGGATAAACCCAAGCCCAAAGCAATATCACTGACAACATCAATGGTATCATTTTTTCCACAATCTATCAGACTGACAGGGCCATATTCTATGGAGGGCTGATCATGGTGCACATGAACAACCCAGAAACAGGTGTGCCTCTCATGATTTATGGCATTCTCAGTATTTATGGTACAACCCAGAGAGTTTTTCCAAGTTGTGATCTTAGGTCACCATGAAAACAAATAACTCCAAAAATTTGAATAAGTAGCTCTGCTCCGACTTCCCAACTGTAAAATTACCAATATTCACAACTAAAGTTCATGAGAACTGACTCATCTTGCTGCACATTCCTGGAGCAAATGGAAAGATATAGCCCTTAAAAAAATACACCTTATTTTCTGCACCATATGAAACACAAACAGCTCAACTAAACAGAAAACGTATTGGCTGCTGAGAGACCCACCAATGCTGCAGTCAGTCCTACTCTGAATAAAAAGTAAAAAAACAAAAATAGATTTTGTAGGAGGAACAGACTGGTCTTGAAAGAACACACTGAATTCTCTTACTGAACAGCCACATCAGTCCCATTACAACAGTAGTCAGCAACAGAAGAAGACTCCAAACTTTTCAATTCTGCAGAGCAGTCAGATAACCAGAATTGCTCATTAAACTCTTTGAGGAAATAGGGCTATACCTCAGCCCATGGCTTAGATTTCATTAATAAAACACTGACAGAATATAAAAGTGCTTGTGTCTGTGTTTGATCTATGCCATCATCCCTAGGGCTGCCTGGAAAATGTGATTGCTAAATGTCAGTGTTTAAGATCTGAAAGCAAATCTGACCAGGCAGTTTTGCTGTCTGAGAGACAATAACAGTATTAATTTTTTAACTATTAAAAAATATCTCAGGTGTTCCCAAGACAAGTTTTGAGTTGTCTAGTTCTTTTAGCCATCATTTTTTATCACAGAGAGAGGGGGAGGGGGAAGGAGGAGACATCATTTCAGCTGTTCAGTCTTTGGAGGACACAAGGCAGCTGACAGGTGCAGGGAGCTCAGACACCCATAGACAGAGCACAGAGCAACTCAGTGCAGGGTGATGATGACCCCACAGCCACAGGCTGTACCAGCCATGCAGCCTCAGGGACACTGGGCAGCAGGTCAGGATTGGCTCATCTGTTTCCATGCTGCTCAACACCACCAGCAGCTCACTGCAAACAAAGGCCTTCCAGAGCTGCATCCCTGCAGGGATCCACGATCCCACAAAGCCTGTGCCCATAACACTGGTTCCACTGGAAAATGCCATGCAGGGATGCTGCTGGGGACAAGGCCACATCTGCAGGGACACGCAGCAATGCCCTGGTTCAGCAGAACAAAGTCTTTGCTCCTGATTTCCCTCCTCCAGGAAATAAAATCCCTCTTCAGCCTTAAACTGGATCATAAAAACAAACCAAAGGAAACAGAATGTGTGTACCCCTTCTGGTAGAAATTCAGGCTGCCTGCTGTGCTGAAGTGGCCTGGAGCCATCAGACTTCAGGGCCAGGTGATTTGGGCACAGTGCCATGATCCCAAACAGTAGACCTGGGCTGCTGCAGGCAGCGCTGGCAACCAGTGAGGCCAGCCCACACAGGCGGCCTGGCCTTCCCTTCCTTTCCACACTGTGGCCAGCGGCACAAGGCAGACACACCAGCCCATCACACCAGCCTAGCCACCTGGGGGCACAAGTGACCCAGTTTGATAAAGCTGTTAATTTAACTGTGCAGCCCTGACCCAGCCCCATCTGCCTTTAGGGTTCAAGGGGTTCCTTCCTCCTCACCGTGACACCCTCAAACAGCCCTGCCAAGATGGGCTTGGGGGTGTGGGTGGATGAGAAGCTCAACATGCCCTGACCAAGTGCACTGGCACCCAGAAAGTCCCTGTGCCCTGGGCTGGTCCCACAGGGGGCAGCAGGTGAGGGGGGAATTCTGTGCCCTGCTCAGGTGAGACCCCATCTGCAGTGCTGCCTTCAGCTCTGAGGTTGTCAGCGCAAAAAGGACATGGAGTTGATGAAGCAACTCCAGAGGAGGCCACAGAGATGCTCTGAGGGCTGGAGTCTCCCTACTCTGGAGCCAGGCTGGGACAGCTGGGCTTTTCAGTCTCGAGAAGAGAAGCTCCAGGGAGACCTTAGAGCCCCTTCCAGGGCCTAAAGGGGCACCAGGAAAGCTGGAGAGGGACTTTGGACAAGGACCTGGAATTACAGAAAAAGGGGGAAGGGTTTCACAATGACAGAGGGCACAGTTAGATGGGATATTAAGAAGAAATTCTTCCCAGACAGGATGGGGAGGCCCTGGCACATGCTGCCCAGAGCAGCTGTGGCTGCCACATCCCTGAAGTGTTCAAGGCCAGGCTGTACAAGACTTGGAGCAACCTGGTCTAGTGGAAGGTGTCCCTGCCCATGGCAGGGTGTTGGAAAGGGATGGTCTTTAAGGTCCCTTCCAACCCAAACTATTCTGGGATTCTATGATTCATGGTACCAGCTAATGTTCCCTCCATCACCACTCAGCCCCATCAGCGGAGTCTGACACAACAGAAATGCTCCTCTGCTCTATGACCCTGATGCTTCTATTTCTGTTTCTGCTTGGAAAATTAGACTCCCCTGCCCACACATCCTCACCTCTTTGCTGGCAAGGTTGGGCCAAGGCTGTGCAGCCACTTGTCAAAATTTAGGCAAGTATCTCTACAACCACAGGTGGGTTTTCTTGGCTTTTTTAATTAAAATTATTTATTAACAGTGCTGTTATATTTTACAAAGAAAGACACATATGAACCCTTATAAATAAATAAAATAGAATGTGCAGTTAGAAAAAAGCACAGGACATACATGTAAGATCTACATGCTGTGGCAAGAGCACATCCAGCCACCATCTCCCCTATTACCCCCAGCTTTCACACACCTGCATCCTACCAGGCTCCAAAAACCATGGATTATGGACTTTCCTGGGCTTCCTTCTTCTACTCTGCTCCCAGATCCCATCAGATTCTTGCCATACGTGACACAGCATGGATGGGGATCAGCACCTGAGACCAGCCTTCACACCTGTTGGTACGCTGGGAGCTCGTCCTCCCACAAAGGCAGCTACCCAGCTCAGCAGCAATGAAAACCCCCCTGCTCACACCCTCCCCAGGGACTCACAGAGTCATAGAATGGTTTGGGTTGGAAGGGACCTTAAAGACCATCCCGTTCCACCCCCTGTCATGGACAGGGACACCTTCCACCAGACCAGGTCGCTCCAAGCGCTTCCAGTCTGGCCTTGAACACTTCCAGAGATGTGGCAGCCACAGCTTCTCTGGGCAACCTGTGCCAGGGCCTCCTAACCCTCACTGAGAAGAATTTCTTCCTGATATCTAACCTAACCCTGCCCTCTGTCATTGAGAAGCTGTCAGAGACTGAAATAGTTCATGCCTCAAACATTGATATAAAGTTTTACTTAGCATAGCAAAACTGTATAAAGAAGCCACCAAAGTCCACCCCTCCCAAGAGGTGCCTGACTGGGACTTTGGACTGAAAGTCCAGCTGCTGAGATTAGATTAAGTAAAACCCATTCTTCAGTCATGTCAGGCCAGTGGGGAAATAAACAAGGAAAAGAATGAGAGCCAAACCCAGCAGCCACATGAAGAATCATCTCTGGCTTGTTTCAAGGTGGGAGAATCCGTAGCCCACAGACCCATTTGCTGGGAGCAGGTTTGCACAGATTTGACCCCCCAGCCGAGGTGGGGGGAAGAAGTTTCGGTGTGTCATAACCTCTGCTCAGAGGCAGTGAACCCATCCTCCCTTATGCAAACTGGCTACGGAACCCCCAACCCCAGGAAGGCTACATCCATGGGACNCCAACCCCAGGAAGGCTACATCCATGGGACATTCACGTGAGAAGCAACTGAGGGAGTGCCTTAATCCATCAAAGACCCCCCGAAGTGCCCCCCAGAGTCATTCCTAAGGAATACACCATGGGACCGCACACCATGCAACAAATCCGGAGTCTTGTTTTAAGAGACAATGGCAATCCCACCCCCCACCCCACCCCCCAGGGAGGTGCCTGGGTTTCCCACCTAGCCTGAACACATATTAACCCATCAGATTCTATGCTTTTTGGGGGATCTTTACCACCAAGATCAGCTAGAGAGGATCAATGGAACATCGCTGGGATCCATGGATGGTGATATTTTCTTTATTCTGTCTTTGTCACTCTCCTGTCCCCCACCTATTTTCTATTCTTTCTTTCCTCTTTCTGTCTCTCACATTTATTATCAAATAAAACCCATACTATTGACTTTGGCATATGGTCTCGTTTGCACCTTAATTCAGGCAGAGGCATTTCTAATAACTTTAATAACTGGATCACGACAGAAGCTATTCCCACTTTTTCTGCCACTCCAAGCCCTTGTCCAAAGTCCCTCTCCAGGTTTCTTGAAGCCCCTTTAAATCCTTTAGTATTACATATTTCTCATGACAGATACTGCAAATCATTTTGACAGAATATCCCTATGCCCTCTAAACAGTATTACAAGTGTCACGTCCACTTGTTTTTTGAACACTTCCAGGGATGGTGACTCCACAACTGCCCTGGGCAGCCTGTTCCAATGCCTGACCGCCCTTTCAGTGTAGAAAGTTTCCCCAATATTCAACCTGAATCTCCTCCGACACAACTTGAGGCTGTTTCCTCTGCTCCCATGGCTTGTTACGTGGGAGGAGAGACTGAGCCTCACCTGGCTATCACCGCCTGTCACAGAGTTAGAGAGCTCAGATCCTGACAGGCGCGGCCGCGGGGCCTCGGCCGCTGCATTTCACAACGCAGAGTGAAAACTCGGCGTCTCACCCGAAGTCCCCCGGGCGAGAACACCGGCCGCTGGCGATCAGGGCCGGGTGTAGCCGTGACACCGCTCTCTCCCTCCTCCCCCGACCCGCCGTCCCTGCGGCTCCACCCGCCGCCCACACCGGCCTCGGCAGCACGCGGTGCCGAGGGCGGACCGCCCGCTGCGCCACGGTGTCACCGCAGGAGACGGCTCCGGCCCCAGGGCCCCGCCGGGCGCAGCCCCGGTCCCGCACCGGACGCGACTCGGC
>VZTX01027592.1:0-21573 GCA_013400915.1 Pardalotus punctatus
TGCCGCCGCAGCGCTCGGGCCCAGGGGGGCGCAGGAAGGCGGAGCCGCGGTACTCACCGGCCGCGGGAAGCGCTCCCACCGCTGGCAGCGGTCCGACCCAGAGCGCAGCCAGGCACAGCACCAGAGCCAGGCAAAGCACCCACCGCCCCATCCCGCTGGGCTCTGAGGGGCCGCGCCGAGCACCCCCGACTCCGGCTCTCGCGCCCCGCCCACCGCGCCGCCGCCACCAATCGGCTGCCGCGCTGATGGCCGACTACGGGCCGCTGGCAGCAGCACACGCAACCCCGGGGAACGGCCGGCTCTACATGGCCCGCTCCGATTGGCTCGGCCGAGGCTCGGCTCGCCCGTCACGCCCTCCCGCTAGCAAATAGCGCCGCACGTGTCTCAGTGGGGGCCGCTGCGCGAGCGCTCCCGTCTGAAACGGCGCCTCCCACTGGCTCCTGCGCCGTTCCTACAGCACCCACAGTGCCTTGCGAGGGCCGCGGCCCCGCCCGGGACTGTGGGCCCTCAGGGGCCCGCGGCGGGGCAGGGACTACGTCACCCACAGCTCCCCGCGCCGAACGGGGCCGGGCGCGAGCGCGGCGTCACCGCCCTCACCCCTGGCTATTCCAGAGCGCGGAATTCCTGGGAGCGGGATGGACGTCGTTGATTACGAGTATGGGAAACAACAGTAAATTAAGTGTATGTTTAAGCCAGCACAGATGGAGTATGTGAATCATAAAGAGTTTATTTAGTGGAACTTTGTCTTTAGAAAGGCATCAGTTCTGGAAAGGGGTTGAGCGTTGTGGGACGCAACTCTTCGGTTCTCATAAGAATTGCATCTTTCTGTGGGTCAATTAAAAAGGAAACGAGAAAGGGAACTCGCAGCCCAGCCTTTAATGGACTGAAACGTGTCTGGGTGGTAAATGTCACCACCTCACAGGACTGTGCTGTTACACAATGCTGTGTTGAATTATAAAGTGGGTTTTTCCCACAGTGTCTCAATACTGTCAAGTCACTTCAGCCTTACAGCGCTACACTTGGGGTCTCTGCAGGGCGAGTATGGTCACCAGTGACTGTGTTTCTCCCACGGGACACGGCGGCAAAAGCTGTGGAAAGTGCAGCCAAGCCACCCAAGGCTGGCTGAGGGATTTTTTTGCTTGCTAGGACCGGGTCTGCTCCAGCCAGCAGGTGTCTAAATAGCACGTAAGCGCCTTGGAGAGAGCTAACGAGCAGTTCTGATCGTAAAGCAGGAGACTACTGAAGTACCAGTTAATCTTTTCTTGTTACAGTAACAGCTAAACCGCACACATGGCCAAGAAGTTTGACACAACGAAGCTGCACAGCTGTGGGAAAAGGTGAGAAGGGGTTTCACCAGGACGCTTCTCTGCGCTCGGATCAGCCTTAAGCTTAACCTGTGTTTCGATAAATGGAAAAGCATACATCACCCTGCCGGGGAATGTCACCCCTTGGAGCGGAGGAGGGGAGCCCACCCCGTTTGGGGAGTGGCGTGAGCCCCCTGCCTTGTGGGCGGTGACGGCGCTGCGGGGGACGGCGCAGCCCTGGGGGGCCGCATGAGGGGCCGTGAGGTGGCGTGAGGGCTCGGCCGTACCGCAGGAGGTGGCTCCGGCCTGTCCAGCGGGCGCGTGAGGGCAGCGCTGCGTGAGGCAGGTTTGGGTGGCGATGGGAGGGCTACAGGAGTGGCTTCTATGAGAAGCTGCCAGAAGCTTCCCCCATGTCTGACAGAGCCAATGCCGGACGGCTCCGAGACAGAACCGCCTCTGGCCGAGGCCGAGCCTGTCATTGACCGTGGTAGCACCTCTGGGGAAGAGGGAAAAGTTACTGCACAGTGGCGATGGCTGAGGAACAGAATACGTGAGAGAGAAACAGCTTTGCAGACACCACGTTCAGCAGAGGAGGGGAGGAGGTACTCCAGGTGCTGGAGCTGAGATTCCCCTGCAGCACATGCAGGGTGGTGGAGAGCGTGGTGATAGAAAAGATGCGTGCTAATGTCGTTACAAACACTTCATGGGTGAGGGCGTTAACGTCTTTGAAACGGCTCTTAACGTCTCTACTAACTGCAAGCAGCAGGTTTGTTACAGAGCCCAGACAGCCTGACTCCTGAAACAGACAACTGGGTCTGCACAAGCCTGAGTTTCTGAATTTCGTGGAAATGACGGATTCATGGGGGAATATGTGGTAGGCGGTTTGGGAAGGCTGTACCTTCCTAGTACCTCAGCCAAGGGGGAAAGGAAGATGGCAACATGTGGCCCCGAGTTCAGGATAAAAGGGGGCTGCGGCCTCTGAAATCTCGAGAGAGAAAACCCCGCGGGCGTGTGTCCCAGTGGACTGACTCCCTTTATTCGAATCGAGTTGCAGGACTCCTCTGTCTCCTTTATGGACACTAGCTTTTCATAGCGTGATTTGCCAGACAGTGGTGAGGCAGCTGTGCCCCTGCAGCCTATGGAGGTGCAGAGATCCACCTGCATCCTGTGGAGGAGCCCCATGCCAGGGCAGGCAATGCCTGAAGGAGTCTGTGACTCCATGGGAAGCTCACGGTGGAGCAGGCTCCTGGCAGGGCCTGTGGCCCCGTGGGGAAAGGAGCCCACATTGGAGCAGGCTTGCTGGCAGGACTTGTGACCCTGTGGGGGACCCACACTGGAGCAGGCTGTGCCTGAAGGACTCACTGTACCCCGTGGAATGGACCCACACTTTGAGGCAGTTTGTGAGGAACTGCAGCTTATGGGAAGGACCCATGTTGAAGAAGTTTGCAGAGGACTGTCTCCCATGTGACAGAGCCCATGCTGGAGCAGTGAAGGAGTGTGAGGAGTCCTTCCCGTGAGGAGGAAGGAACAGCAGAAACAACGAGTGAAGAACTCACTGTAATCTCCTTTCCCTGTCTGTGCTGCACCAGTAGGAGAGAGAGGCAGAGAATTTGTGAGTAAAGTCCGGGAAGAAGGGTGGGGTGGGGAGGGAGGTGTCTTTAGGATTTGATTTTATTTCTCATTACCCTACTTTGATTTGACTAATAATTAGGTTTCCCAAGTCAAGTCTGTTTTGCCCTGACAGTCTGACAGTAGTGAGTGACCTCTCAGTGTCCTCATCTTGACCCTCAGCCCTTTCCTTTTATTTTCTTTCCTCTGCCCAGTTGAGGTGGGGAGTGATAGAGTGGCTTTGGTAGTCACCTGGCAATGAGCCAGGGTCAACCCATCACAGCTGCCCGGAGCCCTTATAGTACTCCCAGCCCATGACTTGTTCAAGACTTCATTGAACAAATCTCTCCTCAACTTGACCCATCAGCCTTCCTGTAAGCAGGGGTTGAACTAGATGACCTCTGGAGGTCACTTCTAACCAAATTTATTTTACATCTAAAGCTCTGTGTGTGGAGTTAAGTGAACTGGAGAAATGAAGAAAAATATATTGGGGGAAGCAGTTCCCCCCCCCCCCCCCAAATTTATTGATAACTTTCCAAACAAAACAATTAGATGATATTGCAGACTGAGTTAGTTCTGATTAATTTAGTATATGCTGTACTCTAAGGGTGTGGTAAAATTATTGCTGCCTTTCCATTTATGTGTGCAGCAGCCATAAAATTTACATTACTTTTCTTAATAAGTTTTGCATTTTCTTCTCTGAAGCTTTTAATAGAAGCTTAGGTATTTTTGCTGTGTTCTTCCTCTCTATTCTATGCCAAAATGTGTTTTTTTTATGCAGCGGTCCAAGTGAACAGACAAATGGTAAGGGCTCAAATTGAATCCTTTGTGTTTTAGGTACTCTTAGGTATGTTTTCTCAGAGTATTATCTGATCTAAATTTTCAGGAGGTTTTTTAATTTGACCTGTTTAAATACTGCCTAGTTTGTCTGTCATGATGGAATACTAGATGTTCTCTAGGTAGGAAAACGGAAGTGCGGGAGTTAAGTTTTGAGTAGTTTAGTGATGTGCATTCTTTATGATTATTTTTCATACTCTCTTTCTTGTCTTCTGTCTCTGTAGTTTGACCATACAACTATCTGTGTTGTACCAACTTTAATTTTTACTTTGATTGTAGAAACTTTCTTGTATTTTTTAATGAGAAACTGCACAAGTAGGAGAGGTATGAAGCTTGGTAGATTTTGAAGACAAATTTCCCGAGAGTCATTCTTGCAGAATGTTCTCACATATAGTTTTTTTCAGCTTGCTTTAGAAAAATTAAAAGGACAATGCTTCAGACATCTCTGAGGGAAGATTGCTGTCCTAAAATACATTGGTTTTGTTACAGATCTTTCTGACAGAAAGGATACATCATTCCTTCATTTTAAATTAGTGTAAAATAGTTTTAGGCAGACTAATTTTTATAGGTTTTAAATGATTTTTTTAAACTTTATTTTGCTCTGTGTTTTTAAAGCGTTTGGACACTTACTTCTGATAAAACAATTACAAGGAGAATAATACTCCTATATCTCTAGAGTTCACAGCTGTTGGAGAGCTATGATTCTAGCAAGGCCTATATGGAAAATAAGAGACAAAATTCAGATATTTAAGGGAGAAAAGCAAAACCTAAGGGAGAAAAGGTGAAAATTGCCATGGTTAGGGTCACCTGGTCTGTAAAATCAAGTGCCCAGACACAGGGATTGAAGGGGAGAGAGAAACAGTGATGGAGAGAGGAAAGAATACTCTTCCAGTTTATATTAGAAAGGAAGTTGTTGGCAGGGCTTTTGTGAAGACTCCCAGTCAAGGGGAACAAGGAAGCAGCTTGAAGAGCTGTCAGCCAGTCTAGACCAGTAAGAAATTGTAGAGGTTAGGCAACACTTCGAACTACCAGCATTCACATAAACAGAAATGTGGATAACCCAGACCTGTTTCTCCTCTACAGCTTGTAAGGGTTGAAGCTCCTTGGTGAAAACATGAGCCCTTGCTTTCTAGCTTCTCAAATGTATCAGCATTCACAGATGTCTGTAGTATCAGTGTGGGCCGAGACTCATGGCCCTCACCCATTATGTGGGGCCTCCCTTGCTTATCAGGGAGTCTGGCTTGGTCTTCAGTAGCTGAACAGATGGACACACTCATGTGCTGTTCTCACAAGCATGCTTGCTTGTGCATCCCTCAGATACTAGATCTACCACTGGGTGGTGATCCATGCACACACACTGTGTCCCTTACTTGGTTGCTGACCCAGAACTGGAATATTTCCAGATACAGATCTTCTGCTTCATGGCTAGTCTAGCTTAAGGTCGGCTAGCAAAGTACGTGTATGTGTGCACATGAATATGCATACACACATGTGCATGCACAGTTAAATTCTCATTATATAGGGAAATATAAACAGTCTGGTGTCTCCAACTGCTGGCACTTAAACATATGGGTCCTGTGAACCACAGTCCCTGCCTCCAGTTGTTGGCATTTAGACTCCAGCAACAGACATCCTATTCCCAATGGGGCATGATCCCTTCCGCAGTTGCTGGCACTCAGATCTCAATTGTATTCTGGCCTCTCCATGAAGTGTTGATTTCTTTGTTCTTCGTCTACCCCCTGCCTCCCCCTTGCCCCAGCCGATGTCTAAATAGTTCCTTCTAACAGCCCATCAATCAGTGACTGAAAAGTTTTGGTCTTTGTCTACCTTATTACCTGTTTGTTAATGTTTGTGTGTGTGTCTGTTTGCTTTGTTGCTTTCTTATTTCTGTTACACTGAATAGTCCTTAACTGGATAGCTTAATGAACCAGATGCTCTTACAGTCTATGTACTCCTACAGTGGCATAGAGAAAAATACTTTTTTTTGTTTAAGGTCCAGGAATCATGCTGCTTTTTGTTTTGGTTTTGCCTCTGTTATTGAACTACTGCTATCACTTGCTGTTTTTCTGTTCATTTTCTCAAGGGAAGAGCTCCAGTTATCTTCAATGAGATTTCCTATAGGATTTAATGAAACCTGTGTATTACATGCTTACCACAATTGTAATGTTAGAGTCCCAGAGGCATGAGTGAGTTGCTTGTATAGATTCCTTATGTCTATGAAGTGTGAGAGCTTTAGCTCACTGTGTAGTATGGGAACCTTCCAGCAAGGACGGTTGATGTGCTTGCACTAAAAGTAATGTAATCCAGTTGTTTGTGTGCTCAAAGTCCTGTCTTTAGATGACAGTGAGTAGCAAACACAAATGAGTTTGCAGGCTACAGCATAACAAATGCTAGCCCACTCTGGAGATAAACTATAGTGACATCAGGCTGACCTGTGTACCAGTCTGGTGAAAACATAGTATTTATAATTTTAAAAATATTTAAATTATTGTTTTAACGCTGTGTAAAATCAGTAGAATTGTATTCTAGCCTCTAATTTTCAGAAACTAGGCAAAATGAAGAAAAGAAGAAACAGTCTAACTGTTAAGCGTTTGTAGTTGGAAATCGCAGATGATGGTCTGTTCCCTTTCTGTACTGCTGCACAGAATTGTTAGGGTTGGAAGGGACCTCTGGGGATCATCCAGTCTAACCCCCCTGCCAAGGCAGGGTCACCTAGAGCAGGTGACACAGGAGCTTGTCCAGGTGAGTTTTGAATGTCTCCAGAGAGGGAGACTCCACAACCTCCCTGGGCAGCCTATGCCAGGGCTCTGCCACATTCACTGTAAAGAAATTCTTCCTGATGGTGAGGTGGAACTTCCTGTGGTTTAGTTTATGGCCATTCCTCCTTGTCCTGTTGCTGGGCACCACTGAAGAGAATCTGGCACCATCCCCTTGACACCCGTGTTTGAGATACTTCTGTGCATTAATGAGATCCCCTCTCAGTCTTCTCCTCTCCAGACTGAACAGGCCCAGCTCCCACCTCTCTCCTCATAAGAGAGATGCTCCAGAGCTCTCATCATCTTTGTGCCCCTGCTGGACCCTCTCCAGTAGCTCCTTGTCTCTCTTGGACTGAGGAGCTCAGAACTGGACATGGAAGTCCAGATGTGCCTCATGAGGGCTGAGAGGAGGGTCAGGATCATCACCCTTGACCTGCTGATCACACTGCTCCCAATGCTCCCCAAGATATCATTGGCCCTCCTGGCCACAAGGGCATTGCCAGCTCGTGGACAGCTTGTCATCCACCAGGGCTCCCAGGTCCTTCCCAGCTGAGCTGCTTTCTAGTAGGACAGCCCCCAGATTGTGCTTGTGCTTGGGGTTATTCCTGCCCAGGTGCAGAACCCTGCACTTGCTCTTGCTGAACCTCATTAGGTTTCTTTTCCCCACAAGTCTCCAGCCTGTCAAGGTCCCACTGAATGGCAGCACAGCCTTTAGGTGCATCAGCCCCTCCCCCCCAGTCTGGAATCATCAGCTGATGATGAAGGAACGTTCCATCCCTTTGTCCAGGCTATTGATAAACAAGTTGAAATATGCACATATATGTGTGAATTTAGGTATATTAGAGTGTTTTCACATGATTTCCAGGGACATGTCTCAAGAGTTATAGTGCAGTTGGAAATTAAAACTAATGCTGCCTGAAAGCTAAAATTTCCATCTATGTTGCACTTCAGTTGCAGTTATGGATTTAGCAGTGTCAGTTACTTTAGTGGCAATTTCTAGAGTAGCCTGAATCACTTAAAAGTAAGAAAACCTCAATGGAGCTGAAAGCTTTCAAGGGAAAATAGGACAAGATAACAAGTGC
Organism: Pardalotus punctatus; assembly: GCA_013400915.1. Lineage (NCBI taxonomy): Eukaryota > Metazoa > Chordata > Aves > Passeriformes > Pardalotidae > Pardalotus > Pardalotus punctatus. The sequence continues at coordinate 7,588 of VZTX01027592.1, forward strand.
AGCATGGAAATTGGTTCAAGGGTAAGTGGGACCTGGTTTTGATGTGGGTTTTTTTTTTTTTTCCCCAGCTTGTGAGCCCTTTTTTTGAAACTTTTTGTGCTGACAGCAGGCTCAGGACCAAAGCCAGAGCTCTGCTTACTGATCAGACAAGGAGCAGGATATTTATTATGGGAATAGGGCTGGGTATTAACTGGGAAACATCTCCACAGCTGTAATTCAGGGAGGTACGCAATGCCAGATGAAGAAAAGTGCATCTCTGAAAACATAGTATTTTGTTACATTGTCTGTCCCCTAGCTTTCTGTGAACTCTCAGGTAATCTAATTTGTGTTTACATTGTGCCAACACTGTTATTTCTCAGGCTATTTCAGAGTTAGCTCTTAAATATGGGTAGTTACTATTTGTAATGGTTTGCTTAGAAAATTTGAGTCATTCAGGTGAAAAACCAGAAAACAATCATAAGGTTTAAACAATCATAAACAATTACATTCATGCAGACTGTAATTTATTCAGAAAAATGATTCAACAAACACTTGAAAATAATGAGCATGCTTGGGGGAATAATTTCTTTTTTTACTTCATTTGGGAATAGAGAATGATAACAATTATTATCTGCATATATTTAGAAACATGTATGTAGGATTAATTTACATGTGAAAGAGCCTAATACTTGATATTAGAATATTCAGAATAGATGTCAGCCCACACAAGATTCTTTGAAGCACATCATCAGAGAACTAACTTGGGTTTTAAAAAGTGGGACTAGTAGAAAGCCAGGACTGAAATGTATGACATGGGCTCTGCTCCTTAGGAATGGAACAGCACCTTGCCACCAAATGATGTTGTCACACTGATTGACACAAAGTTTTGACTCCTATCAATTTCCTTGTGTTACTCATGTGAGGCCCCTGATGCACTAACAATGGTCTAGTGATCAGATGTCTAGAGAGAGAATAATGGAAGAGTGTCAAACCTACTTAATTTTGATAATATTGCTTTGGTGAAAAAGCTGTTTCCTCTAATGGTTTAGCTGCTTCTGGTTATGGTTTAACTGTAGTTAAAAGTGAAGGTGCAAAATGAGATGGTCTTGCATGCAGTGTGTGAATGAATGGTAGTTGAGTTTATACTGAATTTGACATTCGTGACCTCACGTAATCTAGTACAGGTCGAAGCGGCTTCATTTTCACTGCATGCTGTTCATATGCTTGAGAATCAATTTTAACCATTAACATTTCTTAACCAAAAAAGTCTCATGGGATAGAAACAGAAGGCTCAAGGACAAAAAAGAAATCAGTAATTGAACAGGGTGACAAGTAAAGGAAACAGCCAGGAAAATGGGAACAACAGTAACATTTTTTTTTTTTTTTTAAAGAAAATGTGCTTGGGGAATGACTGCAAGAGCTGGAACAATGTGGAGAGAGATCACTGTAAAAAGCTCTTAGGAGAGAGACTGCCCAGATTTTCCCATGTGCAGATTTGTGGTGTTGGTGGGTGAGATAAAATTTACAGAAGCTTTGGCTTTCCACTGCTTGGCAAATGTGCCACAAACTCTTGTGCCATTCACAAACTGCCACAACAAATGTGTTGCATTTCTTGGCTGTACCCTACAACAGTCTTTGAATTTTCTTTGATAGTTTTCTGAATACATCAGTTTTATGATCAGCAGTACTAAGGCAGATTGAACATTCAGAATTCCTAGGAAAACAACAGAATAAAAAAGGGAATGTATGTCCAAATCATTGCACTGTTCTGTTCATTGTATCTTAAAAAGGACATAATAGAAGTTAATAAAAGATACACATAACAGGCACTGAGGACCTTCAGAAAGATGGACCACTTTCAATGTGAGGACTGGTTCTTTTTCTTTTGGGAAAGGGGCAATTGAAAAAAACTTGTTAAATATTTATGAAGTCTGAAGTAGTATGGGGTAGACAGAGAATTACCGTTTCATACAATCATAGAATCATAGAAGTGGCTTGAGTTGGAAGGGTCCTTAAAGATCATCTAGTTCCAACCCTCCTGTCATGGACAGGGATGTCACCTACTAGACCAGGTTGGTTAGCGCCCCATCCAACCTGGCCTTGAACCCCTCCAGGGTTGGAGCATCTGCAGCTGCTCTGGGCAACCTGTTCCAGTGCCTCACCACACTTGCAGCAAAGAATTTCTTCCATATATTTAATCTAAACCTACTCTCTGTTTGAAACCCTTCCCCCTTGTCCTGCCACTGTATGCCCTTGTAAAAAGTCCCTCTCCATATTTCTTGTAGGCTCCTTTTAGGTACTGGCAGGCTGCACTTAGGTGATCCTGAAGCCTTCTCTTTTCCAGGCTGAGCAATCGCAGTTCTCTCAGTCTTTCCTCATATGAGAGGTGCTTCATCCCTCTAATCAATTTCACGGGCCTCCTCTGGATTCACTCCAATAGGTCCATGTCCTTCCAGTGCTGAGGATCCCAGAGCTGGATGCAGCACTCCAGGTGGGGTCTCGCCAGAGCAGAGTAGGGGGACACAATCCCCTCCCTTGCCTTGCTGACCATGCTGCTTTTCATGCATCCCAGGATACAGCTGGATTTCTGTCGCTGGGCGTGCATGTAGCTGGCTCATTTCCAGCTTCTCACCCACTGGCATCTCCAAGGCCTTCTCACAGGGCTGCTCTCGATCTGTTCATCCCCAGCCTGTGTTGATAACAGGGGTTGCCCCGACCCAAGTGCATCACCTTGCACTTGGTCTTGCTAAACTTCATGAGATTCCCATGGACCCATTTCTCAAACTTGTCCAGGTCCCTCTGGATGCCATCCCATCCTTCAGTTGTGTTGCCACACCACTCAACTCAGTATCATATTGTTTGCATGTACTGGACTTGCACTGGTGTCCAAATAGGGTAAATAATACACAGATACTTTTGCCTGTTGAAGATTCACAGCTGCATCACCTACCAAGCAAATGGTTGACAACATTAATGAGTATATGTTTCTAGTCCATTTTAATGGGCTTTAATATCTGTAAAAATCATATTACTTTGGACCATAACACACAATCAGGTTCGTTTTGTATATTCAGTGTGTTCTGAGGAGACAAATTCAAGCCAACTCAGATCTGGATGTCATGTAACTGTTACCACTAAAAGACTGTTCGGCTTCATAAGCATGACCTTTAGTAAGGTCATTCTACTATGGTAACACAGCTTTTTGCTCCTAAGTAGCTCATGTTCTGGTTTTCAGAAAACAGATACTGTTTCTATAAGAATGGCTGGGAAATAAATTGGAGATAATTTTACTTATTTCTGTGTGTCTCAAATTTTGTACCTTGTTAAAGGACACACAGGTGTCACAGGTAGCTTCAGAGTTACGGCACTCAGGTTAAGATATTGCCAGTCAGATGTGATTTAAAGCAGGTTATTTATCTACTGCTCCAGGAGTCTGAGCTTTCCAATGGATTGATTAGGGCAGGCCATGGAAGGACCGATGATTCTCATATTGTGAACAAGTACAAACTGCATTTCAGATTTTTTCTCTATTGTGATTGTGAGTTTTAAATATTTGGCTTGTTGGTCTTTTTTGACTCTATAACATTCCCTCAGGACATTTATGTTGTGACCAGCTTACTTCTATTGTGACAATCTTGGGTTTTGTCTGCTTAGCTGATCTGTAAGCCGCAGCACACAAACAATTTTGATGGAGCTCGGTATTCATGTTGCAAACTTCAGTACCCTCGGCTATAAACTGACTGGATTAGAAATCTAGCTATCCATTTGTTGTGCAGGAGGAGTTCAGGTTTAAGAATAATTTTGACTTCAGCAGAAAGCTGTCTGTACTATTGCTCCTGCCATACATGTCACATTCAGATTAGCAATTGGGTGTTGTTCCTCAGCAGTGCCTGTTCTACACATTGAAATAGAATCTTAACAATTTAAAGAAATGTGCTTGTGATATAAATTAGATTTGTCCTGAATTGTATGGGGTACTGTAGTTTCCTGCTGGGTACTAACTCAGATACCTCAAAGCTTCTGAAAGCTGTGACAATTGGACGCTGCAAACAGGATTTTAAGGTTGTTGTTATATCATATAGGTACGTGAGATGTATACATATCTGTATGTTACATAGATACGCGTGCCTACAATGTGCATGTTTGTGACCTTGGCCTGTCGCGCAGGTTCCCCGTGCCCGCCGCCCGTGGTGCCTGCGGGTCAGGCACCGCCAGGTGTCGCTGCGGCGCCAGCCCGGGGCCGGCTGAGGCTGCCCGGGGCGCGGTGCGGAGCGCGCGGCCTCGGGGGGTGCTCGGCAGAGGGAAACAAAGACTCCTGCCCTTAATCTGAGGGGTTTCCACTGCCACTTACTCTTATCAAGCGGGTCTCCTTTTGTGTGTCTGAAAACACCCAGAACACTGCTGCTGCTGCAAGTGGCGGAGCGCTGTGCGCTGCGGCCGGGGCACTGCTACTCGCTGCGCCCAGGAATGTGCTGCCCAGCGACAGGGCGAGGGCAGCAAGCACCAACTGAAACACAGGGAACTCCGTCCTAACATGAGGAAAAGGTGCTTTGTTGTGAGGGTGACTGAGCACTGGAACAGGCTACTCGGGGAGGCTGGGGAATCTCCCGTTTAAAAGCCACCTGGATGCGATCCTGGCAGCCTGCTCTGGGTGAACCTGCTTTAGCAAGGGGCTTGGAGGACATGGTTTCCAAAGATCGCTTTCAACCTCATTCTGTCATTCTGTAAAATAACAGGCAAAGCTTTTCTGGTTCAGGGTCCACTTTTTGAGAAGTCTTGCCTTAATCTCTCAAGACTTACATAGCTCAACTGTGAAAAGGCATTAGTAATGCATCCCTTCTCTACTGAGCAAGAACTTGCTTACGGAGTGATATTCTGGTATTTTAATAATAAAGCTATTTAAATCTCTAGGTAAACACCAGAGAAAGCAAATGCAAGGCAAAATTGAATTCAGTACAGTAAATAGCATGTAGCGTCATTGTGCACAATCTGCCTCACCAAGGTGCAGAATAATAGCTGATCTCTTCATCATGATAACAACTGTCATTCAAAGACTTAGACATTTCAATCTCTAAACATGTTTGAAGTATCTATATCCAAAACATGAGGAACAGTTTATGTTTCTATCCATTTTCTTTACTTTGACTTTTACTTCAGTGTTTTTGTTGTTTATTTGTTGTTTTGTCTAAATGAGTCTGACGTCTTTAGGTAACTTTGTTTTCACTTTTGAATTCTGAGCAATTTATAACTCAATTTCATTTTGAAAAAGCACACTTTTCTGATTTGAGACTGAAAGATGAATGGTGTAATTTTTATATAACACATTTCAGATTAACCATTACTAAGGATTGCTGTATAGTTTAAAACTGGTCTTTCAGTATTGCTAGAGATATAGCTGAAGCTTGATGTTACAAGTACATCCAATTCCAGTTTTGTAATGATTAGTGTTTGTTTTTATCCCAGATTTTATGTCTTTGTTTCTTTTTGTTTATTGACTGCTGAAGTGAACCAGCATATTGTGAGGGCAGAAGTAGATCAGCATTTAACCTATACTGTACTTGCTGATGAAAACTTGCTAGTAGAGAGGATTGGCAAAAGATACCAAGACTTTAAAGGGAATAAATAAAATTGATATCAAGATAGCACTGTTATTTTATATGTATTTTCTAGGATATTTTATTCTGTGGAACAATAGGGTAGAGATACTGATATGTTCTTAATGACTCAGGAGGAGGAGCAGTTCAAAGATCAGAGTTACTTTGTGCATAATTACAATTATATATTTCAAATAAAGCAAAATGGGATTGGAGACAGCCCTAGATATTTAAGGCTGTATGGTTAAACAGCTGTAGCTGCTGCTTTGCAAACATGTCCCACACCTTTCTGGATGTAATGGACTATAGAGCCACTTGAATTTGTTTCCCATGATGAAAGTTTGTGACTGAAAAGTAGTGTGTAGCCTGCTGATGCCTTGCTTTAAACTCAAATTTCCCCAAAAGTCATGGAGAAACAATTAGGATTTGTTAATGAACTGAGCTTTGACTTCATGCCTGAATTGAGAGTGGTTTTTCTTTTGTGGTGTGACTAACTACCTGTATGCACAACTATATTCCAGGGCTCAGTATTATGAGCTAATGGATAACTTCTTTTGATCAGAAGCCTCTAGCCCTCCTTTCAGTCTGACCTGCAGACCACAAAGCTATTAACTTTATAATCAGACAGTAGTTAAAGTACTGAACAAATACCCATTTCTTCGTAATGATATCCATGGTCTCAGAGACCACAATTCCCAAATATGAACTCCTGTAATTTTTAGCTTAACCAATGCATAGGTTCCTAAAAAATTGGCTTGACATTCAAAGATCCTGCATTCCTTCAGTTCTCAATGTGAATATAATAATTTGAATATAGGAGACCTAGTTTGAAAATGTCAGTTATATCAATTACCCCATCTGTAAAGTTAGAAATATTAATTAGGTTAAGATTAACACATTTGAAAGAGACTTGTAATCCTTGAGTAATCTCTTGCAAATATATAATTGTTCTATAACCTCTCATGCATTAAAAATCTCTTTATAGCTTTAGAACAGTAGGTGTTGCTGTCAAACAATTTTCTCCCTTCTTGCTAATGTGTTTATTTGTACTTTTGACTAAGAAAGAAATAAAACCCAGACATTTTGACTCTGATTATGTGAATTACAAATAATTGTCTAATTTCTATTAGGACTGCTAAAAATCTTAGTTTAACATGAAATTAGTGGGACAGGTTTTCCAGGAGAGAAAGCATCATGTTAGAAAGCACTGTGATGATAAACATTGTGCCAATGAAATAATATGCCTTAGAAGTTTAGTAATGGGTTTAATCCTAGAAGAACTTAATTATTTTGGTCTTCTGAAGCAAACTTTGAACTCTGTGAATTCAAGTCACATTATGTCATGTGAACAGTCTCCTAGAAATGCATGGCATCACTTGTACCTAAGAACAAAGTGTGGTGAATGCTTTACTGGGTCAGAATTTTATGGAAAGAAGCCCATTCTGAGGAAAGATTTTATTGGATCATAAGCAAGTACAGAGTACAGTGTTCTCTGATTTTTTTTTCCCCATAAGTCAGGGAATACATGGTGTCTAATGACTGATAACCATCTAATCCTGAGATAGCACAATCCTTCATGAACTCTTCCATATCTTCTTTTAATCCTCTACTGCTTGATGTACCTTTTATTTAGTCTATTATCAGTATCAAATTACAGCAAATCTGTTTTTTCTGTTTCAGCACCTAGGATTTGAGCGATGTTTAAACCTTGTTTTTTATTTAATATCTTTAGTTTTACATGTCTTACAGAAAGCAGAGAAGTATGATATTATGAAGCAGTCTGAGTTGCGCAAAATGCTGAGTTTTATAAAGGAACATCAGTGTCTAAACTGATTTTTAATTTATGCAGAATTGTATTATCCCAAAGAATCAGAGTCTTCAGGGAAAATGGATGCATTTCCATTGAGATTCATTCTGGGAAAAAAACCATCTTTTTCTTTCTGTCAGTTTCCTAAAATCCCAGAGCATAACTCCAAATGCTTTTATTTTTTGAAACATAAGTACTTAAACAGCTGAAGCTTAATATGAATAAACAGAGTATGCATGTGAACTACAGTGAATGTATATAAAATTACCTGCCCCATACATAATATCACCATGCCGTAATTCTGGGAGCTGTATGAGGTCTGCAGTCAAGTCACATTTAGTGAAGCAGTGGTATGATTCTCTTCTGACACCTGCCTTCTGAAAAGATAAATCTCAGATTTACAGAGGAAATGTTTAATGTGTGTTCTGGTTAAGCTTTTATGATATGCTATATCAGCAAACAAGAAATTGAATTTCAAAGAATAAAGGGACACAGCAGATATAACAAAAAGGACTAATTCTACCTGTCTTGTCTCTCAGACTGTCTACTAAATTCCCTTTTTCTCTGTGTGCTTTAAAGCAGTGCTGCAGAAATAAGTAAAAAAAATGACTAATCTTGCAATAAAATCCTATGGTGACACATTCTTCACATCCATTGTGAAGCGTACAGAAGGAGCAGGGGTTTTTATGCTAAGTTTTGGGACAAATAACCCCTGACATGTAGATGCTGAGATGGAACTTTGAGAAGTTTTAGTTCTGTATAAAGGAATTTAGCTATTATACAGCTAAGTTGGAGCAATAGAAATGCCAGCTGACTTGCCTGAGCAGTCACAGTGGTGTCATTGTGAGTGCTGAATCCTTAAGACAGCATTTGCACTGGTGTGGACTAGAAGGAAATACTGGTCTGGATAAGTACAAACAGCAACATATATAAAAATGGCTTGGTCTTTGTGGACGGTTTGAACAGTAAAAGAGTTACATTTGGAGACTAAGTTGTTTATTGTGCGTTGCTCTCCCAGCTTCGCTAGTAAATGATCTCACACATCAGTGTTCAGGTCTTTCTCAAATAAAACAAACCAGTCTGGTGCTGTGCCACTGCCTCACTTCCATTCACATGCTATTATGTTTACCACCAGCATGCATTTTCTCTCCACAGAAAATAGACAAATGAGCAATGCTTGACGTTCTTTTGCTTTCCTTTTCCTTCTCTTAGTTTGAGTCAAGCTACCCATGCACCAGAGAGATCGTATTTTTTTAATTTTTAGTGTAATTGAAAATGTCATTTGCAGCCTTTCTTGGAAGAGTTGCATCAAGAAAATAACTTTTTCTATCCTCCTATTTTTTTTCTTTTTAGTAATCCCAGTCATGACAGTAGTTTATTTTGTTCTTGCTTTTTATCCGAAAAAGCAATTTAACAGGCTAATCATAAGACTGTGGATAGAAGTGTTTGAAGTAGCTTCTCCTACTAGTAAGTGTGACATTGCTGAGGTCGCCTGAAGCAATCACTCTGTCAAACCATGGAGTTATTATGATTTTGCAGAGATGAACAGTCAGAAGACAAGTTCACAGATTGTGATCATATCATAGATGTAATATCCAAGCAAAGATTGTGATTGTATCATAGATTCAATAGACCCATAGTGCTCATGGCCTGCAGGGGAATAAGCTTTTATGTAGATAGCAATGACTACATGGAGACTTACACTCCTCAGTTTGAACAGGTGATTACAAACATGTAAAACTTGAATCAATTCTTCATGTAATCTGCTCAGTCTAGTCATCAGCAGATGCCTGAGTGGTTTGGACAGATAGGTTGGGCTCATGCTAGGTTGAAATAGTTAAGGTATGTGTAATACTCATCTGTCTATTGGCTTGAATGGAAAACATGAAGCATGCTTTATTTCATTGGGACTTTGGGGCATATAGTTGGAGAAGAATGTGCTTGTAAGTGCTTTGCTAGGTAGGGGCCAATGAAAAATGTTTCTAAGGATTAAGCACCGAATGACAATAAAAATAGCTCTGTTAATTTAAATCTTTTCATGTATACTTCTTATGCTGTGTTGCAACATGGTAAGACACTAGCAAAAATCTCAGAATTTAAGTGGTTAACTTCTCAGAGAAGGGTACAGGAAAATTCATTAAGGTTACATGGACTGTAATTTGTCAGGAAAATTAGACACTTTTTCCTTAATCTGTTCAGAATTTGTGATCTGTGGAGCATTGAATCCCAAGTGGATGGTGAAATGTATTAGACTAGGGAATAGCCTTCCAAAGAAGGGAGGAGAAGCTTTGTCCATTGGGGTATTTACAGCTGTGTAGTGAAAACACTGGGGAGCTAAGCTTATTATTGTTCTTAAAGGATGGATTATTCTGTGATTCAGACACAAGGAATCTGGCCCAAGGGGGTCACAGAAGGAGGTGGAGGGGAAATAATACAGATTTTCTTTAATTTGATTGAAAATACACTAGTTATTTCGTTGAGTCATTTAAAAAAGCCTTTCCAGTCTTCTTTTTAAGGCAGACCCTTGCTCACTGAAGACTGGACTTTGTTGGGGCAATCTAATTTCATTTTTAGTCAGGGTGTTTGATAAAGGAGTCAATAAAGAGATCTCGTGTGTGAGTTGTTTGCATGGTTATCAGAAACATTACCTGGGAGAAGCCTAGCATGTTCAAAAACAGCAGCTAGGGAGCAGGAATGCTCTACCACTGGCTGGCGGGAAGAAAATACTCAGTGTGGAACACCAGTTTCCAAGTTTGAGACACTTGAAGGGCACTTCTGGGTTGTCTTGGGTCTTATTCTGTAAAGTATGTTCATGAGGGATCACAAAGTGTGCTGCTCTTTCCCTTCTAATTTTTTAGTGAGGATGTAGAAGTTTTAGGGTGATACAGATGTTGAGCTCAGCTAAACGGGATCATGATACTTGGTGAAAATGTCCAGCCTTTATAATAAGAACTAAAAAAAAAAAAAANTGAGCTCACTGACTAGGAGCTAATTGCCTTTGATGCTTTGACATTCCAGTTTTGTCATGTGATTTGGTATACAGCATTGATATTGTACAACAGCATTTTCTTCTCCCATCCAGGCATTACTCCACTGTCTGTTGTGTCCTCTACAAAGGCAAAAAGGAGTAATTTCTATCAGGATTATTTTGTCCACGATCTTGATGGATGTGCCCAAACACTGGAAGCCGTGTGGGGAAGGGATTGTCAAATTGCACTAACCCAAAGTGGGAATTAACTGTCCATAAAACAATTCAGATAGAGTTTGTAAAGAGCCCACAGGATTAAATATTGTTCACCACTTAAATAACTTGGTAAATCATTACAATACCAATATGCAAGATTAATTTACAGTGGATTCCCAAACAGCTACTTTTTCTCTTGCTTTTTTTTGTAAGATGGGTGAGTCTTCCTCTTTGCCTGCTGGCATGCCAGGCCTGAACAAATTACCTGGTGTATTCATCCGTGGCTGCTTTGGAATAATGCCACGAGGGGAAGAGTGCTTTCCTTTAAGATTGATTCCTGTTTCTGACTCCTTGGTTCAAAAAACCAAAGCAGCATAACTAGTTTAGGAAGATTTATGTCTTTGTGTGGCACCTAGTAGTCAGTTTGCAGTCAGTCTATCTGCTAGGGGCAGACTTAGTTTGAGAGAGTAGTAAAGTCTTATTTTCTAGTTGCTGGATATGAAAAGCTGCACAACTTCTCTAAAGGTGCTTAGTGGGGTTTCTGTTAAGATGAATAACTCTCTATCAACTAGAGAGAGAGAACTGTCTGATAAAAAGCAGTTAACCAGTCCCCCCAAAAGATTTTTATGGCAGAATGTATTGAAGACATCTGCTAAACGGGACAGTGCCAGCCCCCGGGCCATATGCTTCATGTCCCTGGCATATGCACAACTAAGCACAACAGCACTGAACATATTGGGAGAGGTATGCATGCCTCTCCGCCATCTCCTCCCACTCCTCAGAGAAACAGAATGGAATCTACTTTTGCTGCATAAAAAGTTGTATTAAAAAGTCACCAACCCTTAGGCAATGATCTAATCAAGAGAAGGAGTCAGAACACCTCTATGTCTGTCCAGCTCTGATGGTCACTTTTTAACAAACTACAGCTCAGAATCTACCTTTGTTTTCTGTTTGTGTTGGGAAAGGTTAGGATTGCAGAGTTTTCTGTCTTTCAACTCCCTGTACAACTTCCCTTGCTTCAAAACCTGGAAATGGAGAGTGTGTATCAGGGGTATTGGTGTCTAAGATGAAGTATTTTCTGATTCTCTTAAAAGTGATTTCTTTCAGCTGTGTTTCTCACAGGCAACAGTTCTATTTTTACATTGTGCAACAATTAAAAGTCTTCTAGGTTTATGAATTACCCTGTATTTTGTATAAATAATATGAAGTCATTGCCAACATTCAAAGTCAAGTGAAAACCATTGAAGTAACATTTCTCTAAATTTTGCTTGCTGTTTGATTTTTTTCAATGAAGTATGTTTTCTTCCGTGCACATTGTTACTTAGATCATCTTATTGTACTGTTTTATTTTCCCAGTTCTTTCAGTGTAAAACTGATATTTGTCTAACTTGATTTATACTTTTTCCCTATGTTAAAGCAAGCCATGGGGGGTAAAGTGAATGCCAAAATCTATTCAAATTAACAGTAGTAAAATGGAATTTTTAGGGTATATGATGAACAATGCCCCTCAGGTTGATTGATGTAAATTGGGTTGAGTTATCTGTTGCTAAACTGAAAGTAAAATTATAAACAGTGATGCAGAACAGCTAGAAATATTCAGCAGCTGCTTCTGCTCTGTTTTTTAACCCTCCTATGATATTATACATAGTATATATTTATTCATTATAGTCAAAGTGGAATATGGGGAGCACTGACTAAAAGTATGTTATGACCAGCAGTTCTGAAATCCTAAAAGATAAATAAATCTAGTATTTGAGTTCTGAGCCATTAATTAAAGTGTTGGAGAGTGGAGAAGCTCTGTAACAATGCAGGAGTGCCATCGTAATACAAATACTTAGGAAAATTATAAGGGACTGTCCCCCACTCAACAGAATAGCGACTTTTGCAGAAGTCTTGGCAACGGAACAGAACAGTTTGGATGCCATCAGTGAAAGGTTAGAGACGAAGAGCATATTATTGTCAGTCAAGATGGTTTTATGGAAATGTGTTCTGTCAAACAAACCTGTCATCACTTGACAAGATCATAGATCTGGCAGAATGAATATAGTGTACTTGAATTTCTCAGAGGCATTTGTCTTATCACTCCAACATCTTGATGGGGGGAACCAAAGAAACTTGGCTCTAAGAGGTTATATATTAGATGGATTAAAATCTGGCTTCATGGCAGATCTAAAAATTTGCTGTTGGGAAGAAAATAGGGTATCTGTTTCCTGACAAGGTACCTCAGGAATCTGTTTGCTTTATATTATTCAGCATTTTAGCAGTGTTCTGTAATTTTATTTAAATTATTTATTAGCAAATAATATTGTAATTACAATATTGCATTACTACAGTGTAATCAAAATTATTAAAGCCATCACATTTTTTACAGATAAATAATGCATAGTATATGTAGGAGTAGAGAATACTGGCTATACCTATTCCAAGAAATTCCTAGAAAGGAATGACTTAGAGCAGTAATTATGACAGTGAGTACCAATCATAATACAGGTTCTTACTAAAGTGATGTGCAAAAAATTTCTGCTATAAATGCTGGGACTCTGCTGAAAATCAGAATAGCAGGTAAACAAACAGAAGTAGTTTTATCTCTGCATGAAATACTGGTAAGGGTGCTACATTACTGTGTCCAGTTTAGGACTTTTTATCCAAAACCAACATGGCAATGTTGGCTGGCAGAAATTCAGAGAAGGGCATAAAAATGATACTTAGCTGGAAATGATTTTGAATACATAGATGTATTTAAGTTCTTTCTCTGGAGTCTCAAAGTTGATCTAATATAAGCAAATAACTCCAGATGAGAACATGATGTCATGATTTGTGAGGAGAAAGATGAAACTAAAGTAACAAGAAGAGAAGTATTAGTGAGGTAGGAGAAAAAAAACAAACCGTCAAACTGGAGAATAGGCTAAAGAAAAGAGATGTTAGAGAATGAACTACTCTAAACAGATGCCTCAGTCTTAGCATGTACATATTTCATGCCTGTTAGTTATACCTTACTTATTAGTTTCACCTAGCACTTTTCATTATGGAGAAGGTAAAATGCTTCATTTGGGAGCAAGAACTCTGGTTGCCACATATGATCTGTTCGTCATTTCATGGGCTAAAGGGAGTCCTTTTCATTTTTGCAGCAGGTCATAAGAATTCAGGACTCACGTTTTTAGCCTTCTCCCTTTCTGGACTAGAATGCATCTTTTGGAGATTTATGTATTTCTGAATGCTATTTTTACAGTATCTGACAGCTATCTTGATGCAAAGATTTTCCACTGTAGTCACAGCAAGAGTTGTCTTTGTTTTTAGATTTCTTCTACTACTGAAATGAAGAGGATGTCAGGTGTTAAAAATTGAGCAAAAATTTTTCAGTCGGAGGTAACCAGTGGGATACCACCCTCAGCTTTTTCTTTTTTTTTCCTCCATTTTTTTTT
>VZTX01027592.1:21582-201722 GCA_013400915.1 Pardalotus punctatus
AAAAGTAATTTTTTTTTTTTGACTTGGGAACTGCACCAGCTAATTAAAACTATGCTTATCCTGCAGAGCAAATCATACCAGTGATTGCAGGAAAGCTTGAAATGCAAGTGTGTTTACGGCCATACACAGAAGTGTCCGTGCACACAATTTTGAAGTTATGTGAAAAGTGGTGTTTTGTACCAGTGGGGGTGAAGGGTGTAACCAGACAAAAGAAAGGTTTGTCAGTTTGTATATTTGATTTACCCTTGAGTCCTTCCACTTACTATTTTTTCCTAACAAGTCTTTGTAACAGTGAAGTTTAGAGACAAGCTGAAAATAGCATTCATATGCATGGAAGGCTTTTGAAGCAGAGAATTTTTTTCAAAATTAAACCATGAAGACTGTAACAGAAAAAGAAGATAGTATTTTTCATCTACTGAACTCCCCTTGTTATGCTAAGGTTCTTTGTGCATTTGTAGTCAGCTACATGCCAGCACCAGCTGTTCTGGAGTGAACTGGTGTGCCAGACATTCCCTCTAACTTGAACATGTGGAACATCATCATGTTTCGGCAAAGGCATGTTTGATAGGCAAAACAGTGTGTCTCCAGAAAAAGACTAAAGGACAACGTGGCTGGTGTGCTTTAATCATTCACCTGAAATATTTTCTGATAGGTGGAACGCAGTGCCATAATCAGCCTCTTGAAAAAAACCCCAGTTGTGGATGAAAGCAACTGCACAACATCTGTGATCCTTTACCTGAGAGTTGTCCAGGTGTATGGCCTTACTGATATACTAGGGGCTCTTGTGAACATTTCCTGCTGCAGTTAGTTTTTGGCTTGGTTTGCAACTGCCCACAAGATTGCAGAATCCTGGAAAAGTTGGTGTCTAAAGGTATTCTCACCCAACATCCCTCTGAGAGCAGAATTGTTGGTACTGATAGACCAGGTCAGATGTGGTTTTGTCTAGATGCAGCTTGGAGATTCCACTGTCTTTCTGGATTATGTCTTCCAATGCTATGTTACCCTCCTGGTGAAGACACTTTTCTTCATGTTCAATGTGATCTTCTCAAGCTGCGAAAAGCTGTGGGTTTGGTTCCTTGCTAAATTTTTAAAGTTAATAAAATGTGCCAATTGCTGGCTTTTCTGCAGCAAAATTTCCTTCCAGTGCAATGTCAGGGCTTCACCTTCTAAGATGACTCTTTATGAGCATTAATGGATAGTTTAAGTCTCTGTGGTCCATTCCTTGTGCTGGCAAGACTTCTGAGAATGCAACAGTACGGCCATTTTTCATTGTTAAACAATTCTGTAATATCTGTGGGCATCAATTTGACAGGAGATAATGACTGAAAGAAACCACGGTAATACTCTTGCCATAATCAGAGCCCTTGCACTTCCACTGTAAATTTAGCTCACTTTGCATTAGATATTCACTGAACTGGTTAAGATAACTTTAGACACTTAATCACTGTAGTGTTATTAAATAGTTGCATACTAATGTGTTCAGATGACTTGTAAGCCTCATGTAATCAGAAGCCAGTTCAGCCATCACAGCGGGTTAAAAGGAAAAGACAATTCTGTCTTGCTGGCTTTAGCTATTTTATATTAAAGTAAATGAAGCATGTTTTAATCATGGTGGGGTATTACTAAATTATCAGCTCTGGGACTGATGCCCTTTGTTTTGGCCACAATATAAAATGAGCCCAAGTATGATGTGGGTTTATTTTTGGTGTGTGTGTGTGTTTTTTTTTTTTGTTTTTTTTTTTTTAAATCTATTTTTGGTTTGTGTTGTTTAGCCCTAAAATCTAGTTACATCCAAGATGACAGGAGTTTCAATGAGACAGCTTGTATAGGATTTCCAAACTAGTGTTTCTGATCTGATTGAGAACATAAGGATAATTTTAAAAGAAAAACAAGACTGAATTTCTGTTTTAATTCTGTTAACCTCCAGTAATAATTTTTTTATTTACTTTATACTTTCTGAGTGTAACACTTGATCTGTACTTGAGAAATACCACACGCTTGGTGGCTTTCAGTGACAAGAGTGAATGATGGGTGATGGAAAAGCTGAGCAGAAGGAGTTAGAAGTGTTTGTATATGCTACATCACAGGAGGCTCATGTGTTACTTTGGGATAGGACTAACAGTATTCCATCTTGCTTTGCACAAAGAAGCTTTGACTTACTGTGCATATTAATAAAAAGGGAAGAAAGTGAAATGTTCAGTCTCCTTTGCTGCTAACTAATAAGCAGAATTGCTATAGGACAGATATTTATCTGTGGGTTGCGCACTCTTGTCAAATCAGACCAATTTCCTTCAGAAATCTGTTGTATTGCTACAGTTTTGTTCATCATACTGCATCTTTAATACTGTGCTAAGACAAATCAGAGTAATGTGACATTACCAGTCAGATGTATGGTCCATATGTCATCCTGTGCTTGCGTACAGGAAATGTGGAACAGAGCTAGCAGGATGCTTCATGCTCCCAGTCCGTTTCCAGGGCAAGTGGTGCCTGTGCATTGTTCCAGCCTTCTTAAGAGATGCTTTTAAGAGCACTCTCATACAGTGTTTGGGCTTCTCCATTTCAATCACTGATGAACTGCCTCCCCAGCTTGTTTCAGTGCAATGCTGGCAGGGTTAAGGGGATGAAGTGCAGTCTAATTTTTCCTTTTTGACGTGCAAGAAATCTTGACCATTTCAATTTGTTAAATATTCAGTGGTAGTTTTCCAGGGAGTGGTTTGTAGCCCCGGTCTTTTCTCCAAATGTCTTATGATACTTCCCTTGTGATTTCAAATTAATATAGCTTTTTTTTTTTTATTTTTTTTTTTTTAATTGACACAATGAAATGTAATTTAATGTTGTCTTTTGCAGTTCTATTTGAGAGATGCTGGATTTCAATATTAAGTGAACTGGACCCTGCTGCTTATATAAATTGTAAAACATGCTGAGATCTCTAGGGCAAGTGAATCATTAAAAATAGGGACTAATGCTGCTATTACTGTTGTTACTAGAAGTAATTATTACCTTTTTATTTCTGGAAATTCTATATGGCTTTTTTTCTATAGGAGCTCTCCTTGTCTTGAGGCTTTTCTTGTGGTCTTTAAGCTTTAATCTGCAGCCTTAGGAAACCTTTTACATACAGGCTGAGACAGATTTTGTTACCAAAGAAAGCCCTCCTGCTGATGGAGCTCTGTGTTTAATTCTTGGCAGAGCTGGGGAAGTACTTGGCTTGTTTTGCCTCCTGTTGATCTTTTTCATGTAGCCTTATGTGAGATCTTCGTAATTCTGAATTACAGCTCAGAGGAAAGAGGACCACAGTGTATTTCAAGAATGCTGCAAAGAAATTATTCTATTTAATTTGAGAACTTGGTTTGATAAGATTTTTAGATATGTATAAATGACACAGTTCCTTTTAGCAGCAGGACTAAAATGGTGATCATCAAAATGGGCATTCAGTGAGGTCAGTGAGGTGCACATCTACACCGTTACAAATGCATTTTGAAAGAAATGAAGGAAACATTATACCCACAAATGTAGCACTGATTTATCTTTGGGTTTTTTTTGCCTTCATTAAAGTTTTTAATTACTTACTGAATGTACCCTTATTGTGATACTGCCTGCTTGTTTGTAACAGGAAGTGAATACGGCAGCAAACTAGTTTTGCTGTGGTTCTTTGACAGTTTGAAACTAGTGAGTCTCTATTGATATAATTGGATTTATATTAACTTACAAGGGTTTGCTCAGTACTCCTGTTTTTTTGAGTTTGGTGTGTCTTCCTGTGCCCTGTGCATTATAATCTCGCAAATGATTATTTAAATCCAGCCAGTCTGTGTCAAACACTGCACATCTAAATGTGGATATTTGTCTTAGACTAGTTTCCCCAGGTTTGCTAGTGGTAGCAATGGGTTCTTTCAGAAGGCAGCTAAGGATGATGTCATTTAAGCTGTAGCTATAAATTGTATTTTGATGCTTGTATTTCTGTCTCTGGATGGTATGAGGTTATTAACCTTCTGATTTAGGCACCCAAAATCAGATGATACGAAACCTGCTTGCTTTTGGCATCTCTCACCATACTCTGCAGCATCTGGATGCACACTGGAAGTTAATGATCCCATGTGCTGCAGCCCAGAGATGATTTGCCTTTATGACAGAAATGGGCTGTTATCAAGCAGTGATGACTCAAGAATGGCCCTTTAAGATGTCACAGTGTTGTGTGACAGCATCGGTTGTAGTCTTCTGGCACAGTGACCAAGTAGGTTAATGTGACATGATACAACCACGCTGTCTGATACTCTTGTGCAACAGTCTCATGATAGGAGAATGGAGCTGTGCAGCCACTGGGCAATAACAATATAGTTTGACACTAACTGATGAGGCTTTTTATATTGTGAGGCTTGCTCATAATGTTCCACTGCTTTGAATCCTTATTTATTCATCTTGTTTGCCTTCTGCAACAAGGCCATGGTTCCAAATGAAGTCTGTGTAACAAGGAGTAAGAATGAAATACAGTACCCGTTATTTACACCTTCCTTTCATTTGAAGTAATTCCTGCAGAGGAGCATTTAATAGACTGCTAAAATAGCTCTGAATTTGTGAGATGACAACACAAGATTAAAATATAACTACAACAAGCTCCCTGGAAATTAATTTGGTTCCATTTCAAAAGCACTGCTTTTGATGCCCGGGTGGGTGGGGGAGGAACCTGGTACGTACAAACATGATGGATTTGTGATAGGGGACAGCTTATAATGTCCAAAAGATGCATCCTGTATCAACTGGTGGGAAGAGAAGTGCTTTCTGCTCTTTATGTATTATTAAGGATAATAACCATCTGGTGGGTGGAAAACTGGAAGAAACTTTACTTAGCAACTCTTTGCCTTTAGTATCTTCTCTTTATAACAAATCATAAAGTTGAAATATTTGGAAGTTAAATAAGTAGCATAAAATAGCTGGAAATTGTTTCAACTTGGCTGTAAGTGCCCGGTTAATTTCACAGCAGAATTATGGATGGTTTTTCGGTGCTTTTTATCTCTAGCATACATTTGTATATTAAAAGTGAGGAACCTTGCTATTACCTCTGGTCCCTGACTGAAGGATCTCAGAGTATGATGTGTCTAGAGGGCTAAGGTGGGATGCCCTGCTCAAAGAATCACAGACACCAGAGACTGCAAATAGCTTAGGGACAGGGATGCTGAAATCCAGAGAACCTGAAGGTTCATCCATGCATTAGTTCATCAGTTTTGCTGCAGAGACAGAAGCAGCTTTCATTGTACTGGTACAGGTAGGGGGCTGACCTGCAGGAAAGAACCTCTGCAGAGAGGGGTCGGGGGTCATGGTGGACAACAAGCTGTCCATGTCCAGCAGTGCGGGTGCCCTGGGGGCTGAGAAGGCCAATGGTATCCTGGGGTGCATAAGGAAGAGTATTTGCCAGCAGGTCGATGGAGGTGATCCTGCCCCTCTACTCAGCCCTGATGCCACCACATCTGAAGTGCTGTGTCCAGTTCTGGGCTCCTCAGTCCAAGAGAGACATGGAGCTCTTGGAGTGGGTCCAGTGGAGGGCTACAAAGATGATTAAGGGACTGGAGCATCTCTCTCATGAGGAAAGGCTGAGGAACCTGGGCCTGTTCAGCCTTAAGAAGAGACAACTGAAAGACGACCTTACCAATGCCTATCAGTATCTGACAGAAGGGTGCCAAGAAGACGGATCCAGGCTCTGCTCAGTGGTGTCCAGCAATAGGACAAGAGGGAGTGGGCAGAAACTGATGCACAGAAAGTTTCACCCAAACATGAGGAAGAATTTCTTTACTGTGCAGGTGACTGAGCGCTGGAACAGATTTGGCTGTGGAGTCTCCCTCACTGGGGATCCTCAAGAACTGTCTGGATGCAATCCTGTCCCATGTGCTCTAGGATGACACTGCTTGAGCAGGGAGGTTGGACCAGATGACCCCACTGCGGTCCCTTCCAACCTGACCCATTCTGTGATTCTGTGAATTCTATTCAGTTGGAGGTTCTTGGAAGAGGAGGTGGTATTTTCAGGATTATTTCTCCATGCTTTAGATCCAGATCTGGGTTTTGGATTGTCTGCTCTCTAAACACAAATTTTAAGGTTACTTGTATTTAAGTTGTTAAACACAGATCTTTGCTGATAAATTCAGAAGCAGGCTGATTTGGTACAAGTCTGAATAGTAATACAAGGTCTGGATCTTGTTCAACACCTGGCATTTTTAATCTGGCCATTTTCTGTTTCCAAAGCTATGAAGGTCCCAAGCAATGGGCTATCACTACTGTTTTGAGAGGGTTTGTTCCATTGTCATGATTTCATTTCCATTGAGTAATGGTGTCTGCCCTTTCCAAACTTCCCAAACATTTGCACTTAAGAGTCAAGACTCTTCCTCACTTTTTTTCTGGCATTGTGACTGGAAATACTTAAACATCCATCACACCCCTAGTGGAACTGCAGGGTAGTTATCTGTTGATTCATCTGCCTACCCTCCTGTCTGAGTGGGACTTTTTTATATAAGCTGTTATTGAGAAATACGATTACCAAGAAAAGTAGATTTACTGTTTTTTGTTTTTTTTTTTTTTCTTTTGGGACCAGCAATCTCCCACAGGAGGAGATATGACATGTTTGACTTCAGTAAACTCATTCTTTCTGTCTGTCTCGCTCTAGTTTCTGAAGTCCAATTTCATAATTTTTTGGTCTTTTCTGTCCCAGTCGTGCATCTGCTTAATTTTTCTTTCAAGTGTTTTTATGATGGGTCTGTTCATGTGGCATTTGCTCAGTTACCTTTTTCACTGTCCTAGATGTAGGCATTTTAGCTGTTTCTAATTAGAGACATAGGTAAGCAGCAAAAGATACTAACAATAACAGCAGTGCTGTCTCCTCATCACTGCTCTGTCCCTACACCTCCCTCTTACTCAGGCAGTTCTTATTGGCCTTTTCCTCAGCTTATGCATTGTTATCTGGTTCAAGCAGATAGACAGTATGGTGTTCCTGAGGAGTTAATTGCCATTTTCTGAAAATTCCCCATTTCCCTTACCTACCTACTGTAGTAATTGTGAATTTCTGCCTGTGAGCCACCTCTTCTGTTAAATGAAAAGATGCTATTCTGGGAGAGTCTATGGACTTCAGTGACCACAGAATCACATTCTTGGAAAAAAAAAAAAACATTTTATCTCTGAGTTACCTAGGACAAACTCACACTGAATTAACCTGGACTATAAACTGATATAATTTATGGAACAAATAATGATAGAGGGACAAATCCTGACTATGCATATCAGTTCACTGACTAATTTAATAGAAATTAGCCAAGTTAGGTTGGGTCGTACTGTTTGAAGTACTTGATACTCTGTTAAAGCAATTATGTTACTCAAAGTCTGTGGCATATTCTTGGTTTTCTGTATAGTTTTCTTTGTTAAGTACTGAGCCAGAGAAGGTCATCACTTTTTCCTCCAAATAGCAAAGGAGATGCACACCCTCTGGTCTGTCACTTGTTAGTTTCCTAGAACAAGAAACAATGGTTCAGGATGAGACCTCACAGTAACTCAGTGTCTTCCTGTACTGCAAGGAGGGTCATGGAGAGTGAATCAGTCCCTTCCTCTTTGAAGTTTGTGTTCAAACACTGTCCATAACCTACCCAGAGAAATACATATGTCTGGTTATTACCATGGAGGTAGATCCTGAGATACCTGGATCTCAACTTTGACATGGCCCAGCGAGGAAGAACTCTTTGATTCCTACTGGCAACTCCCTATGTGTAAACTGAATCATGCCCTTTTACAATAATAGATTTGTATTTATGAAAGCATTGACCTCTTAAACTCTACTGTGCCACCCTAGGTTGTAGGCAGGGATTTGCTATGCCGTTAGTGCCTGTTGCTGAGAATGGGAGCCCTCAGCTGCACTTCTCCCAATATCTGGTTTCACACACTGTCTACAACCGGCTGCCAAATGCAAACATGTTCCTTTGGGCCTGAGAGTTAATTGAAGTACACTCAGCAACATACAAAACACATTTAGACTCTTAAAACATTAATAATACCATTTGGTGGTGACATGCTGTATTAATGGATAGATCAGTCATATTTCCATGCCACTATCTAAAGTCCCTACCTGAAACTCATTGGCTAAAGGCAACTGATGGAATCCTTGTTATCTTAAAAGCCCCTCAAAACCTCAAAAGACTTTATTGTCATCTTTGAAAGTTGGCTCTCAGTGAAGTAAGAGGACACCTTTGTCTAACTAGGAATGTGCCTTCTGATACCTCTCAGAGCCAGACATGGAGAACTGGTTGGGCCGTCTGTATTAGGGTTGCACATTGCAGAGAAAAGAACTCAGCAGCACTTCCAGTTGACCCTGTGACCCTTTTAAAGAGGGACAGATGGTCCTTCCTGGACCCTACTGGATCAACCCTACACAGGGAATATGGGGTAAATAGAACCCTTTTACAGGTTCTAAGTTAGAATGGGCATTGCATTCCCAAGTTAGTTAAAGCCAGTGGCACAAGGTAAGGCACTAATTTGTTTAGTTGACTGAAACAGGCCAGAGATTACCTTTTATTTAAGTGCATTTGACTGTAAAACTAGACCAACCCAAAGAAGGGATACATCCATAGAGTTATGTGTGCCTTTTGAGCACTGTGTACTTCTGAGCAGTTTTAATAGTAGTTCCCAGTTAGTGACTTACTTGCTGAATGTAAATTTCTCTTTCCCCTAGAAAATGTTTCTGTTCATGTGGACCTTCAGATAATTCAGGTTACCATGTCGGTATCTATTCTTGTGGTTTACTTTTTGGTCTGGTCACAGTCTTTGGTGCTTAGGGCGTCTGTCTTACTGATACTCGGCCCAAGTCTCCTGGTCTTGTTTCTTTATTATGGAGAAACTGTATGGCAGTTATCTGTGTATCTGCATGTTACTTTGGAATTGGATCCTAAAACACGACTATTGGAATTGGGAATTCAAAATTCCATTACTCTTGCTTGCTGCAGTGCCTCTGTTCATATATCTTCATGACTATCCTTCCTACGAGTCTTCCCCACTTGATGGCAGTACAACAACACTTATAGAAATAGAGAGTGTGGAAAAGCTTGAAGAAGTACCTCAGCAATGGTGAAAATGCATCATTTATGGTAACTGCTTACTTAAACTACCATGTGCCTTGTTTAAACTGGCTACATCTGTCTAGGTTCTCCCTACAAGGCCCCAGCTGTGAGATTTTAGTAACGTGTATGTTCTGCTTAACTTGGTGTTCCAGAAACTAACATTTTAGCTGCTTGTTTATAGTAATATTACCTTTATACAATAGGCAAGAATTTTTAACAATTAAGATGATGTCCCAGTGTTCTCTAATTTGTGAAAGTAGTGCATGTAAAACAGCGCTCATAGTGCAGGAAAAGCTAGAACCTAATCACCAAGAACAAAGTCAGAGAAAATGTAGTAATTAAGAGACTAGAGCCATATCAAGGACTGCAGCGGTTCACTTCTGGCTCTGTCTGGCAAACTTCCTTGGTACATACCCAGTTGTCAACTCAGTGTAGTGGGATCTGAGACACCTTGGAAACAGTCTTGTTCTGTTTCTGATGCTTTGATCTTTTGTGCTTAATTGATGCTGACAAGTGCTAGAGAATATCTAAGTGCAGTGACCTCTTTTTCCCGTTTAATATTCTCATTTTAGTTCAAAACTGGCCCTATATAGGATATAAATAGTGAGGCTGTTTACATACTGTGTTCTGCTCCAGAGGATCACCAGGCAATTTTCAACTTCATACGCTTGGCATTACTAAAATAAAACTACTTCTGGCATAGATGTTAGGGCTGCTTTGGCTGTGGTTATAAACAGAAATCTGGACTCTGTGAAAAAGTGCCAGGGGGATTTTTAATGTTTCAAGCAAAAAGCCAAAACCTTTATTCTAAAGCATTTTTTTTCAGAAATGGCTGTTGCTGCAAACCATGTTGTATAGTACTGCTTTACAGCTGCCTTAGAAGGTTGGGGCAGCCCTGTGAGCATTTGACACTGGGTCTGGAAGTCTAATTATGCCAAGCCTGATGACGAGACTCTTAAATCATCCCTTCTAACATTTTAATTAAAGCAAACAGGCATAAGACTGGCAGTAGAACCACTTATGGAGAGCATTTCCATCTAAGGCTGAAAATTAAAGGAAAAAGAGATGGTGGTGAGTATGGGTGAAACAACCTTAAATTGGTTGAGCTCTTGTGATCGTAATGAGGTAGGTTGAATGAGAAGTGATATTAAAGTGAGGATTCCTAAGAAGTGGAAGTGTTAAATTCTAAGAGTAATTTGCAAGAATGAGAGGTTGTCCTGCTTTTACTTCTTTCATTTAATGAAATCATACTAACCATATTTTGTAGTACCTACTCTGCAAATAACTCCTCAAAAACAAATTTCTGTCTTTCTGCATTTTTTGTTAGTTATCCTACAGCCATGGATAGGTAGAGTTAAATGCATGAGGTGCACTCCTAAAAACAAGAAAACCCAATTCTTTTAGGGTGGAGTACCCAAGACTGGGTTTATACCCTGCCATGGTATATATATTTGTACTAGTCCTGGTTGGGATGAAGTTATGAAGTTGACTTTCTTCATATCAACGCACAAGGTGCTTTTGCTTTGTGTTTGTGGCAAACGGTGTTGGTAACACTGGTGTTTTGACTGCTGCTTCATGTTGCTTTCACAGTGTCAAGACTTCCCCCTATGACTAGTCTAGCAGTGGGCAAGAGATTGGGTGGGGACATGGTTGGGACAGTGGCCTGAATTAATCAAAGGGATATTCCATACTGTATGATGTGCTCAACAATAAAAGTTCAGGGAAAAGCAGCATTTTTCTTTCCAAGTGCCTGTTACATGTGGGGAGGTGCTGTTTCCCAGAAGGTGGCTCAACATCTGCTTGCTTGCCAATGGCAAGGTGTGAATACTTTCTTTTTGCTTTGCTTACACAGCTTTTGGTTTTCTTATTAGATTGTCAGTATCTCTATCTATAAGCTATTTTCCTTCCTTTGATATTTTTAAATTATTATCTCACAGGAGAGATGAGTAAGACAAGGAAAGATGGGTGTTTGGTTGCTGGCTAGGGTCAGCACCCTGTACTATTGCATCCTTCTCAGGATTTTTGTCCAGGATTTGTTGGGAATTGTAATCATGCTGCCTATCTCCTTCACTTTGCTTAGTCTTTCCCATTGTTCTTTATTCTCACACAGACCTGCCTGCAAAACAGGATTAGTTGAAGTTGATGGAAAAAAAAAATTCCTTATGGACAGGACGGTACAAAGGAGAATATTTAACTGTTTAAAGGGAGAAGGTGTGATGACACTCAGTAGTGCCTTCCAAAGATTTGTAAGTATGAGGTATGTTTTCCTAAACAGATAGGTTTTGAAAAACACCTGACTAAAAAGCATCAGGATCTAGAGCTTTTTTGTGGATACTCTTACTTCTGTAGCAGGCTGCACTGAAAAACTGGGTCTGAGCAGTAGGGGGAAAAATGGATCTGAATTCAGACTTTACATCTTATATTGTTACAAATTCACACAATAGAATTTGGGTTAAAATATTCCAGTGAAATTAGAGTAGGTTACAGAAGTTTGTTTATTATCTGTTACATAAAACTTGATTGAATTTGCTTTACACTTTTGGACCAAATCAAACCCAGAGCCATTACTAGCTGCTTTGAGAATTCAAGATGAGGATCCGGATTCTCTTAAATTAAATGAATATCAAGAGCAAAAAACGATGAAAGATTTGAGGTTTTTATGTCTCTTCTTGTTTCCAGACATCTAATGTAACTGCTCCAAAGTCATCTTCTGCCCTACCAGGATGAGAAACCTGTCTTTAGCAATTTGACTTTTGAAATGTCCATCTTTCCACAGGAATCCATAATTGGCCAATCTTATTAAAAAAAAAAAAAAAAAAAAAAAAAAAGAAAAAAAAAAAGAAAAAAAAAAGGAAAGTAGGTAAAATAGGAAAGCAAAAGGACAAAAGTTGATGTAAAAATATTAGGCTCTAAGACCTTCTGCTACTGAAGTAGCCAAGCCTTGCTCAGCTGCATGCTTGAGCATTCCAAGATTATTAGGGCCATTGGCACTGCGAAATTTCTTCTGGGGAATTGTGTAAACTTCTAGTTTTACTAATTTCATGTGGTGTTTCATCCCAATAGACAGAAGAAGCTGTCCAACCACAAATAATGAATACATTTCTTTATTATTATTTTTTTTTCTCACGGTAGTGAGATTAATAATACACTTGCATGTGGTTTATGCATCGTTTTGACTACTAAAAAAGGAAACATCATGCCTTGCAATTTTCCTTTCCTGTGCTCTTCACTTTGTTCTCTAACAGGGACTATTATGAATGTCTTTAGTTCGTTAATAGCTGAGTATCTTAGGATCACACTAATGAGACAAGAGTTTTTTCCCTTGATATTCACAGAATCACTTGCTTCCCTCCTCATTCCCAGTATGGAGATCATCACTGGTCTTGGAAGGTCATGCAGAAAGTGCTCTCAAGGCTCAAAACAGCAAGCAGTACAATGTTTCCATAGTATGGATTAGGTTGGAAGTGACCTTAAAGATCATCTAATTCCAAGCCCCTTCCACTGGCAGAGGACCTTCCTCTAGACCAGGGTACCCAGTGCCCCATCCAGCCTGGTCTTGAATACCTCCCCATGGTAGCCCTTTTGGTATCAACAGAAGCAAGCCCTCTTTGTGGTATCTTGTTCCTTTCTGTCGGCATGCAGCCTTCTGCCTGCTCAAAATACTACTGAACTCAAGGAGAACAGAATGGGGGGGGGGGCGGGTAGAATAACTTTGTGTTTCTCAGTCCTTCTAACTGCATCATGTACATAGAACAAGTTCTTTTCAATTATAAGGAATTTGCCTTGATAGCAGGATTTGTGAAGCTTATTTTCGCTTCAAAACTCAAGCAAATATCTGTTGGTTGCTGTGAATTTTGTAGTTTCAGGATTAAGCAGTCTCAGATTACCCAAGCAAAAGATGTTCCAAATCAAAATTATTTTGTTCTCTCAGCAGAGGGGAGTGAAGTCACTACCTCTGCATCATAAACAAGCTGCAGTTCTTTGGAAGCGAGTTCCAGGCTTGTGGCCCTCTTGATGAATGTGATCAGTCTTGAGTTTGAATAAAAAAACTCAAGATATCAGTAAATTCTATGTAATTTAGTGTTTCGGAATATATTACACATGGCATTCATGAAGCACGACAGATAATTACTTCCAAGGAGCTATCTGAAGCAGATCTGCCAGTGTCTGTAAATTATAACAGGTACTTCCCAGTCAACTGTGAATAGAGCTTTAGGTAAAATCTATCTTGGCTGTTAGGCCTGAAACGTGATTAATCCACAAAGCTAATCAGGATTTGGTAATGTTAAAACTTTGGGATCAGGGAAAGTGGCAGCTCATCTGGTAGAAGTTCATTGGCTGTAAAACATCACAAAAATTGTCCACCTCAGGCAATACTGAATTCTTAAAATGTGGTATGAGTAGTGTGGGATGCCAGGATAATGAGAGGTTTATACAGGTGTTTTCCCACTTCCCCAGTTAGTTTTAATTGCCATATGTAGAAGCCAACTTGTATTAAAAGGAAAAAGCAACATGAGCCAAATTCAGAGGTGACATAAATAGCATGTAATTTACACACAGACACAGCAGTGTATGTGCACAGCACTCTTATGTGAGCTGTGTGCTGGGGGGCACAATGGCCAGTCTGTAGGCTGGGCATTGTGCTGATAGCTTCTGCAGCCCAGTCCTGCCTTGTTCAGAGTGTGAAACACACCTGACTAGTGCATTTGCATTGGCAATTTGTCTTTAGGTCTGAATTCTTTCTACCTCCTCCTTTCAGCTAAATTTTTGCCACCTGTACTGTGAAGTCCAAGAACTGAGGGACAGTGCTGGAATCCCTTCCTGCTTGCTTTGGTCTAGCTGCATCTAGAGATCTGTTTCATGGAAGGGACCTATTTTTATTCCTCTCTGCTGACTAGCCTTTGTGATGGAGTAGGCAGAGTATTCTTTCTTCCTTTAAAAGACAGCCTCCAATTTTTAGCTTTCACTTCAAAGCTTAATTTTCCAAAATAGTGAAAATACTGCAAATGAAAGGGAAATTGCCCCTTGTGGGATAACTGGCAAACACATCAACATGAAAAAAAGCTTATTTATGTTGAGGGTGGCAGAGCCCTGGAACAGGCTGCCCAGGGAGGTTGTGGAGTCTCCCTGTCTGGAGACATTCAAAACCCACCTGGACAAGCTCCTGTGTCACCTGCTGTAGATGACCCTGCCTTGGCCAGTTGGACTAAGTGATCTCCTGGCGTCCCTTCCAATCCCTTCTGTGTTTCTGATTTCTTCTGTGTTGTTTAATAGAGGGTCCTATATTCTCAGCTTGGTGGGAGTTTAAACCTTTCCCAGTGTCTTTTAGAAAGACACTGGGAAGTCTCACTAATTTACAAGGTGATTAGCAAACAGTTTTGCTCCTGGATAATTTTAAGGAGGCCCAGAAAAACCTTTTCACAAGCAAATGAATGCTGTCTGCCAAAACAAAAATAACTCTTGTGGGCTTGAAAGCCACAAGGAAAAGGCCACACTTTTTTCATTGCCACTTTTCTAAGTTTAAATATAGGCAAACCTGCAGTTAGTGATGTAATGTCAATACTCTACTCTATTTGTGAGCAGTTACTACTTAATAACCACATAAAACAATCCTGCATGGAAACATACCGCATGCCAAATAATGTTGCCAAGTATCAAAGCTGTAATAGATAACTTCCTATCTTAAACTGTGCCTACTGTTGAAAACACATAATTAAATTTACAGATTTTTATTCAACAAGGCAGTGAGATTGTTTATACCGCACTGTCCAGTTTTGTACTATCACTTACAAATGTTGAAAATCATGGCAGCACATCATCAGAACAAAATGTTTCACTGATACTTTTCATAGTTTTTGATGCTTTTTTTGTTTTCCCCAATTTAAATCTTGACATAAGTAGAGTTAGGTCTCAAAAGGAGCTCCCTAAGACCTTAGTACATCATCTTTCTTGTAGTAAAACAGTGAAATAATAATTCAGTGATTCCCCTGCTAGCCCTGTAGACTTAATACAACCACATGACAGTGAGGTAGATGATTTTATATCATGTATACAAAAGCTGATCTTAGTTGACCATTTTTCTGGAAATCTCTTTACTAGTGAGAAGAGATGAAAACAGCAGTTTGAATGGTCAAAATTGAGTCAGCAGAAGTTGAGTGACTTTTAATACTGAAATATTTGGTCTTGAAATATTTAGAAGCCCCAAAGTGTCTTGATTGTTGCTTTCCTGAGAGGGGCCCGATTGAGTGCTGGCCTTGAGTATATTCTAAGTGCTGGCAGCAGGGAGCTGAGTGGGAAAAAATGGAGGGAGGTTTCACTGAGAATCCATTTCCTGTATTAATTAATTATGCTCCACTTTTTTAACCATAAGAGGGAAAGGGCACTGAGTGTTGGGGAAGATGAAACAGGAAGGCCTCGTAAATATGACTGCTTAAATTTTGAGTATATAAAACCTGTAAGTGAAATAGAATTGAAAGCAAGTTTTGATCTCTAAAATGCCAAGCCTCAGTTACTGAACAACTGGAAAACAATGCTATGGCCAGCTGTCTGTAATCCCCTCTTTTTGATTAAACAATGCCCCTCTCCTTACCAAGAGTCCAGGGGTCAAAGCTGACCCCGCTGGCCTGGCAGGAGGGGTCCAAGTGGTAGTGTAATGATTCTTATAGGCTGTATGTAAATGCTATAGGATTTGTATCTTGTACTAGATTGGCTACTGTAAAATAGAATATTCAGCAGGGAAGCTGNACTGAGTGTCTGCATGTGTAATGTGTCCTAAAATTTAAGGCTGGGAATCTTTCTGTAGCTAACACTGGCATCTGTTGGTGACCCCTTTGTTTTATACTTCCTCACCTAAAGCTCTCTAAGCAGAAAATTGCCTGTAAAGCAGCAGCTTGCTCTTTCCTCCAGGCACAAGAGGGAATGGAGAAGGAAACAAGTTGATATTGAGTCAAAAGTGATAGCTGGCAAGCCACTGTAAAAATCACCTTTCCTATGTCCTCCCCCTGTGCCTATTTTAGTTCACTGGCTCCTGGGTTCTCACAGTGTCTGTTGATATCTACTTATAAGAAATGCCAAGGAAGAATTAGCAAATATGTTGCTGAGGAAAAATGAGATGAAGAGTTCACTGCGAATCAGCAAGAGAAGTGGTATCACAGCCAGTTTTTGTGAGATCTACTGAGATTTGAGGGTGGACAGGAGAAGGAGGATGAAATTTTAGGAACAGGAGAACACTTTCCATAAGCTCTAAACAGGTGTTAGTGCCAGAGACATGAGCAGAGTGCCAAGAAGCTTAACAAACATGTGGTGGCAACTTGTGCCAAAGATTAAAAAACTCATCATAAAGAAAATTATCCTGCTTCCTGAGCAACAAAATGAGATTTTATCCTCCTTCCCCGACTACTTACAGAATGGCAGGTATGAGCACTGTTTCACAAAATTTGTGCTCCCATAAAAGCTAAATTATTTCTAGTAGTAAAACATCATTTGGGTCATCCCCAGCAAGTACTGTTGCATGGGGTTGTTTCTTCCTGTGCGCATGATGACACTGTACTTGCCCTTGTTG
The DNA here is from genome assembly GCA_013400915.1 of Pardalotus punctatus. Lineage (NCBI taxonomy): Eukaryota > Metazoa > Chordata > Aves > Passeriformes > Pardalotidae > Pardalotus > Pardalotus punctatus. The sequence continues at coordinate 38,224 of VZTX01027592.1, forward strand.
AGCTTCATGGGTTGTCAGTCCATCCTTGATTACCCACCAGCCTGTCAATCTGACTTCTGTTCCAGCAAGTGCTGAGGCTGATCACACACATGCAGCAGTGTAGGAAGCAGTGCCCACATCTTACTTTGGAAAATCTTATTGCTAAACTTACCTAATTTTCTCCGGCCTGTATTAAAATAGTAGTAAGTCGTATCCACAGTGAGAAAATCTTGTGATCAGTATGATGGTTAAACAGTAGAATATAAACTTTCTTTGGGCTGGGGAGGGGAATGGGATGGGAATTCTGGGATATGGTATTACCAGAGGTATTTCTTAACTGCTGGAACAACAAACAAATCCATATCCTCATTATGCAGAAAAGCACTTGGAAGTTTGTCTCTTGACTTTGCCCTTAGTTTCAAGGGCTGGCTACCTGGATTCAAATGTGTACCTGAGCAGACACCAGAGATACACCAGATAACCTGCAGGTGTCCCTGGCACAGGAGTGCTGCCAGAGCTGCTGTTTCTGCTGCCAGCAGCACTTCACATCAGCACAGGGTGTTGTGGCTTCTTTGGCTGTCACGGCTGCAGTGCCACCTTAGATTTCTTTGCATTTCCGCAGGAATTTTGATGAGCACTTCTTTCTAACTTCCATTTAGGCTGACTCCTACTCTGCTCCCATGAGCGAGTTAATTTACTCACATTTGCAGTGGGAAAGGAATGCAATTTAAAACTGGAGCATTTTGAGTTGTGAGTATGTGTATATGGTATAAGCAGTGCTACACTTACTTAATAGGACAAGGCAATGGAATCAGGCCGAGGTGATCCAATTTTGTCAGAAAAAAAGGTAGATGGTGGAAATATGCACTTGTCTCACAACAATTCCAGAGTTCTTCCTGAAATCTGCGTAGGAATAAAACTTATCTTCTCTGTATGCAGAATTTTCTGAGCTTCTTACACAGTAATGCCCAATCAGTCCTGAATAATTTCTTTGGTTTTAGGGATTAATTCTTGTTCTTCGTGTTAGTGTGTGCATCATCGGCTTGTGAATGTCTTGGGAAATGAAAAAGCATATGAAAAGCAAATGAAAAAGCATAAAGCTTTGGAAAACCTACTGTTTGGTCCCACATTAAATAAACATCTTCCTGCATAATTTGCAATATCAGGAAACTTGTTTTCATGTGTGTGAAAGTGATCAGGAGAGGTGACTGTGAACCTATTTGTATTGTTAAGTATCTACAGTATGAAAAAAAAAATACACATTTGAGTAGTATGGGCTTTTTTAAACTCACATTTTAAATAATTAGAGCTTTACTAAAGCAAGTAGAGAATATTTTATTTTAACCTTCAGACTAATAATTGCTCCTTCAAGGAAATGGGCATACTTTTCCGAATATAAATAATTTTGTCTTTTGATCACCTTCTAAATCAATAAATTCTAAGGAGCAGATGCATTAAATTTGCTGTGGTTTTGCCTGAATTTCACAATGTTTTCCTGTTTTCCAGACATGTCCTCCTCTGCAAGACGTCAGCTTCATTATTAGGTTTTTGAAGACCTTGTAACCTTGAGGCAAAGCCATCCTTTGCCTAACAAGTAGGGCTGCCTTGTCTTGAAAAATATAAATACAGAGGAAACAAAAAACACCTAGAAATTGCTGGAGCCCCTTTTCTCTCCCCCTTTTCCTCTCATGGGTCTCAATGGCTGCAGATAGCTCTGGTTCCAATTCACACAGTCATTTATCATAAAACAAGATGTTGGGATCTCTCCTATCTTTACTGGGAGTATGAAATAATTGTTGATAAATGCATGGGCTTTTCTGTGATAAAGTCTACCTACAGCAGGTTTTTCCTCTGATAGTTTCCTTTATGTGTTTGCATCATGTTCTTCTGTCTGTCTCTGCATGTCAGTACAAGCTGAAAGGATGAAGTAAAATTAATGGTTGCTGGGATTATATTTTCCACATTGTCAGTACTGGTGTCCTGTGGAGACAAGCAACCCATCTTTTATCCTTAGTTTGGTGTTTCTTACCTGTCAAGAACACAACTAGATCTGATGTTGCCTTGAAGGATTTGATCTGTGGCCCATCCCTAGTGGTGAGAGGAGGTGGAATAATACGTCTGCCAATTAGGAGGGAAAGGTGCTCACATGCATTCTTCTTTCCCACTTTGCTTGAGAGGTTTCTGGCTTTACTTCTGCTGTTACAAAGGTGTAACGAAGGATTAAAAATCAAAGAAGTTACTCCTGATGAACTGTAAGGTAGAATTGTTTCTATCTCGACTTTCTGTGCTTGAGCTGCCACATCAGAAATACTGTGAGATCTACATATGTAAGAGATGGTGGCTTCCTCCAGTTAGGAGGCATGTTACATAATGTGGTTGTATTTATGACTAATGTCCTCAGCTAACTGCTGTGCTTTCATTGTCTTTTAAATTGAAAACTTATGCTTCCAACAGTATCCGGAAAAATAAGAATGCATGAGAGATCATACAAAAGCCTGCTTGTTTGTTGGAGACCCATTGTAATGTCTGGCTCTTATTTCCTTGACTTGGAGTGAATGCATGGAGAGACAGCAACTGCATTTGCAGTCAAGCAGAGGGGAAGGTGTTGAATTGCTCAATCCCAAAACCCAACAGTGCTATACTGGCATGAAGTGGGGATCTACACAAAAGCTCCATATGAGCTGTAAACTAGTCAGGCCACTTCTCTGCTCAGTTCCATCTTTTCCATGATAGTGCTTGGTTCCCAAGTGGTTTTCAGCTCCTACTCAGATTTGTGATTTTGTTCCAAACCTGACCCTGGCTTTCCTGTGTTCCATCTGTTTTGCAGTCTGGTTTCTGTGTCCTTACTTTGTCCTTTTAGACTGATCCATGCAGATTAGCTGGAATCCAGATTGGGACTGAATATTTATATTTTGCTAGTGTTTTGAAATGGTGCCTTCCTGGCTTTGTCTGTTTGCTGTCCATGGCTCTGTAGTCCTGTCCCTCAGACAACTTGGTTTTCCTAGAGCTGGTAACAGACCTCAAGTTTTCTAACAATAAAAAACCATACCAGTCTGTAAAATTTGTCAGGCCTTGCCTGGGTTTATATGGTCTTTGCATCTTAACTTTAGTTATACATATAAAATTGCTTAAATGGTAGCTAGCTCTGGAATGATATGACTACTGACTGGCCTGTCCCAACTCTAATAGCATAATTTTTCAATGGTAAGGTGACTTTTGCCTGTTCTGTTGTTTTGAGCTTGTTTTTTAGCTATATTATTACCTGATTTACTTTAGCTTTTACTTCACTTTTACGTTGCTTATTTACTTGTTTGGATCTTTCCCAAAAGTGCATGCTGCATTTTATTGTATCACACCCTGAATAGAGAAGGAATTGTGGCCAGACTAATGCTGAGAACCATTAAGAAAGGAAAAAATTTAACCTGTTTACAAAGTGGAGTATAAACACACAGAAGTACTCACAGAATGGAAACAAGACCTGGGAAGAAAGAAGTCGTCGTCAATATCATTCTTCTGGCTGACACTGCACTGAAAGGATGAGAACTTGATATCAGAATACTTCATTTGAGGCATTTGTTACATTAGTGATGATCCACAATAGGAACAGGATCATTTGAATTGAAGAAGTATTTCTTATTTTTACATGAGTTTGATAGAGCATTATCTAAACTAATAATAAGATTTTTTTCTTTGATTTTCACACAGATTATGTCCTTCTGATTAACCATAAAGAAATTTTGTATGTAAAATCTCTCACTTGTCTATTGGAGTCTTACTCTGATTTACCTGGAATCCAACTTGATCTTAATGGTGTAAGTAGACTATAAATATCCTTGAGCAGAGCCAGCATTAAGTGTGAATAAACTGGTGGCTGTCTGGGGCAACAGTGTGAATGGTGGTAAAAGCATGGAGGTAACCAAGCAAGGAAACTCAGTCTCCTAATATTGGCCACTTCTGTGTTTGGCCTTCACTCGCTTGGGGATGTTAACTAAACAGATGGAGGAACTTAGGAACCACTCTGTAAGTGGTCCTGGGTGATGGGAAGGAGTATGTAATGCCTAGTCCCTGAAATAAATGACAACATCTGTGTTGCCTGCATCTTGGCTTGGTCAAGCATCTGACTGCATCACTGCTGGGAAGAGAGACCATGCAAATATTGGGCCCAGCACGAAGAATGGTGATGCCGGGAGAGGGATGCCTGAAGACTTTCCGTGTTCCCTGAGTTCTGCTTCTTCCTGCTTGGCACTTCTGTATTTTCTGTGTGTCACAAAGCAGGTGTTTTGAGGGTTAGCAGGAACACCCTGGGGGCAAAAGCAGATGGCATCCTGCTAAGAATGGGGATCTTGACATTTGTCTTTGGGAAAGAAGCAGTAATTTTGCTGCATAACATCCTTATTGATGTGTGTATAGAATACAGAGAGGCATTGCATTGGAATGGAGTAGAGACCTTGAAGCAGAATATAGCTGACATTATCCTGTCCAGGGTATTTCCATGGAGAATAAAAGAACCCTATTAAAAAATGAAATAAACTCTTAGTTTCTGATATTCTGTCTCAGTTTTTAGACAGAATTGGAACACAACCAAAACATCTGAAAAATGCTTACTGCCCGCATCAGTGGCCTCAGTAATGTTGCATGTGAGAGCAAGAATACAGAGTCCCTAGAGAGAAACTGTTACTGGAATCCCTACTAGAAATTAGAGGAGTCTCTAATTCAAGCACTTCAGGAATCTAAAGCTGGTACATGGAATCTTATGACTTATATCAAGTCTTCTGTCTCTTAAACTAAAAAAGCTCCTTTTTGCTCAAAGAGATGGAGCAGTTTCCTTCACCTTCTCCTTTGACTAGCTATGTGCTGTTGCTGTATCTGCTTAGCAGCTAATGCATTCTTCAAAAACAGTGGCTGCACTTAAGTCCTCAGGGAAGAAAATTTCTGTTGTGGAAGAAGATAGTAAGACTAATGAAAATATACATGAAAAGCTTAAACGCAACCATGATAGTCACTACAAGTGTGATTATTTTAGCCCTTTAGATTCAGGGCCAAGAATACATTTCTTGTGGGGTTTTTTTTTTTGGTTGTTTTGTTTGGTTTTTATTTCTGTTTATGTTTCTGCTTGGGTTTTGGGTGGTTTTTTTTGGGGGGCGTTTGCTTTTTTTTAGTTTATTTTTTTCAATGATGTTCTATTTAGCACATGGCTACAAGAAGGCTTTATTAAAGGAAGGATATAATAATATCATAGCACAGCCCTTGAGCTTGTATGCCAAGATGGCTCCTCTCTGTGTACACTCTCTTAAAGTCACAAAAAGGAACTAGAGCTATATTTGGTTGGATCATATTTCTGATGGGATATTTTTAACAAGCCTGTTTCACCACCCACATCGCAAAACAGCTGGGAGCCTAAGATGCGGTTCAGTGTCTTTCCATTAATGCTTTCTTTCTCTGCAAGATCTTGGAACTAGTAACTGTGACTAAAATGAATCTGCCCTCCGGCAAGGGATGCTGGACACAGAGCCATTCATTCTCACTTAATTCCTTGTGGGAAGGTTGAGACTTAACTAGCTTGCTGCTAGAAAAAGATAAATTTGCTGAGACTGTGAATCAGTAATCGGTTGACCCTGAGCTGTGCTGAGTGGCTGGGTCATGGGCCAGGTTCCAGGTGCAGCTCAGTCCCATGCCACTGTGGTTGAATTAGCAGTAATAAAAGGGCTATAGAGAAACAAATTTCTGCTGTGCTTTTCATGGTGGGATGTAGGGTGAAGTAACACAGCACACAGTGGCGTCATACCTGAAATGTATTTTCTAAGTGGGTGAGTAGCAATTTCTATTCAAACTTGTTTTGATGCTTGCTCATTCACTCTCTTGACATACCAGTCGGGGTTACAGCCACAATCTGTGCCTGGTGTCATGGAGGTGGGGGAATGGGATGCTTGTTCCAGCTGGCCAAGAGTCTGAGTTCTCACTGGGATGCAGCTGAAAGATTAAGGCTGGCAGAGATGTCAGCTGCAAAAAGCTGTCCTACCTTGTGCCAGAGAGATGCTGGAGAAAGATCAGGTGAGACAAACACAATCAAAAAGCTGAATAATTAATGATGAAAAATGTTGAGAGCTGTCATTCTGAAGATTCTCATAGAAGTGGGTAGTGAGATCCATTTTTTTGTCCCATTGAAATGAGAAATTTCCTGGTTTCTGGAGCTTGTGACCTAGCTTGAATTTCACACCTTTGAAGTTTAGTGTGACTGAATTCTGAGAACCTGAGCAGCTGAGGAGTACATTCTATCTTTATGATTGCACATGAACAGCATAAAATGAAAACGTAGCTGAGCAGAATACTTAGGGAAACAGGCCTGTCAGAAGTGCCTGGAAAGAATTAATGGTCTTCCATACGGTGCTTGACTTGAAGGGCTGAGTGTCCAATGCTGTTTGTGATACAACAGAGTTCAGAGTCTAAGGCACATGGATGTGAAACAAGAAGTGGCTGTTGGCTGTCCTGCTAACAGTGCCATTATAAGCAAGTAACTTCTCTGTTCTAGGCCTCCGTTTTCCACATTTGTGCATTCCACGTCTGTTTCATTACAATTGCAAGGGTCTGAACCTTTTTATTTCCTTTGATATCCTGTGGGTTGCAGGATATTAATGCTGCTTCCAGTTATAAAGCTTTTCTTTCACAACTTTGGTATAGTGGTAACAACTGAGAGAATAATTTTGCATCATGTCATCTGGAGACTTGGTCTGTACTCTTTTACTTTCCTAACATAATGTCTCAGAGGGTTCCACAGTTTAAAAAATATTACCCTATTTTACAGGGAGAAAACAAGGCATCAAGAAAGCCGTAGCTGGCAAGGCACATGCAACCATTATATAGCAGACCTTGGAGCAGAGTTTCCTCCTGCACAGGCACTTCTAATTAATGCTTTCTGAATTATGTAATATACTAGTGGGCAGGAGCAAGTTTCTGAATCAAACACTGCTTACTTTGGGCAAAGTTTGAATTTGGATAAGAGTCCTGGTCTGACAGTCTTACCAGATAGGATGTGTTTTTGAAACAACCAAAGCATCTTCTGCTAAGCCTGTCACATCTAATTGTGATCTTGTCAGACCTTGTGTCATGGCTGGTAGTAGAGCCGGAATCTCGTCTTATCATCGAGGACTCTCTTTAAAATATTGCTGCACAAATATTCCTTCTCAGATATAATTTGCAATATAGTTGAGTATTTGGAGAGAAAAGAAGGATGCAGCTTGCATCAGTCATGAGGTGTCTTCCAGGTTTCTGATGATACTGGGGAAAGCTAATTTACATGGCTGTTCCTACAGCTGAACAAATCTCTCACTTCAGTACACACATCACAACATTCCAATCTCTCTACTTTCTAAGTAGGACCTATATATAGTAAAATATGAGATTAAGCTACTTTCATAAGGGGTTTTATGAATTTTGAAATGGGACCTACCTTGACCCTACTAAAAGTCACTGGGAACTGAACCCACTTGAATTTAGCTCTTTAATCAATTGACTACTGTAGCAGTAGTCTTTGAGGTGAACAACGATTCACATTTAGCAGATAAAACCTCAGAAGCCACAGATGTAATGTCAGTTCTGGTATACTTTTTTGTATTTTTAAAGCTTTTCATTACTCAATGTACTGGATGTTATCCAAGAAAACAGAGAAACCTAAATAGCATATGTCTAATAGTATGTGGTGTGGAGTTTGATGCTTCCCATCATAAATAGGGTTTGGGACCCACTCCTCTAGTCACTGTTGATTGTGGACCATGTCTCCTGGATCCAGAGTTAGGGGATTTCTTCCCTGTGTTACCTGGTACACTGATTTTAAGTATGGCTCATCAGCGTCATCACAGAGTAATGCTGGTACGTGACAGCTTGGGCTCAAGAACACAATTCCTGGAGACTGGGAATGGAGAGTGGTTGAAATGTCTTCGTGGAATCAAGTCAGGTTAAAGAAAGGAAGTGCAGCTGACCTTTGCCTGGCTACATAGGAGAGCATCCAAATCCTAGAGCTAGCATAATGCCAGATTAATCCTAGCAGGTTTATTACTTCCAGCTCTGGGCTGTTCTTCAGTGCCATTAGCAGAACCAAGATGAGACTAAAAACAGTCTGAACATGTTTGTGGTGCTGTGCCTAAATTTATTATCCATCTGGACCTGAACTTTCCTTGCATCTATGACACAGCGGGATAATCCACATGAAGAATAGATGGTGACTGTCACTTAGCAGGTCAGGTGGAAGACCCTGCTCTGTCTTCTGCTATCCACGGCATTTCTGCCTACAAGAAGACAGTTAGAGGTTTTTAAGTCTGTCACTACTGCCACAGGACCATTAAGAACACGTCAGTGTGGGTCTGTTCCAGTGAGTGCTCTACACTCCTGAAAGGCAAGACTGTTGCAGAGGTCCTTTGGCTTAGATAAGCAAGTCACTTAACTTGTTTCTCCTGTTGGGTTCTCCTGAGGGCATAGGAATCACAGATCCAATCAAAGTCTAGGTCCGTTTTGTTCTCTCTTCTGTCTTGAACATTACTATAACCTGTTGCAAGCACATGAGGTAATGTGTTCTTCCTGTGCCTCCCCTTCAGACTGACACTGATTTTTAGCTACTGGCTTTTCAGTCATCTTCATCAAATGCTGAAACTGTTCCTGCAGTGTACATCACAACCCTATTGAAATGGGACCACAATCCATTGGGTGCCAGGCCTCTGATACGCTTAGTATAGTGTTCCATGCCTGCAAAACAGGGAGAAAATTTGCTTAAGTGGGTATGGTGTAAATGGGGAAGAAAAAGAGGGGAAAAAAAAAAAAAGGAAAAGGGAGAAAAAAAATGCAATCCACAGCTTACAAAAATCTTATTCTCTCAAGGTGTATTGAAGTCTGCAGAGCAGTTATATTGCTGTGTGACTCATGGCCACCAGCAATGTATCCTGTAATAGCCTTGGGTGAGATTGAAGTTTTGGTGATTCTGTTCACGTTGTTGGCTCTCATCTTCTTTTCCCAGAACCTTTCGGCACTCCCCCAGATCAGGGCTTTGCTGTCACTAGATGGGGGAATGAGCAGCCTAACAGCTTTGGAGGAAATGCTTAATAAAAATTGATGGATACTGCCCAAGAATAATGGATGATGATACTTCCATTATTCTTGCTGGGAGTAAAGTTTTAGGCATTGAAGAAGTCATGCTGTCTGCTGAAGTATTTTGTGCCTGAGATGCTCATGTTTGCCAGGTTTGACAGGCGATGGAGTGGAGGGTTATAGAGGGAGGTTGTTTTGTGAAGGGAATTCAGAAATGAAATTAATTTGATTTGTAATAGAAGTTCAAGAAATACTAGCAAAGAGAAGTGCCAGCAAACTTTAAGGTTGGGTCTCCTTTCCCCATAGATACAGTAGATAAATGTCTGTCCTATCACTTAAGTATCAAGGCAGCTATCTTGCATGTGTTGTGTTTTCTGTGTAAGAAAGCAGAAAATATTTGTCTGAGTGAGAAGGAAATTGCTCAGGCAAGAGATTATTTTTACTCTTTTATTCTGGTATTTTCTTTCGTGCACAGATATCCCTTTTTGAGTAGTGGAGAGGTTGCAAGGTGCTGTAGAGGAACCCAGGAGTCCTTTCCATGGGGACATGTGTATCTTAGAGAAACAGATCTGGGGACAGATTCTGAGATGGACAGTAAACATGGCTCAGGTATTCTGGTTCTGCAACAGATTTCCTCTCCTTGGAGCATGTCAGCTTCCCAGCTGGTCATTCACATCTATCTTCACAGTTTTCCTGCCACAATGAATGCAGGATTTAATACAATTCTTCAGCAAGCAACCTATTCAGAAACACTTCTGTTGTTCCCAGAATGGCAATGGAGTCTGGTTTGTGTTAGCAAGACTTCATAAGACCTATGTAAATATCAAAGTGAAGGGTCACAGTGCATGCTGAATGTGTGAAAAAGCTTCATCTTCAGGTTTGAGCATCACCTGGTCCGGCATAAAAGTACTCATTTACCTTTCAGAAAGCGCATAATTTGTCATAGTCATTAATAGTGCTGAGGTGGTCAATAATTTTAGAAAAAAGATCTCTCCAAAGGAAATCTCTCAGCTGCATGGTTAAGTAGGAGTTCAGACTTGCTTGCCAGCTGGGTAGTACGTAGTAAAAAACACTTATATATGGGTGGGTAGAAACAAATGTTTCTCTTTTTGCACAGTAACTTTTGTATTTTAAAATAGTGTGTTCGTATTTTGCAAGTAGATTAATTTTGTTTTTAGTTTGTCTCAGGTTAAGTTTGGTTTCAGAGCTGTCTTCTGGTTATTGTGATTAGGTTGACTGGGACAAGAGTTTGCTCTTGCAATGTCAGACTCTTGATTACAAAGTAACACCCAAGGATTACCTGCTGTTTCTCTTCTGTCTAGGCAGGTTTAGGGGTTGATAACATGAATGTTAGTGAGGAAGAAATGTCTTCTGATGAGTGCATTCAACTTAGTGGTTTCAGAATACGGTACTATGATATATGGTACTATGTAAACACCCAGTTCCTTCAACATTTTGTTAAGTTCTTGGCATCTTCAGCCTCCAATGAAAAGAAATTCTGCCATGTGTCTACATGTTGTGTGAAAAATTATTTCCTGTTGGTAGTTTTCGATTTCCACTTTTTAGTTTCATTGCACAACTTCCTGTTACAATGTTATGCAAGAGAAAACAGAAATTTTCCATCTCGCTTTACTGGTGTGGTTCCTTGTTTGATGTACTTTTATCTTGTCTCATCCTTTGTAGCCTCTTTCTAAAGCAAATAGTTGAAGCAATTTCAGTGCCTCTTCGTGTGATCTTTTCAAATCTCTTGACCATTTTTGTTACCCTTCCCTGAACCTTTGCTTCTGTGAGCTCATTTTTTGAGGTGGGAATAACAGAGAAACCCTTCCTCCTGTATAGATCACAAAATATTCTGAGTTGGAAGGGACCCACAAGGATCATAAAGTCCAGCTCTTAAATGAATGGCCTGTACAGGGATCAAACCTGTGACTTTGGCATTATAACACTATGCTCTAACAAAGTGGGCTAATCTCAGGGTTAATAATCTCAGGGTTAATAGTCAGAGGACCTGCACAGCAACTGCATCATATTTGAGATCGTAGTGACATTTGTACTTGCCTGTTTTTTGTTAATATTTGTCTGAAACCTCCCAGAATCGTGTCTGGACCTTTAATGTTCATGTTGCATCAGTAACTCACAGTTATGCTGAGATTAAATAGACATGGATACTCCTTCCTCCTTATTTGGCCTGAATTACTAATGTTACTAAAAAAGTTCAGTTCTGAGGCTGATCTTTGATTAAATTTGATTTTCACTTCCATGGGACTTCCACAACCCTTTTCAGGAAGACATATTTCCCATTAGACATCTGTCTGCATTGCTGAAGCGAATTTTTGCTTTCTTCAGCTCATCTTCTGTTTTCTCTTGTCTCTGCATGTGGTCCAGAAATCATAATGAATATTGCATTTGGGGAATTTGAGCATTAACAAGCTAGAAGACTCTCCAAATATCCTTGCAAGCTTTCTGCCTGCTTCTTTTTTTAATACAACATAATTTACAAAGTACACCACAAGTCTCTTGGTGAAGTGACAGAAGTTGCCATTCTGTTAACAAACAGACTGAATGTTAGAAGGCTGTGGTGATATCAATCTGCTTAAGGAAACCTTAGAGCATGACAACCACTTACTGAGTCTTTCAGATTAATAAAGCCTTACACAAGTTCTGGGCAGGGACAAACATTATCAATAAAATAAGAACTGCTTACTGAATCTCATGGGTCTTACAGTGGTAATAGCTTGAGGAAATTTCTCTTAGGCTCAAATAACCTATGCATTTTGAATCAGGCAGGATTAGGCTTCTGCCCCTTCTGTCATCAGATACGTTGGGCTGTCTATAATATCTTGCACACTGGCAACTGGGAAACTGGCTTTTCTCTCTTTTTTTCTGAGTCTCTTAGAAAGGCAAGCAACAAATTTATCTTTTCTCACTTCCCCCTTCCCTTCCCTTCCCTTCCCTTCCCTTCCCTTCCCTTCCCTCCCCCCCTTTCTTTCTTTTTAGTTAAGTTGGAGGAAACTCTTTTGAAATTGCCCTTATTCTTCATGCACAGAGGATGATATCAGGATTCCAATACATATTAAACATCCTGCAGGGAGAGTTCTGCTTGTAACTAATAAAAGCGAATGGCTTTGTGTTTTTTTTCCCCCTTCAGTTTTCATGAGCTAGTAAAGAGGAACTTGGCTGTAAAATACTCCCCACCCCTTAAAGAAACAAATCCTGAAAGTTTCTGAAACTGTTTTTAAATGTCAAGTTCTGGAAAAAAACATAAACAAACCACTTATCTTTATGTCTTTGCTATAAATTTACTGGCTTGGTTTACTTTATTTGTTTCCTGTGAAAAATTCCCTGGGCATATATATGCTCCCATGGCCTGATTTGGGAATTCTTTAAAAACAGTTTTGATGTGTACAGAGGGAGAAGATGTCAAGGAAGGCTTTGGTTGTTACTCTGAACAAGAACAAGTGATCATAATCAGCCCTCTGTGAGACTATTTACTTGATGGTAGGACTGCATTTATTTAAACAAATTAAGATGAAATGAGTCTTTCTGAATTTCAGTAGGTATAAATTGCTAATTGGAGCAATGTCACAGGAACTGCCTCTTTGGTGAAGATTTGGGTTAGGGCTTGTTTTGTCTGTATGTCATGTTAAATGCCACTGGTGTTGATGGATCTGATAGTTTCTGCATTGCAGCAGAGTTGCCAGCTTGATTGGAGCATGGTTGATTAGCCTAAAGTTGAAGTGTGACCGTGGCTGTATTTGGGTATTCCCACTGAGAGCTATATATGTGATTACTGGCTGGTATGTGACTGAGCTTAAAAACTGACTTCCAGCATTCCCTGTCTTTCTGATTCCAGTGGTAAGATTCCAGCCTGCAGGGTTACTAATCCAACAGAAAGCAGGTTATATTGTGCCCTTACTTCCAGTCCTGTAAAACACTTACACTCTGAAAAACCGAAATAGTAGGAACTAGGATCCATAATACCTAGTCAGGAAATCGTTGCTTTGGTATTATTCTCAGTGACTTCTTTTGAAGTTTTGTCTGTATCACAATGGTAGGCTTTGGCTTCAGTTCTATTTCAATCTAGTTTATTAAGGAGCTTGAAATGGCTCTGCTAACATGGATTTTTTATCTGCAGAAACCAGTTTGGGTATGGACATGAATTGTGGGAGAAGGGTCTGGCACAAGCTGATCTGTGTGCAATAGATATTCAGTCCTGGTGTAGTGAAAGTTGTTCCTGCCGGGGGTGGGGGTGTTGGAACTAGGTGATGTTTAAGGTCCCTTCCTACCCAGGCCATTCTATGATTCTGTGATTCTGTGATGATTCCATGATGATTCTACAATACCACAGCAACAATCTGGATGCAGATGTGAGGTGCAACTAAAGTGAGAGGCCGAGGAAGGACTGCAGCAGCTTGGGTGCTGCAGGTCACTGTCAGGCACTCCAAAAATCAGTACATGAAAATCTTGTGTAACACTCAGCTGGATTCACCTTGTGCCCACAAATGGTCCCTTTCTTTCTGAAGAACTGCAGTATTTAATGCATTTCAAACAGAAATGAGGTAATTGCTTGTGGTACAGTAACTTCTTTAGTGAAAATGTGTTCCTTCAATACTGAAGCATTTTAAAAATCCCTTTGGCTATTACACTAGAAATGGGCTTTGTTACAGTACAGCAAACAGGTGGAAGGAACATACTGGAATTTTGTTTATTCTCTTGCTGTTGGTGGTGTTTGTATTCTCCATTAGGCATTGCTTGTGGGTGCTTCCTGGCTCTCCCCTGCTGCCATCATGCCACCTGATACTCAAAACATGGCACAGAGCATTCAGAAAGAGAAAAGCCTTTACTTGAAAAATTCTCATTCCTAACACAATCAGAAAGGCAAAACACTGAAATTCTTTAAAGAAAAGAGTGGAAAATACCAGAAGGAAGAACGGCAGCATTTTCTGTTCAAAAATTATTGCTGTGCTTTAGCCTATAGTACAAGAAAGCTTGCTTCATTAGTCCTTAATAAAGTATGCAACTCAGTTAAATTTATATGGATTTGTAGCTTGAGAACTGTTGTTCCAGATAATTCAAACTTGGACCCTCTTTTCTGATGCAGTATCAATACTCTGTGGTAGTAATTTTTTCCATTAGTTTGGTAGATAAAGCATACAGGGCTAAATTTAGCTTTAGTGTATATACAGTGTAACCAGAGAAATTTGCTGGATTCAATCTGGTTCTGTGGAGAGGGGGCTCCCTCACCTTCAGAGCTTCCTGCTTGTGCTCTTTCTGCCCAACACTCCTGCTTACAGGATTTTCCTCTGGGAGTGTGGGAGCACATAACCAGTGGTACTTCCTGTGCAGGTTTGCCTGTGCGCATCTAGGACTGGGAGAGGCGTCACTGGTGTAGCTCCTTAGTGACATACCACAAGAAAGCAAGAGTTGGGTTTGCAGTCACTGTTGCAGCTATGGCTAAAATTCATGATCTGGAGCTGAAATCAGATGTTGCTTGGTACCTTCATTTAACAGTATTTCTGACTTCAGAATCTTCTTCATATTTCCATATGTAACCCTGCAAGGATGTACAGAGGAGGATGTGATTATCAATTTATGTAGACTGACTGAGAAACAAAGGAGGGGGTTATAAAGCATGGGAAAAATATGGACAGACACTTGCAATACAAACACACAAGAATGTTTACCAAGTCCAAGGAGCTGGCTGGGACTTATCCATGTCCATGCAATACTTGCAAGCATGAGACATCATTTTTCACAGGCAGTTCTGGAGTATAATCCATCATCATTCAAAACAAACCAGCCATTCTCTGAAAGCTGTTTAGGTCATGAGATGTCACCATACCTGACCATAAAATCCATCATGTTGGGGAAACCAATGGCCAGTGTCTGGCATTGCGAAACACTGTGAGGCAGAAGCTGTATTTATCTTTGTCAGAATTGACAGGTCACCCCCATAGCTTCAGATTAGCCCACACTGATGTATCGGCTCTATATATTACCATCCATCAGGGTGATCTCCTTTGGAACAAGCCATCTACTACACTGGCTTGAGGATTTCTGGGTTTGTTGACGGATTTGGAACACTGAGAACATATATAAGAAGAAAGACGCCTTTTGAAATGCTAAACAGCTATTTTCTTTATTCCTGTAAATTATCTTTGGTGTTGGACTGTTTCTTCCTCCCATCCTTCCTATTTATTTCTTTTCTTGAGCCTGCAAGAGTATTTTTCACTGAATGTTTTCAGCCAGACAGCCTTGCTTCTGCAGGAATGCAGCACAATATACAGCAGTGCACTTTACATCACATCTTCAAGACTCCCAGAAGACTGAATACCTGGTTCAGTCTCTGTACCTCACTGACTCATCGGAGAGTCTTTTGGGCTCACCAAACTTCAAATTAAAGCCATTGCTTCTATGCAGGGGACACTTGTCCATCAGCACCATGGTAACTTCACATCTATTGAAGTACATGTTAGATCAGAGCTGATTTAATGTAGCAGGCTGATAAGGACATCTTTCTTTGCTACAAAAAGGAAATAAAGAAATAAATATTTCTTTTATGTGCTGAGAGTTGGCTCTCACTTATGTGTGTTTCTGAGTGTCTGACATTTTATCAGGCAAAAGATAAAATTTTCTTTCTCTTTAACTGGCTTTGTGCTTCTCATACTATTTCATAATTACAAAAGAATGCCCAGTAGTGGCCAACAGTGAATGCCAAAGCACTGTTTGGGCAGGTCAAGCTTACAACGATACTTCCTCAGAGGATACTCCCAATATTCCTGGGCTTGAAGTCTTTATATTTCATAGCCTCTGACAGAATTTTCTTCCATTAATCCTTCCAACTGCTTTTTAAATCTAGGCAAACTTTTATAAGCTGTAGAACCTATGGAATAAATTGCATTAGTAAACTACTTTCCACATATTTAAGTGGAATGCCACTTCTAGAATGACATCTGAGGAGATTTAAGGGGAGAGAACATTTACACTAAATTACCCAGCTGCTAATACATATACAGATTATTGTAAAAATGTGCACAAATTTTATAAAACATGCTAATAAGAATGATCAGGCCTGGATGGTATTCAGCCACAACTTCTGAAGGTGTTCAGGGATGAATAGATGAATATAAACAATACATGTAATCTCTCCCTGTTGGGCAGTGCATGTGACCAAGCCCACAGAGATGTCTTTGCTGCTTCCTCTAGTTCCCTAGCGTCCATTTTTGAGTCCCTCTTTTTGCAGGGTCCCAAAGGGTCAAGCAACCCACACAGACAATAACATTTGGTGCTTTCTGCCCTCTCCCACAATACTGCCACGAGTTTGAGGGTATCTTGCTGGGGGAGAGTATCGGAGGAGTCAAAACAGAAAACTTCTGGCTTGAGATAAAAGACGGGTGTCTGGGATGACGTGTGCATGTGTCCATGGCCTGTTACTCTGATCCGAAACCATCCCATGCGTTGTGCCACCCACAGATGTTGAGCATGGACATGAACACACAGACCTGTAGGCAACCTGCACCCTGGGACACAGGTAGACCCCAAGCAATCCAGTGCTGGTGCACAGTGTACCCGGGACACACACAGTCACCATGCGAGCTTGCTATGCTTTATTGTTGGAGCCAGGCCCATGTGGCGGCTGGTCTTCTCCAGGGCTCTGGCTCTAAACTAAGACTTAAAGTCTATGGACGCATAGAACATGTCTGGCTGAACGAACACTATCAGCTCTTCTGACTTCTCGTCCTCATTGCGTCTGCGTCTCCTGAGGGGCTGGCGCTTGGCAACTGCAGTGCTGCGTGCTGCGCGATGGTCCTTTGGTTGCCTTCTGTGGCGGCGAGAGCGGCTCCGGCCAGTGCGCCGTGTCCTCCGCAGGGGCTGCCTGCTCTGGGTCCTGCTCCTGCGACCTCTGCCCTGCCGATGGTAACCAGCCATGGTGGTGCTTGCTGAGAGCTGTGAGTGGCTGTCCTGCTTTTATAGGGGTGCTGGGCTGCGGGCCTTTGTGATGTAAGCACCTTACAGAGCCAGCCTCACCAGTGGTGTCACAATGGCTGCATGGTAATGCTCCATGGCTACTGGCCAACCCCATGGCCACATGGAGTGAGCAGGTGCCCTGTGGCTGCAGGGACATTGCTTCACTACCACCATGTTCTGTCAGGCCTCTGGACACTGCCTTGACATGGGAGACACGGGAGGGCTGTCCAGGCTGTCCAGGCTGTCCGGCAGCGCAGATGACATGGTGGGAGGAGGCAGCACAGAGACAGATGAGCCCATTGTGGTGTTGGTGCTGGTAGCAGTGATGGTGTTGCCAGTTTTGCTTGCATGTGTGGCTTTTGATTTCCATAGTAAATTGGCTTTTATCTTGAGCCACAAGTTATCTCATTAGTCCTCTAATTCTCTCCCCCAGCAAGCTGGTGTGAGGAGTGAGCCACTGCATGACTCCACTTCTTGTTTCTGGCTGAGGTTAAAGCACGGCCCAGTTCCACCATGGATGTCCAAGGGCTGCAGGGGCACATCTGCTCACCAATGGCACAGAATGGGCTGCAGTGTAAGAACCTGCAAGTCATGGTCTTTCCCAGTGTCTGCGGAGGAACTCTTTCTGCATTGTCTGGAGCAGCTCCTCTCCTCCCCTGTCCTGGCCTCTGCAGGACTGTTTCTTGCATGTGTTCCCAAAGGCATTATCCCCGAGGCACCTTTCTGAATGGGCTCAGCCTTGGCCAGCGGCAAGTCCTTCTTGGACCTGGCTGGCACTAACCCTGGCCAACATGAGGCAACTGGTGGCATCTTCTCCCAGATGCTCTCCTCTTCATCTCCTTGCTCTGCAGCCCTTACCAACCCATGCCAGTACAGGCACAGAGCACCAGGAGGAGGGAGGGGTAAGCTCAGCAGCACTGAGAAGCATGTTGCGGGGTCAGGGAGTCTCTCTACAGGGACATCTATGAAGGACAGTGTGACAATCCTGACACGAGTGGGGGGATGAGCAACTTGCACTGCTTTGTCTGGCTTTTACCCTTTAAGCCCCAGCAGTGCCCCAGGAGAAGGCATGAGGCACTGAGGGTTCTTGTCTCTGTGTGCTCTGCTCAGCCCCTAGGGACCCTGAAATAGGGGCTCTCAAAAAGGGAACCCAGGGGACCAGTGGCAGGAGCAGAGGTTATCCATGTGTCCTTGGTCCCGTGCACTCCCCGCAGGCCAGGCACAGCCATGGACGGCAGACAACCACACCTCATCCCAGACAAGGGCAACCCTGGATGTGCACGTGCCACACATGAACATCCTTGGACATACAGATTGCACACAGGAACATCATGCCTGGACACACGCATCCTGCTGTTGGACATGAACATGGACATGCTGACCTGTGGGCAACCTGCACCCTNCGGCGAGAGCGGCTCCGGCCAGTGTGCCGTGTCCTCCGCAGGGGCTGCCTGCTCTGGGTCCTGCTCCTGCGACCTCTGCCCTGCCGATGGTAACCAGCCATGGTGGTGCTTGCTGAGAGCTGTGAGTGGCTGTCCTGCTTTTATAGGGGTGCTGGGCTGCGGGCCTTTGTGATGTAAGCACCTTACAGAGCCAGCCTCACCAGTGGTGTCACAATGGCTGCATGGTAATGCTCCATGGCTACTGGCCAACCCCATGGCCACATGGAGTGAGCAGGTGCCCTGTGGCTGCAGGGACATTGCTTCACTACCACCATGTTCTGTCAGGCCTCTGGACACTGCCTTGACATGGGAGACACGGGAGGGCTGTCCAGGCTGTCCAGGCTGTCCGGCAGCGCAGATGACATGGTGGGAGGAGGCAGCACAGAGACAGATGAGCCCATTGTGGTGTTGGTGCTGGTAGCAGTGATGGTGTTGCCAGTTTTGCTTGCATGTGTGGCTTTTGATTTCCATAGCAAATTGGCTTTTATCTTGAGCCACAAGTTATCTCATTAGTCCTCTAATTCTCTCCCCCAGCAAGCTGGTGTGAGGAGTGAGCCACTGCATGACGCTTGGTTTCTGGCTGAGGTTAATGCATGACCTGCCTGAATTGTTGATGCTTATGGGCTGCAGGGGCACATCTGCCCATCGATGGCACAAAATGGATAGTGAGAGCCTGCTAAACCATTTTTTTCCTGAATGTGTGCAGAGGAGCCTGTGCTGCATTGTGGAGCATCTCCTTGCTTCCTTCTCCACTGCTCAGGGCTCAGCAGGACCATTTCTCATATATACTCTCAGAGATGTTATTCATTGCTGCACTGGCCTTTATCACTATAACCATGTACCAGGAGTTTAATCTTCTTCCTAATTTTGTATTTTTATATAATTTTATTCAAAGAAGGAGCTGTTACTGTCATGGTAGGAGAAGCTTAAAAGACTCTAACAGTCCTTAAATGCTGCTTAAAAAATAAATACAAGCTAGTCACGTGGTGTGTTTGCCAATGGAAATTGTTCCATGAAAGTGAAATGTCCTGGTATGCTTAAAACTTCATAGCATGATGGCTTATAATCAACTGCTAGCCATGCTTATAAGCGTTGACAGAAACACTGCTTCAGCTCAAGTGTATTATCATTTATAGAGGAAAAATTATATGGAAGACCTCAAGGGTGCTTCTGAAAACTCTATTCAGGATATTTGGAATTTGCATTTGAGGAAAGCCCTTTGAGAAGTGAATGTGGTCTACTTTTCATCCTGGTGTTATTTATTATTTCTTCTTATCTTAGACATGAGAGGCACAAAGTAGTTACAGTACTGTAAAACGCTGCAACTAAAGTGTCTTCCCTGTTGTTAAGTGTGACTTTGGCCTCAAGGTTCAAAAGCAAAATAGGCTGCTGCATTCCAAGGTCTGTCACCAGCTCTCCGTATGTATGGTAAAATAGTTTCATTTGGCTTTATTTTAATTTTTTCCAGCTGTAGGAAATTACTGACATAATGGAAATGCTGTGAATTAGCTCTTACGGATATTTAGGAGATTGAGGTGTCTCTTGGCAATATTTGAAGGGTCTTGGGAATCTGGGGAGGTCCCAGTTGACTGGAAGTTGGCTAACATTGTCACAATTTTCAAAAAGGGCTAGAAGGATGACCCTGGAAACTACAGCGCCTGTTAGTCTGACTTCAGTGCCTGGTAAGGTTATGGAGAAGATTATTCTGGTAATTACTGAAAAACATCTGAAGGACAACACAGTAATCAGTCATGGCCCGCATGGTTTCATAAGGATTAAGTCTGTTTAGCAGGACTTTTATGTTCCTTTTATGGCAAGATAACCCCTCTAGGTGATCAAGTGAAGCCAGTTGATACTATCTTTTGGGATTTCAGTAAAGCTTCTGATACCGTCTCTTACAGGATCCTTCTGGATAAAATATCCAGCACACAGCTGGATAAACAAATCATGTGATGTGTGAGTAGCTGGCTTACAGGTTGGACACAAAGGGTTATAGTGACTGGGGTGGCATCAGACTGGTGACCTGTCACTAGTAGTGTTCCACAGGGCTCCATCCTCAGCCCTGTGCTCTTCAACATTTTAATAAATGTCTTGGACTCAAGACTTGAAGGGATACTAAGCAAGTTTGCAGACGATACAAAATTGAGAAGAGCTCTTGAGTCCCATGAAGGCAGAGAGGCCCTGCAGAGAGACCTTGACAAATTAGAGGGCTGGGAAATCACCAATGGTGTAGAGTTCAGCAAGGGAAGGTGCTGGGTTGTGCACCTGGGATGGGGCAACCCTGGACATACGGACAGACTGGGGAATGAGAGGCTGGAGAGCAGCGCCATGGATCCTGGTCACTGGCAAGTTGAATCTGAGTCAGCAGAGCCCTGGCAGCCAGGAGGGCCAACCCTGTCCTGGGGGGCATCAGGCACAGCATCGCCAGCCGGGCAAGGGAGGGGATTGTCCCGCTCTGCTCTGCACTGGGGCGGCCTCACCTCAAGTGCTGGGGGCAGCTTTGGGTGCCACAATGTAAGAAGGATATAAAGCTGTTAGAGAGAGTCCAAAGGAGGGGAACAAAGATGGTGAAGGGCCTTGAAGAGAAGGCGTATGAGGAGCAGCTGAGGTCGCTGGTTCAGCCTGGAGAAGAGGAGGCTGAGGGGTGACCTCATTGCAGTTGCAACTCCCTTGTGAGGGGAAGAGGAGAGGAAGATGCTGATTTCTTCTTCCTGGTGATCAGCGACAGGACCCAAGGGAATGGCCTGAAGTTGTGTCAGGGAAGGTTTAGGTTGGATATTAGGAAAAGGTTCTTCACCGACAGGGCACTGGAACAGCTCCCCAGGGAAGTGGTCACAGCACCAGCCTGACAGAGTTCAAGAAGTGTTTGGATAATACTTCTGGGCACAGAGTGTGACTCTTGGGGATGGTGCTGTGTAGGGTTAGGAGTTGGACTTTAGTGATCATAGTGAGTGTGTTCCTTCCAACTCAGAATATTCTGTGTTTCTGTATGGTTCAATTAAAAGCCTAGCAAATTTGACTCCTCATTTTTTTGGTAGATGGTTTCATGTGTGATTGAACTAAAGTTTTCATCAGAGCTTAGGCTCTTTAAATTTTTATTAATTTGACCTCTTTTTTATAACTACAAAGTGTTTACTTTTTCTGTTGCACTGAACTGAACATGTAGTAAAAGTTCAATGGGGATGGAATCATCAAAAGGATGATGGAAAGAGTTCTTTTATTAGGAATATTTATTTATTCATTTTAATTCTGACTTTGTCCTTTTTATTTCACAAATGTTCATGAACAATTAGCTAATTCTTGGTATGCTTACTGAAATTTTTTCAATTCTCTTTCTCAAAACTGGGGCTATCATGTTATCAATAGATGTATATAAGTTTATATTCTTTCAAATAGAGTAAGAGCAGAAATGCTGATCAGAAGTTTTAAAAATATATCTGGTTTGGTGGTCGGAGATGGCAATTTCTTAATGCTTGGAAACTGGTCCTAATCCAAATCAGTTAGAAAATAGCTGCAAGTGAAAGCATCTAATGTATTTTGTTGTGGTTTATGTGAAAGGGGTCCTTGGTTTGTGTTTTTTTTAACAGTATCTTGTAACATTAGATATACTGCCTGTATTACTGTAAATAAGCAGTATAGCTTTTCTTTAATGTTTCATTAAGATTGAAAGTTTTAATGCAGTTAGTGGTACAAAAGGCTTTTACTCCAAGAGCAGTAAGTGATATCAACAAGTATGTGATTGTCCCAAGTAGCCTTTGGTAATTTCCCCAAGGCGATTGTACCCTCTAGTGTCAATGTAGACTTAGTGGGATATACACCCTGTAGTAGAAAATGTTATTTTTATTTGCTGACCAGCTAGTGTTCTGAGCAGGGAAACAGTGGCCAAATGGCTTGTGGGAGCTAAACTTTCCTTTTCTCACAGAGCTGTAAATTGTGTCAACTGGGAAGAAGAACAGAGAGAGTTCTGGCTCCTCATTCTTGGAGATAGCTCTCAATTTGCCAGTCAGCATACTAAACCAGACCTGTACCTAATGTTAGCTCATTTAGCTTTTATATATTTAATATATTTTCTGCATAAACCCTTTCATTATTTGTACTGGTTTTACTTGAATTCATTTATTGGAGAGTCTGTGAATCCATTCAGGACTGAGGCAGACTCCTTAGAAACACTCCCAGTCAAATTAATGGGATCAAAATGGAAAAAGACATATAATAATTTTTGAAGTATATTAGGTGTACTAGTAAATACCTGAAATTAAACACTGTTTTATGATTAATAATGAATATTGCTGGTATACTTAATTCATACTGTGACCTAGACAATCTTTCTGGAGTCTCAAGCTTGAAGAGAGCAAAGGATTGAATTTAAAGGGTGTTCTTATATCTGTCTGGTGTTGCTTTCTATTGCTACTTTCCATGTTTTCACAGTACTCCTATTAATGTAGATGTTATTCAATCTTGATGGAATTATATTCATATCTAAGTGTCTATATTAATATCTCGGTGTAATTGCAGGGCTTTTATCTGTACTTCAGACAACTGTAGTGAAAATATTGATTTGTTTATGATTTCTTATTCTTTGGAGTAAGTTGCTCTTAAGAGTGACTACTGAAATAATTTGCTGCAGCCGTAACTTTTGTGTGGTGCACCTAATGAGAAATGTGTTAAATAATTTACTACAGCTAAGACAAATAAATATTGAGAAATTACTAATATCTCTCTCATCTTCAGTTGCATAAACCCCCCTTGTCACTGTGGGTCCTAGGCAGTTGCAGCTACTCTGTTACTTTCATGCATACCTTCTTACCTGCATCATATCTCTCTCATGTAGATATTTCAGCATTTTCCAAGTAATTTTCAAGTAATCTTCCTTCTTTTTCAGTTGCAGGTTGGTTAGGATGTATTTGTTGCACTAATGCTTCATTACATGCACATATTCATTTCTGTAAAATACTTGCTAAGTAAAGGCTACTTGAAAAATATTTCAGTATAAGTAATGTATCTCTTAGGATACCTTAAGAATATGATATCAAATAGTTAATGATTCTGCAACGCTGCAATGAAGGTCTGTCTGCCAGTGACTTATTAATACCTTCTGTTCATTCTGTCGCAGTTCTACTGTGAGCAATTTACATCTTTCAGATATTATTCCTCATTATGACATTTTAAAGTTTACTTAGCTCAGCTCAACTTTGCTTATTTTGCAAGTAACAGTGAGCAGATTAGTAAAATGCATCACTGTTGTAGGAACCTGATGCCTTGAGTCATTATTCTTGGTGGTTAGTGATTTATATACTTAAACCATCACAGTAGGAGACTAGCTAGAGTCATCTCAGAAATGTTTCCTAGGTGCTATAAGCTGGCAGTTTTTATGGCGAGACCTGGCAAAGGTTGACTACCAGACCGTTCAGAGTAATGTCTTAAAGTACAATAGTGCAACCTGAACATAATAATGCATCTGAATCAACTGCTGCATGTAAGATTCCTCAGCTGTTATTCAACAATTTGAAAATAGAGGGAAACATAGTACAGGCAAAAAGATACATTTCAGAAAGACTGTTAATAATTGGGCATAAGATATTTATCCAAAGTGCCAGCAAAATTATCAGCTTTGGTAATGGCGTTTGACACTTTTTCCTAAGAAACAACAGAAATCAGTGAAACTTGAAAGGAAGTAAGAGTGGACTGCAACAACTTTTCTAATAATCTGTAGTGGAGAATTTTGCATCTTTCTTTCAAAATACCTCAAAATGTTCACGAACATTAACAGAGTTTAGTACTAAGTCTGTTTTCAAGCAGTATGTATCACTTGAAGTGCTACAAAGAAGACAAGATCACTGGTGCCTCTAAGCATCTCACAGAGGATTTTAGATGAGGGTTTGAACCAAAAATGGAGGTCTTTCATAGATTCATAGGATCATAAAGGTTGGAAAAGACCTTTATGATCACTGAGTCCAACTTTTAACCTAGCACCAGCATGTTGATCACTAATTCACCCTCAAGTGCCACATGTACATGCCTTTTTAACACTTCCAAGGATGGTGAATCCACTGCTTCCCTGGGCAGCCTATTTCAATGCCTGACCAGCCTTTCACTGGATAATTTTTTCTTAATATCCAATCTAAACCTCACCTGGCACCATTGAGGCCATTTCCTTCTGTCCCAAGCACTTGTTACCTGGCAGAGGACGCTGACCCTCACCTGGCTACAATTTCCTTTCAGATAGTTGTGGGGAGAAATAAGATCTCTCCTGAGCTTCCTTTTCTCCATGCTAAACAACCCCAGCTCCCTCAGCTACTCCTCATAGGACTTTCGCTCCAGACGGTTCAGCAGCTTTGTTGCTTTGTTTTGGACACGTTCAAGAACCTCCAAGTCCTTGTTGTGGGCAGTCCCAGTCTCACCAGTGCCAAGTACAGGGGAACTCTAGTACTTTCTAGAGGTTTGAGTTAAGATTTAAATGTAGCCTATAAAGGAAAACATAAACTTGCTCAGTGAAAAGAATGACTTGAAAGAGGCTTCATAATTTTCCCTAATTATTTTTTATGCTACTGTGTGCTTAGTCAATGCCCTCATCACTCTTTTTGTCTGCAGTTAATATCCTGAAAAAGGTGAGAAATTCTTTATCTAAACTTTAGTATTGTAATCTTAAAGAAAGTGCTTCACAATGATACTTCTAGGATTGATGTAATCTATTATACTTGTAACTAATATTCAGTATGACTCAAACGGGTGATGTTACAGGCTTATGAAATATTACTTAGTTTATTGAGGATGTCAGATATCAACAAAATTGTTTTGCAAGAAGCTTAGTCTTAGCTTCTATAAAGAAACATAAAAGAGCAAACGGCGAATGGAGGTATTGTACAGACAGTGCATAAGGACAACCCTTCTAGCTCAGATCAAAGGATTAGTTGTGTCAGCAGTCTGATTTAACAGAATTCATCAGCACTGGTTTTGAAACAAGGCATAAAGACAAAATAAACTTTGACAAAATACTGACCCAGGTACTGAACCTTTCAGTGTATTCAACTTCTATAAATCTGTCATATATTTTTCTGAATCTACATACATTTATATTTTGCTTTGTTTTATTTTTATGGGCTTACAGAGGAACGTTGAGGACTTGGTTAGCATTTAGGTATCAGGCAAACAAAATGGTGGATGGAAAAGAGTGAAAATGGAGATCTCAGTCAAATGAGAAACAGGGAATTCTTCACACTGAATTCGGAGTTTGAGGTAGGAGGCAATGTAGAAGAGAACACAGCCTGGATCAGAAGCAGTACCCCTGTGAGGCTTCTGAGAGGCTGAGGTGGGCTATCCAGTAGAAAGTGAGTAAGGTGGTTTCAAAACTTGAAATAATAGGAAAAACCTGACTTATGTCTTTGTACTGTGTCCTCAGCTCTACTGTATCATGTTAACAGACTTGCAATTGCCAATTTAAAGCAAAAAACCTCCTTTTTTTTTTTCCCAAGCATATTCTTTGTTATCTTTCTTAAATGCTCGAAAAATCTGTTTGTAAAATCTAGTACTTTTGTCCCAGCTGAGCCAGTGCTTTAAAATTGTTCGGGTCTGGAACATGCTTTTCTAAACTCATCATTCATTAATTGCTGTTGGCAATCAATAAATTCTGGATGCCATCTCTTTGGATCAGAGACTTTTCTGGATCATGGCAATTTTTGTTGGGTTGTTATTGTCCTCCCTTAAGCAGCATGCAACAAACCCCACCAGAAAAACTCACTCTTAAAAATGGGGCATATTGACTTTGGTGGAGTAGAGCACAGTTCAGAAATAAAGATTCTGTTTTTGTATAAATATCCTTGATTTAAATAAGGGAAGAAAAAAACCCAAACAGAAGATGAAATGTAAGAATTATAGGTTATGTAAAACATTTTTTTTTTCTAGGGAAAATATATTTAATGAGACCATGAGGCACTTCCAGTTCATCAAATTATTGTTAACCGGGAAGGCCCATTTATTTTCATATTCAGAGGAAAAGACCTGTGCGTTATATTTTTATTTTTAGACAAAGCAACCTAGGGAGGTGGAAATTGCTGCTTTCCTTTTAGAGACCAGTGGTTGTTTTCTGTTTAGGCCACACTAGAGATTGAGAATAAAAAGAAAAGGAATTTTTAATAGTGCTGAATTTACTATTTTAATTAATTCTCCAGCACCTTGCTTTCTTGACATGTTTACTTTACAAATGCTTCAGCTCATGGCCATGACTTATTTTGAATGGTAAAGTATATAATTAACATCAAGGTGAAAGGCGATTATGTTTGTGAATATTACTTTATGCCCTCCAGAAAGCACTTATGTAGCCAATTTAGGTCACACATGGTTCAGTCTCTCAGAAATCTTACTTAATAAAGCCCCAAGGCACTCCCTTTTACTGAGCAATTAACAGAAAGCGAGTTCTTTCTGTTATTGTAGGGAAAAGATAATTTTTGGAAAAGGGAGAAGAACCATATGAGACACACAAATGTTTCTCCACAAAGTTCTGCTGAAAGCTGAAAACGCAAATTAAATGGGCATTTGAGGTGGAGAATAATGCTTATGTATAAAGTGTAGTAGTTTATGTTTGAGGTGTTCCATCACCTTCTGTCTATTTTTTCCTGACTGTTTGAATAGATGTTTACCAAAAGCCCCCACTATGAAGACATGCTGAAGAGAAATGATTCTCAACATCTGGCATATTTCTTGCACCATGAAACCTCTTGGAGGTCTTTACTTATGCAGGCACATAATGACAATTTAAGAGCAAGTGGTAAGCATTAGACTCTGATTTACAGTCATTATTTTCAAAAATCCAGACGCAGAAAAACAGGATCTTATTCATGTTAGTAATACGGTAGCCACTTATTACAATTAGATTTTTGGCAATGTAGACAGAAACAAGCTATATATGAAAACATTGTACAGTAAAAATATGTAATGACCATGTATTATTGTGTGGTACTGGAAGAGTTGTTATCAGCTTGAATTTCTGAAGCTGGCTAGACTATAAGCTTTTATGGAAAACATCTTTATTGTATTTCTGCCAATACATGACTTTGTGTCATTAGATGCTGATTTCTCTGGACCAAGAAAATTCTCTCTAGAATCCTTGTTTGTCAGAAAATCAATCATATTAGACTCATAATCAGACATAATTGAGTTATTACTCTGTTGTTAAAACTCTCGCAATGCAGAGAAGTGCTATTACCAAATCAAGATACAGTGACCGTCAAAATGTAATAGATACTCTTGTCAGCACTTAGGAAGAGAGGAACAAAGATCTGCTATAGTTGTGTGATCAATTGTATTTTCACTGTTTATTTTGACATCTATTCTTGTGATAGTTTGATTTGCATATATATGAAATTTGTAGACATCCACATAGGATGACCAAATTTTGCAGCTGACTGGTAGTTTGAAGGTCTGCAGTTACTCATGTGCTATACCGAGTTTAATTCAGTGAACCTGATGGATGGCACTTCACCAGGTTAGGTATAAAGCAAAGCCATTGCAGCGCTGCTTAGTGTCAGAAGGGACTGCACTTCACTGTGCAGTAGGGATGTGGCCATAAGCTAGTTTTTCTTTATTAAAGATATATGAATCCACTGCCCTTGTAAAGCAAAGGACAAGATAAATGGCCTTCTACTAAAAGGCCTAGGACAAGAGTTGGTTAGTGTGAGTGGCTCCCATTTGGTTTGTCATTGACAAATTCTCTCTCCCCAGCTCTCCTGTGAGCACACAGTAGCAATGGAGGTTGGTTGGGGCTTTCAGCAGGAGTCGAGCATTAAATTCTGAAGTCCTCTCACCCTGCAGCTGACTCTCTGTTGCTGCCTGTTCTCTTCTGAAAAGAGAAGATGGACATCACTGGCCTTCCTTCCAGCATGGTGGGGGGCACTTTAAGGGATTACTGTGACTATCAGTACAGGCAGGCAGGTGTTATGGCTTTAGGCTTCCTTTTTACATGCAGAAGCTGCTTTGAAATTGAGATGATCAGACTGCCTTACAGTGTGTAGCATAAGAAAGGCAGGAGAATAAGGACCTCTTCACTGCATGCCAAGTGGGTAGTTTTCAGTGCTGCTTTCAATGACATAATACTGCCTGTGAGGCTTTCTTCTGCTAGTGGCACAGAGATCTCTAGATGTGTTAATACTGGGTTGGAGGGTATGCATTAGTATAGTCTCCTTCCACTGTTGTGAATTGGCTTGTTAGGGACCTTTTTTACACTCAGAGGACGCAGGGAACATGAAATTTGTCTTTCCTTGGTACATAATGTACCCTTCCACTTAAACTACTTAAATAGCTACCTGCACTCCTAACACCTTCCAAGTCTCATTTCCCCACGTATAGTTTACTTTTCTGCTGTTTGATCCTGTACCTCAGTACTGAATGGCCCACTGATGTGCCTCCCCTGCACTCATCTCTCTGCTGCCTACATGCTCTCCCTTTTCCATATAAAAACCTCCCTTTTCCATTGTGAGCTTGCTCCTTATGGAAGATCCTTCTCCTAACTATTTTTGTGGTGCTGACAGGAAATGAATGAACAGTAATGAGGCAGTTAGATGGAGCTGACAGTTCAAATATTTAATTTTAAAGGATGCATATATTATAGAATTCAAATTGGATGGGCCAGATCCTTATCTGATATTGCACTTTCATACTAAGAGAGTAGCTCTCAATTGTGCCAGAGAAATCTCTCTCTTAATGTGTACCTACTTTTTTAAAATGATAGTTGATTTTTCTGGGAATTCTTACTTTGGAGGGTGAAATATGTTATGGATACTGTTTCAATACATATGAGTGAATATAAAGAAATGTTTTTGGCATTGAATCCAGCTATTGCTAGACAGGCGGTTGTATTGTTGGAGAGCCTTGAGCCCCAAAAATACCTGGCAGTTAAGTTGGTGTCTGCAGGATGTTCAGCAATGCAGGCACTTTGTGCTTTGCATCACAGCAAGGGGATTATACACTTCTCTCTGGAGATTATACCAGTAATTCATCATTGAAAAGTTTTAAAAACAACAGATTGGAATTATTTAAGAGGTATAATTGTAACTGTTCAAAATAACACATTCACCTATTATTTTGCCAGGCCAGAACAAATTGTCTATAAGAGCACGTATTTAAGTATTCTTT
The DNA here is from genome assembly GCA_013400915.1 of Pardalotus punctatus. Classification (NCBI taxonomy): domain Eukaryota; kingdom Metazoa; phylum Chordata; class Aves; order Passeriformes; family Pardalotidae; genus Pardalotus; species Pardalotus punctatus. The sequence continues at coordinate 67,815 of VZTX01027592.1, forward strand.
CTTGTTTCAGCAGCATGGTAAGCAGCTCTGAAGTAAAAGTGCAAAAACATCTTTGTGTACTGTAATTCTATATTTTCTGGGTAAGGCTTAAGTTATACTTGTCCTGATCTTGGAATAACTTTCAAAATTGGAGCTATTCTTTAGTTCTTCCTTTGACTTTCTTGTAATTTTGTTTTCAATCACTTTGAATTGACATCATCTTACACATCTGATTTGAAGGCAGCTGAGGAGCCAAAGCAATTTCTCATATAAGCTGCTTGACAGAAGGAGTTCTAGGTGGTTAAATATGTCTATAATAGGCCCATGTTTTTTTTTTTTTTTGGAAAGGTCAGAGTGTCAGTGAGAGAACACTTCTATAGTAGGTTAAGGTAATGCCACCTGTATAGTGTCCTTTGAATCTGTGTTTCTGTGTTTGTAAAAGTTTTCATTAATCTATTTTTGTTGTCAATGGGTGAGGAAAAATCAGGACAATGTACAACTCAAGTAAATTTTCAGGTTTATGTGCAGGATAGATTGGTTTTTAGCTCTAAGTAGGACAAGGAACTGCTCGCAGCTGTGGAGACTTTGTACAACATAGAATTCTAGTTCAAATGTGGTCCAGGTCACTAGTGCTCATTGTTCAATTTTTTTTTTTTTTTTTGAGCTACTAGAAGGCAGGAGAAGATATCACTGCTGGTGCCCTGGCTGGCTGTCACCTGAGAGACAAGACAGAATAAACTAAATATTATGAACTCTGTCATCCACAGAATTGGTCCCATCTCACTGGAGATACACAATCATTTGGTCTCACCTCGCTGGAGAGACAGCACTGCAACTGGCTATATTTTACTTAACCATTGGATGGAAGTGTTTAGTCTCAGGCTGGAACTGTCAACCAAGCTTGAAAGTGACTTTTAAAAATTTAAGCCAATTTATAGCTGTCTGAGGTTTTAATTTTATTTGAAGACAATTATCAGTAGAAAGGTCTGCTTGGCTGTCACCAGTACCAGGCTGCATATACAGTACAGCTAAGTATCAGCATTTCTAGAAAATTGGATGTTCTCTGTGTCAAGGGTTTACTCTTGGAGCATAAAACCATTCTTGGAGCTATTTCAAGACACTAGGCAGAACAGGTGCTGACCAAAGGGCATGAGCTGTTGATTATACCTGACGATCTATTTTGCCTATGTTGGATATGGCATCAACTGTACTAGCCTGAGCAATTAAGATTCTTACAATTACTGAGCTGCTACTTCTGCCACTTCCCATGGCTGTGATGCACCCTGGAGAGAGATGCTGTGAGAGGTAAGGAGAGCCAAAATTAGTAGTTGGATGGGTTGCTGCCAGGCTGCACTTAACAGTTTGAATCTCTGCTACTTTAGTAAGGACTTAGGCTTTGTCAGGGAGGGCAGAGAACCAAGACTACAGCTGTGATGGTTGGACACTGTACAGCTGGTGACACAACCTCAGCCTCACCAATAAATGTTCCCAAGTGAGGCCATGGCAGGAGGAGGAGAACACTGCAGTTAGGCTGAATGTTATTGCTATAGGTCAGTGAAGTAAAATCTCCATGTGTTCTCATTTGAGTGGCCTGTTAGTTGCTTCTCTTCAAGGCATTGCACCCAGTTGCTGTGTGCCGTTATATAGCCCTGCAGCAGGTGGCTAAAGGAAGCCTTATGTTTGGTTTATTGATCAGTTTGTATAGTCTTTTTGAGATCATTAGCATATGTAAGTGAAATAAATAATACATAGGTCACTGAAGATGCTCTCCCCACAAGGATTTACAGGGTGCCAACTTGACTAGTTTTCTGTTCTATTCACACTTTAAATACAGCTACTGATAATCAGTATTGAAAGAGATTATAAAAAGTCTAACATGGACAGAGAAGGCAGAAAAGCAGTTTATCTGTGAAAATTACCTGGATGTAAAATTTAGAAAGTTGACCTAATAGTATACCTTAATGTCTCACATCCCTCAGTCTGCAGGGCAAGTGTTATGTCTCACAGCTCTGCATGGGAAATTTTGACAGAATCTAGGGCTGCTGCCATCATTCTGCCAATGCAGTCATATGTGATGAGCCTCTCAGAAGGCATCAGCATGTGAACTTCTTGTGTGATGTAGGACCACCTCAAAGAACTGGGGAACATGGCTGTTCAAGCAAATAGAAGTATCTGAGAAGGATCTTCTTCAGGCAAATAGATTACTCAAGGTCCTACAGTCAGACATCCTTTATTTACTTGCTATATATCTTTAAATTACAAATTTCTGAGTACTTGAGATTCACAAGCATTTTCATGTATTCAATCAGAAGCCAGGTATTAAAGAGCATATAGAAGAAAATGGCCTTTGTTGTTCCCTGGAAATGAAGGCAAACTGAGATTATTAGAAGATCCTACTCTAAGGAAGTACCTTGAATGAGAAAATAACAAATGATTTTAAGCAAACTCATATCAGGATAAATATCCAAAGTCCATTTTGTTTGGATTTTTGTGGTTCAGCTGAGTTTTCAGTGAAGTTTTTGCATTATGAGATATTTCTTTTCTTGCAATTTCAGTTGAAGTCTGTGAGGCGGGATAAAGGTAAGATGTTACTGGGAAAAAATACCACATAAAAGGCTAAAAGAAGTGGAACTGTTCAGCCTGTAAAAGAAGGTTCTGGGTGACGTAATTGTAACCTTCCAGTAGCTGAAGGAAGCCTACAAGAAAGATGGAGAGATACTGTTGACAAGAGCATGCAGTGACAGAGCAAGGTGGAATGGCTTCAAACTGAAAGAGAGTAGGTTTAAATTAGATATTAGGAATAAATTCCTTACTATGAGGATGGTGAGGCAATGGAACAGGCTGCCCAAAAAAGAGATGGGTCACACATCCCTGGAAGTGTTCAAGGCCAGATTGGATGGGGCTCTGAGCAACCTGGTCTAGTGAAAGATGTCCCTGCCCGTAGTGGGAAGTTGGAATTAGGTGATGCTTAAGGTCCCTTCCAACCGAGACAATTCTATAATTCTGTGATTCTGTGATTCTTTAAGAGAAAGCACAATGCCTCAATATAATAAAAAATACTCAAAAAATACCCTATTGTATATTTTTCATCCTTTTGTGGTATTTTTCTCAATATACAATAAGGTTGGTTAAGCTGCCGAGGACCGTTTTGCTCTGTATGTAGACACCATTAATGGTGTAAACACAATTTTTACAGAATTACAGAGTATTCTGAATTGGAACGAACCCACAAGGATCACTGAGTCCAACTCCTAAGTGAATGACCCATACGGAGATTGAGCCCATGACCTTGGCATTATTAGCACCATGCTCTAACATGAATACAAATGCAGTGCTTTACAGAAAAATCTCAGGGAGTGTATAGTCCAGAGAAAGAAGAGAAGTCACGTTGGAGAGTAAGATCCTACAGGAGATGGAGACATCTAAAAGTCGTTGTCAGAGCAGGTGGTATATCAGAAGTATGTAGGCAGTGGCTTTTACAAGTTTGTCTTTTTTACTTCATTATTTATTTTCTACCAATGGGAAGCAGGTATTTCTGCTTTTGCTTCATTTTTTCAGTAACTCTCATATGCTCTTAAGATTTTATTTTTCATATTATCATAAGATGGGAACTTATGAAGGGAACATGTGCTAATGCTATTTCTGAGAGTCACAAGTCGGAACTATTCAGATACATTTCCAGAAACCATATCATTTTTCATGATGTCTAGACTAATTTAGTAGGCAAAAGCAGCAAAATGAAATGGAGAAAGAGATCGAAGTTCAGTTGCCATTGTTTCATTTCAATTGCCATTTACTGTCTTGAATACAGAATACCCTTGAATACAGAATATTACTGAATTTATTATACTAATTTGATCATTTTCATGACTGAAGCAACAGCACTGTGGAACGTTAGCATTACATGTAGTAAGTAATCTAGCTATACCTCCAGGATAAAATTTTGTGGGTTTGAAACAATAGCAGAGGAGCACTTAAGAATGCACCTTACTGCTAGACATTTGTTATTCTTATGTACTTTGGGTAGATTCCCATGAAAAAGGCAATTTGTTATATATGAGCTTTAATAGAGCTTTCGCTGGCGGACATGTGGAATGGCAGGAAGCAGGAAATTGTAATTTATTTTAAAGATGTAAGTATTTCCTGTTTCATTGTTGTGTTATAAAGGCTGCTTGAGGGTTCCACCGATCAAAAGAAGCCTCTGAGACTCTTTTTTTGCCATCACAATCACAGTTCTTCCCCAAATCTAGGCTGTGAAAAGCTGACAGAGCTGGGGATGAATCTGGGTCAAGAATGATCATGAAAAGACTTTTTTGTCAGCTCAGTACTCCTGCTGCTGCAGGAATGATACTTGATCCTTCCTCCTTGATCTCCTCATTTAAGGGTATACCAGGAGCACAGAACAGGTCAGAACTGAAGTGGAAAAAAACCAAACCAAGTTGACTTTCAGGTCACCAGTTTTACTGTGTCAGAATAAAAATAGATCAGATTGTTTTCAATTTTAACATGGAAAATTCAAAATGCACTTGGCTGAGTCTGTGGTATGGGGCTTTTCTGAATATGTTGTTTGTCATAGAATATTTACTGCTAAGAATGACGCAAATTTATTTGTTCAGCCTGAAAACATTCCACCTGTGTGACCGATTGCTGGCTGCCTGTGGGGTATGAAAAATTAACATCGTATCACATCAAGAGTTAAGAGGGGAATTGGAGAAAGTAATTTTCCAGCTAATCTCCATTACTAGTTTTTTTTCTTTTTCTTGTCTATTTGAAATATGCATAGCAAATTCAGAAAAGAAAAGAATGAGCACCCTCAGTAGGCACAAGTAGGTGTGTGCTGACAATAAGGCTGACGCCTTATTGCCTAGCTCAGAACTGCTGATCCATAGGTAGAGCTCCCTTTATATTTGTTAAGCCTAATGATTTGCTTCAAGCTTTCAGCTTTAGATGTCAGCATGACAATATATGGAATTTCCTGGAGGTTTTTTAGCTTTGGATTAGATGGTAGTAAGTAAATAAATAAAGTATGGACCAAGTGTGTATGTGTGAGAAAAAGAAAAAGATACAGTTGGTCTTGCTTTTTTGCCAAAATTTTCCGAGAAAGTTCTATCCTCTTGGATATGTGCTGGTTTTGGCTGGGGTAGAATTAATTGTCTTCATAGTGGCTGGTATGGGTCTATGTTTTGGATTATTATGTACATATTTATTATTATTAAATATTATTATTTTGTTATTGCTGAGCACAGCTTACACAGAGCCAAGGCCTTTTCTGCTTTTCATACTGCCACATTGGTGAGGAAGCTGGGGGTGCATGGCGGTTTGAGAGTAGACACAGCCAGGACAGATGACCCAAACTGACCAAAGGGGTATTCCAGACCATGTGACATCATGCTCAGTATATAGAGTGGAGGGAAGGAGGAGGAGGGGAGGGATGTTTGGGGTGATGATGTTTGTCTTCTCAAGTCACACTTAGGTGTGATGGGGCCCTTGTCTCCTGGATATGGTTGAGCACCTGCCTACCATGGGAAGCAGTGAACCAATTCCTTGTTTTGCTTTGCTTGTGGGTGTGGCATTTGCTTTTCCTATTAAACTGTTTTTATCTCAGCACATGAGTTCTCCAGCTTTTACCCTTCTGATTCTCCCCCCAGTCACTCTGGTGAGGGAGGGAGTGAGTGAGTGGCTGTGTGGGGCTTGGCTCCTGGCTGTGGGTAGACCATGAGAACCTCCCTACACAATCATCTAGTAATTCCGGTAACTCATAAAGTTTAATGTACTTGATAAACCAGCTTTACCTGCCCTAGACTCTGCCAAGACTGAAAAACATCTTTGTCCAACCCAGGGTCCATAAAGATAAAAATGAGAGAATGACATGACCTCTTGCACATAGAAATGCTTCTTCAGCAGCGGGTTATTTTCTGTGAGCTTTAGTTACTCCTAGGTAACTAAATGTTAACAAGACAGTGTACAGCATCCAGTATATGGGAGTAAACACATAGTACAAAGTCCGCCTTCTCAGGGTACAGCTCAGTGGTGTCCCTACAAAGACTGCAAGTGTTGAAACAGCCAATGATAGCAGCATCTCCTTCTTATCATAAAAAGAAACAAACGAAGGAATAAAAATTTAGTGGTAACATAAAAAGATAATTGCAAATATGATATAAAGACGACTTTTTTTCCCAACACTATTATTACTGAAAGTACTTTTAACCTAATCAAAATGTCTTTCATATCAAGTGAAGTCTTTCATATCAGGTTGGTCCTGTAACTGTTAAATTCCTGGTTTTAAGACACTACATGGTGTCCCTAGATGCAACAGCCTGCAAATTTACAACCATACAAAGGCAGATCAGTGAAACTGAATGCAGGTTATGCATCTCATTTATTTTTCATTTAATTTATTTTTTTTTATGCTGGATTTTTTTTTTTTTTTTGTTTGTGTGTGTGACTCCGTTTGCCTCTGCGGCAGTAAAATGAAAATTGTCAACTTAATAGCTGACACTTGTTTTGCTTAAGATTTCTCAGTCTTGTACATGACTAATACTGGGTTTCTAATGCTGTGAGAAAATTTTTGATGCAGATAAAGTGATGCCCTTCAGGGAAAGTTTTAGTGGTCTTTAGCAGTGAGCTGTTACTCATGCTTGGTAATCACAGGTGCACTTTAAGGTTTATAGAACTGCATTTTGATATTGTAAAGCTTATGCTTTTTGCTGGCATACCCTTTTCATTTTTTATTTAAAAAAATAAGTGCTTACTACCACACTCGTACTATAGAAAGCTTAGGAGTATAAATACCCTCTGATTCTCCATCTGACTGGATGAATTTGCTGTGCCTCAACTGCATTGGAAAACCTCCCTATGGGCTTAGAGAAAAGAGAGATTTGGTGTCTTTGTTATGCAAATAAAGGGAAAAAACAACTGTTTTGTATTGCCAAAATTCAAGGTACTACAGGGATTTGCATTTTTTCATTTAAGTGTGTTTTGATGACTCTACTCCCCAAATGCTTCTCCTTAAAAATGTGAAGTCAACATAAATATTACTGAGATAAAGAAAAACCCTTAATGCTGGAGGCTCACAAGGCCAGACTCTCTGCACAGTTATCAGTGTTATCAGTCAATAGCTGTACAGACTTGCTTTGACTAGGGTTCAGTTCATGCCAATCTCTTCTTTGGAGAAGCCCTTTGTGTTACAAAAGTCCTGAGACTTGTAACTGCCCTGGAAAAAACTGCACCAGTGGCCTGGCAGCACGCTCTCAGATTGGACTACAGGCTTTTGGTGTTTCGCTCCAAGGCCTTCATAGGCATAATTTTCTGGATCCAGCTATGGATGTGGAAGAAGGTACTGACCTCATCTGTGCTCCATTGTGCTAGGATTTCTGTTGATGTTTCTAAGGTCTAGTAACATTGTAAAGAACACCCTCTAGGGCCTTCTTAACCTTACTGGAAAAAGACCCCAGTGTAGGATGGGGACAGGATGCAGTACTGGTGCACACAACTGATTCCTCACAGCCACATCAGGTGTAAATCAAGATTCCTTCTCTCCAAATGCTCTTAGCCTAAGGAGACATGATCCATTTTGGAGCTTAACCACACTCTATCAACTACTCTATCAACTTCCTTTAGAGGAGGTGCTGAAAGTGCTCTCTAACTCAGGATCATGCAGGTCAACTCAATCCATGCAAGTCAACTCAAATCAGGCCCAAAATTACATTAGTGATTTTGTGTGTACAAATTAAGAAGTGTTGAAGGGCTCAGCTGACATATCTGTAGATGTTTTTGACTCTTAATAAAAGGTAGAGCAGAACATGGTAACCATTCCCTTCTACAGTGGCATAGCTGGATCTAGCAGAAAGTGGCTGTGACTTTCAGTTCCTTCTTTTCCAGAGAATAAATTTATTTTCTTTCTAATTCTGTGGCTTAGAAGCAAACATCATTGTTCTAGATTCAATCAAATGCTTTATTTACAGCGATCAGATAATAACTTTAAGTTCCTGAGTAATGCTGGGCAAAGACCCTCTTTGCTGTCTTCCTTTGAGCTGGAGTAGAGCAAACAACTGGGAGTGTTCATGAGAGCCTTTTTGATTCAGATCTCTTCTCAGTAATCCTGAGGCTTAACAGAGAGATCCTGCTTATTAATTCTGCTGTGAAGCACAAACAGGTAAGCAGTAATGTCAGATCTCATTTTACCCTCCATATTTTGTCACTGAACAACTCAGCATTCCTGAATTATTCACAACAGAGTACCAGCAAGTGTCAAGACTGGTAACTGTCAGCCAAGCAAGAAATCTGGGCTGGTAGTGGTGGTTTTGCACTGTCAGGAAAGCCTGAATTTGAAAAATTAGACGTTCTTGCTATTTAATGTTCAGAACAATTCTGTAAAAACATAAAACATGTGACTGGCTATCTATGTGTTTTCAAATTCGCCCATTTATCCCATTTTTAAAATAAAAAAGGTTTTCTTATCCTCGCTAAGATTGTTTTTATTTCAATTCTACCCTTGTAAATGCAAAATAATTTCACTCATGGTATTAGAATCCTTTCAGCTTTATGTAGATTCAACAAAAGTTAAGTTCTGATTGTAGTACTCTCATGTACTATGGATAATTATTGCAAAAACTAAAGTTAGTGCTAAGGACCACAGCCTTCAAGGATCTCCAAGATTTGGTGCACTGCTGTATTAGCAGGCCCCAATAAAACAGTCTAAGTTAATTCAGCGGTAGATTTTATTTCTATGGTAGGGTCTCTTGAGGCTTGTCAGGAAACTATAAATTGATGGATAATTTAGATGAGTGACATTCTTGAAAAAGCATTTGCCCTTTGATTGAAGAAAAATGGTTTGTTAAAAATAGTTTGAAATCAGGATATGTTAATCAAACTAGGAAAGTAGAAAAGAAAAATCCTACCAAAATTAATTCTAATTATGTGCAACAGCCAGCCTTTCTTTGTCTGTGGATGTTTCCACTAAGCAGAGAGAGTGAATCAATATTTGTAAATGCTGTGTCCCTTAGATGAGCCCTGAGCAGGTTGAACAGCTTCTTCCATGGGACCAGCAGTTCTCATTAGTAATTAAAGAGTACGTAAGAGCTGTATTTGGGTGGTGAGATTGGAACTATAATCTCATTTGTTTGTTGTGATCCAGAGGTTTAGGTTTATTTAATTCCCAAATGATCCCTATTTCCTTAGGCTGATGATGTGATTCCTGCTGTACAAATAAATTTTGTCTGATGTGGCTGTGGAGATTCAGTTATGTGCACTGTCTCTGCAAAGAGCATGTGAGCTTTGTCTGTGCCCTTTTTCAGGTAGAGAAAGGAAACCACCAAGGGTGTTCTTTACTGTGGTGGTTGACCTTAGAAAGACCAGGGCTGTCAGTGTCTCTTTTTTCTTGGTTTTAGTTCTGGTCTCTTTGGTATACAGAGAGGAACAAATGGGAGGGAAGAATGACAAGTTTTCTTTCAAAAATAACAAAGCCCAAACCAAGCAGAGAAACCCTTCGTAAGTTATATCTCTCATACAAGAACGGGAAAAAGAGAAATCAATAGCTGTAATTTCTTAAAAAATGGAGTGATTCTTTGACTTTGGCAGGGTGATAAAAGTAGACAGATAGCAGTGAAGTAAAATAGTTGGGGAGCTTTCATATCCCTTCAACATGCTGGTGAGGGGAACTGAATATTATGCTTGAGAGCTCTTTCCTGTTGCTTGTTAGCCAGTTCTTATTTTATCTGATGCCTTATTGCTACCTCCATTTTCTTTGATGTTTATGCAGGAATTTAAATAGATAAAATAATAACAACAAAAAAATTCTTCTCCAGTTAATCAAGCTTTGCGTTTTGTAACTTGTGGTGTTACATTCCTTCTGACATTTTTCAGTCATTCATGTACAGTTTGTGGAAGAACAGTACGTCCAATGGAGTAAATCCAATTGAATTTTTCTCCCCTTAACCCCAAATCAATGGTCATATTTTTCCTTCCCCTACCTTGCACTTCTTTACAGTCTTTCAAGGCTTTTGTGTCTGTCTGGAGGACTGAAATATTAGAATTTCATATTTCCCACTTCAGGTCACATTTGGCTAGGAAAGGAAACTTCAAAAAATGCAAGGTATTTTGATGATACCTGTATATATCACGTTTTCAGCCTCTGTCGTCAGAGTATACCTACCTGCACAGTGAATATGATGTCTAGGAAAGTAGGAGGTAGTTTAGAAAACAGAATGCTGGCTGGAATTGATGAGAAGGGAACAAAGAAGATAAGAACTGAGGTGAAAAAATGGCAGACACAGGTAATGAGGAAGCTGCTTTGACTGAAGAGAGAATTTGGGTTACAAAGCTTAGCTCTGATGAGAAGCTCTACAGTTTATGATTTACTATATCTGAGCTTGAAGGATTTGGTCTGTTTCTCGAGTTAATGAGTAAAGAAGTCTGTAACTTAGCGGACAGCTGAAAATATAGTAGCTATTGCTACTGATAAGGAAATAAACTTTTATTAGGACTCTAAATTTCAGTTTTATCTTTTATTGAAGCTTTTTCATATTATGTGAAAAAAAGCTGAAGAGCATGTGGAAATGGCCTGAAGTTGCCTCAGGTGTTAAGGTAGTTTGGATGGTGATACAAGGGTAGAAGGGGAGCATTTGGTGCAACGAACACAGTTAGTAAAAGGAATGGCTGTACTGCATTGAGTTCACCAGGTTAGAGTCACAGCTGAGACAGTCTCAGTGAGTCTGGGTGTGTCTTTGTGTGTGGAAGGTGTGATCCAAACCCTTTAACCAACCCACAGCCGCCTAATGCAATGGGAGAGGGGAGGAGATACTCTGAATATTCTGCGCATGTAAAACTGCCTGAGGACAGTTGCAGTCAGGATGTAGGTCTGTCATCTAGATTGTTCTAGTTTGTACTGAGAACTAAATGTTTTGCTTTCTTTCTCTTTTTGATTCTATGCTTTTCAGAGGTTAAAAAAAAAAGGGGGGGGGGAAACAGGTTTGTCAAATCACTTTTTTTTCCTCTCTAATGACCTTGGCAAGATACAGACTGAATTTTGTCACCCATAATCAGGCTAGCAATCACTTTTAAAATAGTTTCTCTGAATTTGATTGGAAGTAATCACAAAGTAAAATGCTTCACAATACAAGTAAAGGGTACAGGAATCAAATCTTCAGGATGTTGTCAGAAAATAGAATAAGATTAGAAAATGAAACAACTGGTGTACATGTATTTTAAAGCATAATGTTCTGTAGGGGAGAAAAGGCATTTTCATTCTTCTTGTCTGCCAATTCTTCTTGCCAATAAGTGCATTAAAATGGATTAAAGAACAAGTTTGTTCTATATATTTTTATTATTTTTTTACATTTTTGTTTCAGGGCTTACCTTTTTCCAAACTGCCTTCAGTTTTAGAATAGCTACCCTGTGACACAAGAAAACATGAATTTGTGTTTGATCATCTGCTTTAGCATGTAGCTTGGCATAAAGTAAGCACAACTCTGCAAAAGTTTAATTTTTAATTTCCTTAAAAAGTATTCATGTATTTTCTTGAAATTTTTTCCATCTGGAATAGAAGGACATCTTTCATGCAAAAAACCCCAAGGGCTTCAATTAGAGACTTTACAGATTCCCTAAATCAGCTCAAGGAACAAGAATGGGACAAAGTAGTGTGTAGTAAGGAGGGGAGGCAAAATGTTCTTATCCCCCAGTGAATTAATGACTCTTCTGCCATGACAGTTTACAATAGTGAAAGTGTCTAATGCATCACCCTTGCTGTAAGCAGAAGTGAGCACTAAATTCAATGAAAGTGTCTACAAGAGCAGGAGGTGCTGAATTCTTTGTAAGTGGCTCTTAAGTTTAGTGCTGGAATACAACTCTGTTCAGAGTAATGAGGAATTAGTGCTTTTTGTCTTAGAGCTGTTAATGAAAAATGTCATTCTCTATCTATAATGGATATAATACTTCCCACAAAGTATTAAAGTAATGAGGCACAATGCTAAGAAGGTTTCTGTTATTAGAAATCATTGACACTAGAGTCCAGGCACTCATGTCTCCTGCAGTTCTGCTGATACTTAAAGTCAGTACTTGTCAGCTGTGTGCTTTATGGGTTCAATATATAGTTTTCTGTTTTCTGATGTATGGATGAGGTATCATGCCTACTAACACAGAAGCATTTTGGAGAAGATAGAAGAGGTTTGGACTGAGTTCAAATAAAGATTAAAATGAAATAAAATGTATTGTTTTCAATTTAAGAAGATATAATAGACTTAGCTAAGGCAAAAAATAATGTGATGTGGAATGTGATGCTTATTGCATTAATTCCTTGGAATTTCCACTTTCTCACTGCCTATTCTGTACTGTGCAGAGAGATGAGGGTCCATATGTGATTGCTCGGAAAAAAAGTAGATGGTGCTGCATATCTTCTACAGAGCTGGGAGATGAAACACATTCAAGACAAGAGTATGTCTGACATACTGTATTATGGGTGAACTAATTTGTTATGCTGCTCAGAAACTCTTTGTTCCAGAATCAAAATAACAGATCAAAGAAATTAGTTGTTTACTAACGGCCTTAGAAGGTCTTTATTCTTCAATAGAATGGGAATGTGGGTGAGCTGGAGAATATATTCACATGTATTCCTGAGGTGTTACATTTTTTCTTTAATGAGTGATCATAAACACCTCTTTCATATGTCATGTCTAAAAATCTGCTCTTACCACTAAAAATCTAATGTGTGGCTTGGCAAATTCAGCCGTATTCTGTTGGTTTTAAAAACAGTATCTCCTCTGTCTCTGGGGGAAAACTCTAGTGTTAGTGGTAGTGATGCCTGTCAGAAGTAGCAGTCTGCACTAAGTTATCTTTTCCATGGACTGTAATGCTGTCCAGAGTCCCTCTGATAATTTAGGCTGTAGCCGTCTGAGGTATGTACAGCTCTGAATTGACTTGATGCAAGGTTTGGCAGATGCAGCTCTACCATGCCATGAAGGAGGGGTTTACTGCACTGGCTCTCCTTGTCTGACACGTTTGTGGATCTCTCCATATAATTCAGTTTGCTCCTCTGCTCCATGAACCAGAGCCCCAAAGGCTTTTCAGCAGGATAGTATTGTTAAATACTGCAAGTACCCTTGATACAGTGTCAGCTGATAAGACAGACTTAGCTGTCTCTTCATTACAAAGCATTTGCACATAAACAAAGTAATAAATGCCAGAGTCATATGAAGCATGAATGTTTAACCAGTAAGGAAGAAAATGCATGTAGATCTGTGTTGTTCATGTAGATTATTAATTCAGTACGCAGGAGGTTAGAGGAGCAACTTTAGGAGTAGGAGTACTTACTGAATAAGTTTTTCAAAGGAGAGAGTCTCCATGACCTTACAGTGTGGCAAAGAGCTAAATAATTTTGATGTCTATCCTGTGTGGAAAGGGGATGCAATGAGATGGGTTATCACAGGCTCTCCTTCACTTATACATTCATGGAAAGTTGTCTTTTGAACCTGTGAATCTATGTCAAGAACTGTGGAAAGTAGGAGGTAGCCAAAACCCACAACAGGCAGAAAAATATAACTTAAAAAAAATTGTTTTCCTCCAGTTCTGAATCCAAGTTTAGTCCTTCTGGACTTGTCAGCACAACTAAAAGGTCGATTAATTGTATATTATATTTAGCTTTGTAACAGTAAATCCGTGAGTTTGAATAGAAAAATTCTGCGTATGGGAACATTTTGATTTGTGATGCCTGATCCATGAAATTAATTTTCTCAAATGCAGGTTTCCACTCTGCCTGATATGCAACTTTCCCATTTCCCATGTTTTAGAGGCATGGCTGAAGTAAGATTAAATTTTTCCTGTTCTTATACTCATGGTAGTTTTCTTGTTCTGTGTTACATATAGCAGTACAGGAGGGGAGAGTGGAAAAACAGTAAGAAAAAAGTAAGAATCCAGTCTTTCCAACAGGATCTTGCTTTGTGATGGATTGCATTGCTTTGCAGTGCTTCAGTTTCTCCAGCTACAAAATTGCTCTTCCTTTGTTTAGCAAGATGACATAATGGTATAAGCTTGGCTCATAAAAGTAGTACATAAAAGTTAAATGTAGCTTGTAAGTAGAACTTGTGCTGTTCTGCAGCAGGGAAATCATGAAGGGCATGCTAGATAGAAAGGGATGGTCATATTAATGGGTCACCATCCTTAGCTTGCTTTACAGTGGTTTGCTTTCTTGTCCATCTGTTTGGAACTTGAATTTACGTAGTGAAAAGGAAAAAGCAGAAGGATCTGACCCAGTGGCCAAGTTTGGTGGGTGGTGCCTGGGTATGAAGCTCTGTCTCATTGATGGTGACAGTAAGAATTCTCGAAGAGAAGCCAGAGGCATAATCTGACAGATAGGTCCTCCATGGAAATGCAATTGTTGTTGTTGTTGTTGTTTTTGTTTGTTTGTTTGTTTTTTGTAAGAGCTGAACACATTGAGGCTATTGCAACTGAAATTTTTCAGGAGTGAGAGTGCAAAATAAAGGGTGTACTCAGGAACATTTATTTTAAGCAGGATTGTCCTGGCAAAAAGTGTTTATGGTGTAGGAGACTGGACTGAAATGACTATTTGTGGCACTACTTGTAATTGATTTTATAAGAAGCATTTTTCAACCTGCTGCCAAGTATTTGAAAAACTGTCAGTCTAGGGGGAAAAGTGATTTCTGTGTGTGGCTACTTTTCTTAATATTGCGTAATGTACAAACCATTTGTTTCCTGAATAGAAGTTTGTAATGAAAACAAATTAGAAAGTGGCTGGGAAATTTTTATGAGGAACGAAGTGTATATGGATGGGTTGTTTTTCTGAACACGAGTTTTTTTGTAGTTTCTTTATAACAGCTGAATTTTCCCTTAGGGTTTACAGTGCAGTGTATACAATTATTTATGAGATACCAGAGTATGATAAATAGAGCATTCTGACATTAAAAAAAACACCCAAAGAAACCTCAGGATGTATTAAATGCCTGCTTTGTATTAACCCTGATCTTTATTATGAAACTCAGTATAACTAGAAATAAAAAAGAAGTTATGCTCGTGGTATGTAGGTAAATCAGCAGAAACACATTTGATGTAACAGCCAGACATGATAAAGCTTGTTCTACCTTTTATACAATTATCCTCTATTCAATCATTGTGAATGTTGAATTTGTTCTTCATCAACCCTGCAGGAAGAAACAGATTCATAGAATAGGAATGTATCACCAGGGTCAGTGAATTCATCCAGTTCTCACACAACTCTATAAGGGACATTTAGTGTACAGAAGTCTAGGGAGCAAAGCTGCCTCAAGCCCACACACTTCACAGCAGTCAACATAAGCTCTACATCCAGAGGGGACCAAAAGTTGTAACCCTGATGTGCTTCCCATACCTGAGTATTCTGCAGCATCAGAGAAACATGAACAATACCACCCATGGTTACAGTTCCTTCCTCATAATTTAAAAGAAGGTTGACCACTTGATTTTTATTCCCTTTTTACAAGATCTGTAAAAAATGTTATAATTTCTTCCTAAATACCCTTTAAAATGTTTTAAAATGTTTTTAATGAGTTCTTTTTGTTCCCACAACAATGCTTTTGGGATGAGTTGGCTGCAACACATTCCCTCCACCTTTCCTGTGTCTTTAGGGGTTAGGATACCTTTCAGCTGCCCTTTTCTCACACTTCTCAGGGTATAGCTTAGCCAGTCTCATACACGTGGTGTGAGCTTTACATTTGCTGCATAGTTCCCATGGTCTCTTTTCTTCCTCATCTTTGACACTGTGTAACAAATGGTTGGTTCTGTGCTCTGCTGCCTGGCTGCATTGGCCACGTGTACAGGGTCATGGGAAAGGAAGAGTACTGTGATGCTGCATGCCAGCAGCTATGGGTCAATATTTTCTCCTTGGTGTCCCTTGGGAAAGTGCGCTCTCTTCTCCTGTGTGGTGCTTTGGGCTCCCCACTGCAGCAAAGACCAATGATTTATTTCAGGTGCTACACCCAGGGCGTGAAGGAACCAGGAGAAAAGCTAGGAGAAAAGGAGATGTAAACATCTACAGAACTGCACTAACCAGCATCTTTGGGGTGGGTTTTTTGTGGTGACCTTGTATCCTTATCCTGAACTGCTGAGGGAGGTGTCTTATGTGCCTGAAAAGTTGTGGAGACTGGAAAGTTGTGTCATGGGTCTGCCTTTTGTGAACAGCTGTCGCTCTGATACCTACTTTTTGATTTTACTGGCATCTTTGGTTGCTTCTTATTACTTGAGGGAGTACCTGCTGTTTGGACACAGGTGATTTATTTATTTTAAAGCTGGCTATTTTTCAATTAGCTTGTGCTTGTGCATGTGTTGAAAGTGCAGTATGTGTGTGTTCATCCTGTACTTTACCGGAGGACATGACTTTGGAGGGGGTCAGAAACGTTTTTCTTCTTTCAGTTCAGCACTGGAAGAATACATTTCCTTCATTAGACTTATTTCATGGTGTCTGCATGGTCACTTCTGAAGCCAGTATTACTTGGTGGCAATTGCTCTGTGCATTTTAATATGAGGGTGAAAGTTTTGCTAAGTGGGACTTGTAGAAATAATAAAACCTAATAATACTAAATAAAAAGCCCCAACTGCCAGCAACCTTGTAACATACCAAGCCAACTGAATGAACAAATGTGAATAGAACAAACAGGCAGAATTAATGCAAAGAAACATGCTGGCATTCAGACCAAAGCAAAATACAATTTGAACACAGAAGATTGCTGAAGCTCTTGGAACTTACTTGAAAAGTCCAAAGCCACTAAAATACATATCTAAAAAGTAAAAAGCTGGCTCAACGCACCAAATATTTCTGAAGGGCACTCCACCTCTACCCTAACATTAAGGACGAGTGTGGCACATATTGTGTTTACAGAGCAGTGACACATTGAACAGTGAGCAGGGACTCTCCTCTTTCATTTGCTGCAGTTAGCTTTCATATTCATGTGTTCATGCACTGACACCATTGTTTTTTGCTTTTATGTACCAAGAATGGCTGGTAGTCAGAGAAAAATATTCCTACAAATAGTCTTAGCGTGTGTTCTTTTTTGTTTGTTATTTTATTATGTCTGTTGCCTCATTTCAGGACAGAAGGTTTTAGTGTCTCCTGTTACTTGACTTCACAGCATCATCCTTTATTGGGACACCTAATCTTAGTATATCTGACCAGATATTCAGGTTCAGTATTTTGGAATCACTGGCACACTGTAATAACATGGAATCTGAACTGTTCCTGAGAGGGAGGTATTTCTGAAACACTTTAAGAGCTAGCGTTATTATAGTGAGATCTACCTACTGCTATCTCTGCAGCTTCTCATGTGAGCTTGGATGATTTCTTCAGAATTTTTTGCCTTCACATTCCATTTATAAAATTAGCATGCCCAGTTTGTCTGCTGGGAGGTGGATGGGCAAATACCAGTGCTGCTGCTGGGAATTTTCTGGCATTAACTGATGTCCAAAATGTGACATAAAACACTTTTTTCTTGCTTTTTCAACTTGTATTCTTAAATTGTAAGATTTTCCAGGATTATCTCTTTCCATATAAGTAATTATTAGAGTGGATCTCCAGCTTGATTGTGATCCCTAGAGATTGTTCTAATACAGGTAACAAAACATATTAATATATCTTGCAAAGAAAGCAGAGGAAGATTCACAAGCCTTTCCCTCCATGTTTGTTTTTGATGTGATCCATCCATTAAACTTTGACATGCAGGTGTCTACAGTCCTGCTCTGAGTCTGTCACTTTCCCAGCGCAGTCAGTTGGAGTTCTGTCTCTGACTCCTGGTGCAGCAGGAACAAGGTCTGTCAGCATGGGGAGAGGAGCCCTTGGAGGCAGTTCTCCTGTCTGGTGATTCTCTCTCATCTCTCATCTCTCATCTCTCTCATCTCTCATCTCTCTGTATCTTTTTTTTTCATCTCATCCCCAGAGAAAAGGTTTCACAAGCCCTTTGGTCAAAGAAGGCACCTTAGCTGTCAACCCTTAACACTTACATGAAGAGGATATTTGTTGGTGTGAAATACATGTAAAATGCAGCAGGCATTATAAAATATTGAACAAATCTACATGAGACAAACAGGCATACAGAAATACCCTCTAGTTCTCAGTTCCTTATTTCTTGCTCTGTGTTCTTGCCTTGTCTTGTTTCAGGGCAACACAATGGTATTTATTTACTTATTTTAATACATTATTTATATTTTCAGGCCTTGCTTTGGAGGAATTGCTATTGATGCCTTGATTTAATTAGCATAGGACTTGGTAATAGCTCAATAAAAATTTAATTACAAGCCATTCATTATTCCTTGGGAAATATTAAGAATTATTAGCAGTGCCTTCAGAATTAATTAGTTTAAGACTGGTACTTGCTAGAGTTAAACTGGGGAACATTAGTTTGTTTAATTTAGGCTGTAATTATGCTGAGTAGGGTTTTAACTTGAATTAAATTGTCTTTATTTGGAGCCATATTTCCATTGTATACCATTGCACATTTGTTGATAAGATACTCTAAAAGAAATCCTCAGTTCTTTGTTGGAATCCAATGAATCCCGTGACAGATGATTTTTTTTTGCAGGATTGTTTCAGAAAAGAAGGTAAATGGAAGCCGAAGCTGATTTTTATTATCAAACTTCAGTAAAATTATTGAATGATGACAGTTCATTCTTTACCATAAACAATTTAATTCCGGCTGTAATGTTGGGAGTTGCAATAATCTTCTTTCATTAGGAATATCTGAAAAGATGAATTTGTTCTTTTGTAAGTGCTACCTACTTACACATTTTGAGAGCTCTACCTTGGTTTTGCCTGTTTCTAGAGCCACTACTGTCTTTGTAATATCAGAATTTGTCATTTTTAAAGTGTATTTGCAAAACTTCCTTCAAACTTATAACTTCCATTTAGTTTTTAAAACTAGAGATGTTGAATTAGCAGCATAACGTTTTTTTATCTTCCCCTCTATTGTCCCTGCTTTTTGTTAATGGAAGCAAACCACTGGAGAGTTTTCATTTTGTTTATACTTTTTTCTTTCTCAATCGCATTTCAAGACTTCTACCTCCAAAAAGCTGTACTGTCAGACAGGAGTAGAGAAAAGTGATAAGAAAGCAATGAAAGGAAGTCTGAATGCTATTTAGTATGTTGCATTCAATAACAAGAAAAATATGAGAAGGGGAGGGAGAATAAAAGTAATGAAAATCTTTTGAAGCACATTTTGTTGTGTTTCGGGGGCAAGCTTGGCAGGAAATTTTATCTTTTGGAGATAAGAGAATTATTGGGTAGTTTTTAACAGAAATACTTGTCTCTTCCTCCTTCCTCTCCACATTATGTTTTAGCACTTCCAGAGACTCAACAGAAGAGAGCACAGAGCCCCAAAGGCCTTGTTTCTAGTCTTGCTTAATATAGAGGAATTGCTGGACTATTTGGAAAAGCTAGTTCTTCTGTTAGACTAGTGAATCTCCTTGGCAGGGGAGATCAAATATGAAATTTTAGCCATTGGGGAGCAACAGGTTGCTACAGAGAAAACTTCTGAGTTTACTTTGAGCTCCTGTTTTTAAGTAGTTTATCACAGAGTGCAGTTCTGATGTTTCGTGGGGTAATGGGCTCTGACAGCAAATTGCCACTAGAAGCAACCATTTACCCATATTCACTACCACAGACAGCAAAAATATGAATAGCAATGCCAGCAGGTTTCTGTGCACTCTGTCTTCCTGACATTATTCATTAAGTACAGCATATCTTCTCACAATTGGTCAATTACTGCCGTTAACAAATGGTTTATTACCACATTAACCTGCATTAATAGAGTCTTGTGTGAAAACTGGCAGAGATAACCAATTTCTCAACCTTTATAGGTTTCAGTAATCCCTTTGTGTCATGGCATTTACAGTTTTCTGGATTGAACAAATGGGGAGGATTTTCAGAGACCTGTCTGTGAGAAGTATCTGGCAGTACTTCAGTAGGTCCATACATATGACATTATTCTTTATTCAGAATTGTCTGTTGCTCAGAAGTCTTTCTGGAGTGTTTAAACTACCTGCAAATCTAGGAGAAAAATCTGTTGTGGTTGGGCTGATGGAAAAGGTTGATCCAACAGCTCTAGATGTCTGATTCCTGAAGTCTACAGGTCTTCTTAAGAACTATGATGCAAAGTGTTACCTTGGTATAGATGGGACTTGCTGTTTAGTAATAATACTTAGTATTTGAAAATGACTCAGATTCCTGGGCAACTGCCAAAGTATGAAGATGAAGGTGTTTGATGAAGAGACTCAAGGTACTAAAGGAGAGAGGCAAAGAACAAATTGGCCAAAAGCTGCTTGGTACCCCAGAATCTATTGTTGATATGTCTAAACAAACTCTCTCTTAATAATTTTCCCTGTTAATTATCCTCTAATTTGAGAGTGGATGCCAAGGAGGTCACTGTCTGTGAGTGCCTGGTGTATGCTTCATGGCATAGTGAACATAGGTACTGAGCAAAGAGAAGTCAAAACTCTGCTGAATGCTGAGGAAATAGACAAGGTGCGGCAAGAAGAATCCCCAGCCCAAACCCATACTTTAATTTAAGCACTGCTTTCTCTGGTGTGCCCTTGTATACTTGGGGAGAGCCTCATTCCAGAGACATCCTGCTCTGTAATCACCCATATGCATATGGACTCATGCTCATAAGGAAAAATAGAAATTCTTGTTGGAGAAGGGGAGTGAAAAATGAAGTTTGTGCTGTTTATTGCCTAATCCTACCACCCAGCCACAGATATGCTTAATGAAAAAAGTCAAGCACGACACTTCATCATGAAGTAAGAGCAGGGACTCTGAGAATGGCACAATGTGTCAAAATTAAGACTCAAAGCCAGCTAAAGTCACACAGTTGCTTTGGCAGAAATGGTGGTCAAGGTTTATGTAACCTCCTCAGCAATTCAGAGAGAGAATTCATGTCCATCCCTACCTAGTTTGGGATAGGAGCAAAAGTAATAGAGAAGGAGATGATCTGTAGGATTCATTTTAATAGTATTTCCCTTGTCTCCTGAGGATTTTTTTTTTACTCTGTTGAAGTGACAAGACATTATGCAGATAGTTTGAAAAATAGCATTCTCATAAATATTAAATTGTTTCAGATATGAGCATGCTGAACAGTCCCTATGAGGCCAAGAGAAGTGTGTGATGCTCTCCATCAGACTGCACTATGCAGTGTCATTTGTTTGAAGGCTCTGGGAAGGTTTGGGTCTGCTGTTTGCATTGGATGAAAAGAATGACTCCCCACATTTTACCTCCACATCATGTATTTATGTACTCCTGACAGAAAACAGATTTTAGACTGGGATTTTGAAGACTGTCAAATACTGGGGCCAGGTATTGTTTAACTTACTTGTCAGTGACTTGGGAAAAGGGGCAGATGCCTCCTCAGCAAGTTTGCTGATGTCTCAAAGCTGGGAGGAGAGGACCATACCCTAGAGTTCTGTGCAGCCCTTCAGATTGACCTTGACAGGTTGGAGAGATAGGCAGAGAATCACAGAATAATAAGGATTGGAAGGAACCTATGGAGATCATCTAGTCCAACCCCCCCTGCCAAGGCAGGGTCACCTAGAGCAGTTACACATGAACTCATCCAGGTGGGTTTTGAATGTGTCCAGAGAGGGAGACCGCACAACCTCCCTGGGCAGCCTGTTCCATTTGAAATTCAACAAAGGCAAATGCAGGGTCCTGCACCTGCAGCAGAATAACCCCATGCCACCAGCACAGGCTGGGGGCTGACCTACTTGGAAGCAGCTCTGTGGACAAGGACCTGGGGGTCAGCAGTGCCCTTGTGACCAAGAAGGCCAATGGTATACTGAGCTGCATTAGGAAGAGCATTGCCAGCAGGTGGAGGGAGGTGATCCTGCCCCTCTCCTCAGCCCTGGTGAGGCACATCTGGAGTGCTGTGTCCAGTTCTGGACTCCTCAGTCCAAGAGAGACATAGAGCTCTTGGAGCGGGTCCAGTGGAGGGCTACAAAGATGATTAAGGGACTGGAGCATCTCTCTCATGAGGAAAGGGTGAGGAACCTGGGCCTGTTCAGCCTTGAGAAGATACAACTGAGAGGGGAGGATGCCAAGAGGATGGAGCCAGTCTCTTCCCAGTGGTGCCCAACAATAGGACAAGAGGGAGTGGGCAGAAACTGATCCACAGGAAGTTCCACCTGAATGTGAGAAAGGATTTCTTTACTGCACAAGTGACCAAGCACTGGAACAGATTGACCAGAGAGGTTGTGGAGTCTCACTCACTGGAAATACTCAATAACAGGATGTAATCCTGTCCCATGTGCTTTAGGATGACCCAGTTTGAGTAGGGAAATTGGACCAAGTGACCCACAGTGGGCCCTTCCAACCTTTCCCATTCTGTGATTCTATAAAGTGGCTTCAGATTACAAGAACCAGGATTTGGCCTCTTCAATCATTCATATACCCTTAAAATGCCCAGAGGTATCATACCCATGACATAGGTTTCCACACGTAACAGTCTTTTCCTTTATATTTTCTAAGTGGAGTATTTTGTATCTGCTTCTTCATGTTGCTCTGGATGGTATTTAGCAACTGTTCCTTCCTAGCCTAGACCAATTGCCTTGTTAAATTTAATCTCATGGAAATAAAAAGACTACTTCATTAATACTAAGCCTAACTTTCCTGCTAATTACTATCCTTAGCAAAGGGTTAAGCATCATGCTATTTTACTTTTATAGCTGGCTATACTTTTCTGGTTGGTCTCATTAGCACTGACTGCCTTTGAAAATGCTTTTCAATTAATATAATTTTCACATATTTCTTCACCCTCCAATTATGTTGGAAAGAATGTTGATCAGGAAGAAATGGTGTGTTATGGGAATTGTGGAATCAGAAACCACAAAATAAGTCAACACAGCTTATTTCCCAGTAAAGGGTATTTGTATTAACCTTCTGTCTAATTAAACTAATTGTTCAACTAAGTAAGAATTTTACAGAGTTTAGTGACATTATTAAGCAGTGTTTTAGCTGTATGTAGTAGGTGTAGAATATGAAAACACAGGTGTTCTTTCAAGTCTTTAGGCACAGCTGCATATGGTGCTAGATGAAATAACTTAGATGGTGAGAGGGCAAGGAAAAAAAATTAACTTTTCAAAGAATTTTAAGGGCCTTCAGGACCTTGATTTTGCAAATTTCTGGACAGAGAATATTCTGCCACCTACACACAGTTCTAAGCACCCTCAATACAGGGATGTTGTGAGTGGTATTTGACAGAAGGAATCTAATTAGCTATTGTAGCTACTTACCTCATGGTCTTGTTGTTAGCTGAATGTCAGGTTATCTGACTAGCTAATTAGCCAGCTAGCTTGTGTGGGATCACCACTGAGAAATGGAGAATTCTCCTGTCTTGCTTCCTCTACTCTGATCAAATCCCTCTAAGAATCCATAGACATCTCATCTGTTATTCCACATGTAACAATTGAATGGTAGTGCTTTTGAATTTGCATCCACTCCTAATACACAGGATCTATTACAACTGTCAACTGTGCTTCTGTTTTTGTGCATCAGGGCAGATGCCATATTGTAGAGTTCAGAGATGATCCAAAAGGGATATGATTTATAATTGAACAAAATAGATGCCTCTTAATTGGATGATTCCCAAGTAGGAGGACAAATAACCTCCTTTAAGTAGCCCTTGAATCCTAAGTCATTTGGACTCATCAGATGGGTTTAATTAAGAATCATTAAATTGAATACAGTAGAAGGAAACATGGATATTTGTGCACAATGGTGGCCTGAAACCCTCTCTGAATATGGCTCTTCCTCCTTGCTAACAGAAAGAAAGGACTGACTTATGTAAGAAAAACTTTTCCTGAGGGATGGCAATAGACAGAGGGTGAATGCCCTTTTTAACAGCGTTGTGAAGCAGTCACTGGCATCTTACAGCCTGTGTGTGCAGCAGCCTGACTGTGACAGAATGCAGGAAATGGGGAAACAGAGTTATGTGTGTGGGAGAAAAGAGATACACTTCTAAGAAATGATAATGAAAGAAGTGCGTAGATCCTGAAATTGTGGGCTGATGTGCCAACCCCAAAATGTGAATCTTGACTTACTACAGCAAATGAATATTCTTAGTAGCAGGAGTACTCAGGAAAATTAATCATGTAAAAAGATGCACTCTATTTTTTATCCTCTAGAAATGGAAACTGTAAGAAAAGTCTCAGCTATCAATATATGCATAATACAGCAGTAAGATAGTAAAAGTGCAAGGGGCAGGGCAACTTCTCTTGCAACTGCATTACCAGCCAGTCTTATCAGAACACTGGTGATTTTAAAGACACTTGATTCTTTTGAGAGGAATACCTCTTTTTTTTTTGGCTCTCTGTCATGATTGTGCCTTTCAGGATTTAGGTTTCTAGCAAGAAAATGACATTTTTGAAATCATTATAGGGTTTCTCTTATCTCATTGAAAAAAGAAAGTGAAGACAAGGTGTGTGTTTATATTATGGTTATTAAAAAAAAGCTTTTCTACTTTGTGGAACTTTTGACTTTAAAACAGCAGGGAATCCTTTCCTATGCAACATCCTCATGAGAGAATGTTGACACCTAGTGCTCTTTGATCACTTCCGCATGAGACTCAGTATAACTAAGTACATGTATCCTCTAAATTTGAGCTGTTGTTGTAACCACACTGAATAGGGAGGAAGTGAAGAGTTGAAGCTTCCAGTTTTTCTGGTCGGGATGTCAGGGATCAAAGCCTAAAACACAACTTCTAGAAAATTTATGCTGACATCAGGTCACCTCTCTGAGTCAGAACACAGCGCAATGGAAGAGTAGCACACACACAAGACTGTTATATTGGATCTATAGAAGGCAGCTACTGAGAGAAACTAAGGCTGCCTTAGGAAACTCTTGGAGGCACTTGTGATACTTACTGCACTTTCATGCTTTCTGCATCTAGTAAATTTGTTTTTCTCTTGAGGTTTGCAGTCTCCATTTATTCCCAGCAGATTACAATACATCATCTCCTGAATAAACTGGCTCCCTGAAGGCCTCACGGTGAAAGTGATTATGCTTAATACCACTTACTGAGAAAAGAGCTTCCACACTGCTGTCTGAGGTTATGTACCCCATGCCCATGTGGCAAGAAGAATATGTGGGACAGAGCTCTCTGCAGGTCACATTCTCCCAGTACTAAGGAGCCTTATTTCCATGGAGATTTTCATAGAGCTGCTCAGAGAGCTACAGCATATCCCCTGCCACAGACAACGACTCACACAGAGCTGCTTTAATGGAAACAGATTTGCAGTAATCCAGGCGTAGTGGTTTTCTTTCACGAAGAATAATGAGAAAGAATTCAATGCAACTGTTTATAATGGCCATGAGAAGAGCTTCTCTGACTGCTATGGCACTTTGGGGTGTAAGTCAGCCCAGTTAATGTGCCAGGAAACAGATAATAAAAATTTCAAGTGTACTGTCACTGAGTCAGTGGAGTTAGCAGACAATCATCAGTCTCAATTTCACTGTGCCCTGAGCAGTGCATAGTGTTAAGTCTTTTAGTGGGAGTGACCCAGACTGCTCAGCTGCGTGCCATTGACCCTTGGCTGCAGAAATACCTTTTCAGTTATTTACAGTGATAACACTCTGCAACTGTTGTGCTTTCATTTTGTTTGTTTAAAAAATATGCTTCTCCACTTAATAGCAGAAATTGTAATTCTGGTACAGAGCCTAGAAGCACAGTGCTATTAAACACTTTTTTCAACACTTATAGAACTTAACAGCAGCAAGGTCTTCCTATTAAAACCCCCCAAACTTTCATTTATGTTGACAATTTTTCCATTTTGGCATTAGAAAATAACTTTGTCATCTCCTCTTTATGCCCTGTTAATTCAGACATTACATTTGACTCCTGTAGAACTGTAATCACCAGCAATCTTCCCCTCATAGTAAATAGCTATTCACCCATCTTGCAGTTCTTCTGTATCTTCTGCATCTTAAATAATAATTTTTTTTCATCTGAGACCATGCTGATTGATGTATTTTAGTCTGATGGATTAGATTTTACCTGATTTCCCTAGAAAATTGCCTACCCTAGCAAATAAGATAATGTTATCTGTCATGTTTTTTTATAGATGATATTCATTCATTCATATTTTTCCTGATTGAGCTCAGGCCTTGTAGTTGCCAATATCACTTTCCCCCCTCTAGTAAATAAAGCCACCACATTTATGCTTCCTGATTGGCATGTTTCTGCTTCTGGTTTCACATAAACTGGATTTGTTTATCCATATCACTTTCTGTTTCTTTAGTGTCATCTTCATATTTTCTGAACAGTCCATCCTGTTCAGTGCAATGTCCAGTCATGCTTAATGTGCTTTTGTGCTTTTAGGTTTTCCTTAATCTTATCAAGCATCCAGTTTCACGTCCTACATCAGGACTTGTGGTTCTTCCTTCCAGTTGTTGCCTTTGTCCTATGTGATAAATACAACAGCTGTTTGTGTTTGACTTGGTGTTGAGTTTTGTATTGTCAGACTAATTTTATCAGCCACCTGTCTACTGCTCCCATCTGGTATCCTTCTGGCCCTTGCTCCTCTCTGTGCAAAAATCCAATAATTGAGCTAATTAAGGACCTAGACCTTCAACTGATCCTCTGCAAAGCCTTTCTGCTCTGCATGGTCTGTTGAAATGAATACAGGATTCAGAGAAACTCTCACCCATCATGTTTAAAAGTTTCAGAAGTAGATATGTTTTTCTGATTCCTTTGTGGCTTATTTCTTTGAGGAAGTCTTGTTCTGAATCCTGTCCACAGTCACAGGAATTAATGGAAAAATCAAAATAGTAAGTCTGGATTATTTTACTTTTGCATTTTTTCTCCTACTTCTAATTAATGAAAATGCAAAATCACTGCTGAGAACCGACTAAAAGCTGCTCTTGGCTTATGCTCTAGACCTTAAAAATTTCTGGCAAGTAACATATGGAGAAAAAAATGGAAGAAAAGACTGCTGTCTTTGAAGTAACATGACATTCTTTGTCCAAACAAATCTATGCAAATGCTGCCAATCCCTATCTGCTCTAGAAATGCAGGATTGCTTTCAAAGCACATGGTCTTTGGCTCAGAAAACACAGGATGCTGCTCAGGAAGGTAAGGTTGATAATAATGAAAAGAGTTGTTTTAGCAAGCAAAGGAAGTATGTGTACATAGCAAGAATGTTGCAAATACACAGAAGAAAGAAATCAGACTGTCTCTTTCATTTTTTATGTGTAACACAACCCTGTATTTCTTTGCAGAAAGCCCTTGAGCTTTGCAAGCAATGAAGCAGATTCTAACCTTAATTGTTTCTCTCCTCTCATTGCAGTGAGAAGGCAGTGATGGAATTCTTAAAACCCCTTCATCTGGATCTGAAATTGTAAGAACCAGAATTGCAATGATTTGAACCATGTGATTTTTTAAAAAAATAAGAAGGCTGACAAAATTTTAAAGAAAATTTTAGAGAAAGGACCCTTCTCTCTCAATGACCTAGTAACCATGCTTGTCTTCATGGGACCTGCAAATCAGCCCCATGTTCCAGGTGTGGTGCTGTGTGTTTCTCTGCTGCTATGTGCTATCTCTTACTGTTACTCAGAAGAGAAAAGAGTAAAGGTAATGAAGAAATCTTCCTCGCTCTTAGCAGCCCTTATTCATTGAACAAATTTGTGCTTGAGTGTTGGTAACTTGGTAAAACCAAAATTGTATGCCCAAATTTCTTCAAACTTTCTCTCCATCTCAACACGCATTAGTCCCCAAAATCACTATCCATAATAATTTTAAGTTTCCCACAGTTCTTTTCATCTGGAGATTTTGGGTCAGAAGGAGGACAGACTTTTGAACCATCTGTGGGACTCATGACTCCATGATATTACCAGGGACTC
The DNA here is from genome assembly GCA_013400915.1 of Pardalotus punctatus. Classification (NCBI taxonomy): domain Eukaryota; kingdom Metazoa; phylum Chordata; class Aves; order Passeriformes; family Pardalotidae; genus Pardalotus; species Pardalotus punctatus. Next base: position 95,647 of record VZTX01027592.1, read on the forward strand.
TGGTTAACAGGTTGCCCTCATGTTGTAGCTTATTCCTCTTCTGAGACAGGAAAAATGTGTTCTGGAACTATATTCCTAGGCTATTTCATTCACAATTCTTTACTGTCTTGGACAGAGATTTAAAGGACTAAGGTGGCAACATACCAAAGCTACAGCAAAATATGCAATTCCCTAGTTCCCAGAAAGCAGCTGTGCTCAAAAGCTGTCAGCCAGCAAAGCCTTTTTCTTTTTGCAAAACTGTGTATTTCCATCAGTTCACTCTGCCCTGGACAACTCAAATTAAGGACTGTCTGTCTTTCTGTTGCCATCTCAATTATGCATCCTCAGATGAAAGCCAGCATTGATGTGGATGTGTCCAGATAAAGACAGATTGCACCTTCATTTATAACGTGAAATATTTATCGTTTGCTTTTATGGAAATGCTTTGTATTTGAGATATGATACCAAGAATGGTAAAAAAGTTAATGGGCTCCAATTAATTATCTTGTGTTACTCCTGGTTCAGTTCCAACCTTTTAATTCTCTAAAGCTATCAGTTTCATTGCTTTATCACTTCCAGCACAACAAGACGTTCCAGGTCATAACTTGGACCCGTGAGTATAAAAGGATTGCCCAGCAATTCATTTCCCAATAGATAAACCCTGAAGGGTTCAAATGGGTATCCAAGTGCATCCAAAAATCTTTGGAGGAGAAATCTCATTAGAACAGTCTTTCTTTGATTTTCTTTCATCCCTGGTTGGCTTTGAAACATCATCATTCATGGCTTTGTTTTCAAGTATGCTTTTTCCCCCCAACATTTCCATCTGTAGCTTTGAGTGAAACTGGGTAGCAGAATAATAGAAAAATTCATGAGAAAAAGGATCTAATCTTATTGAGTCAATCAAACAATAGAGCTAATCCAAATGCTGGTCAAAATGTAATGCTGCTCCTTGATCATTACCTGACTTGACCTGTGCTCTCTCTTGTCCTGTTTGTCGTGCTGCTTGTAAGTCATGATTGGCCAGCAGAGAACTTACTTATTTTAATGAAAAACATGGCGATATACAGTGTCTAAATTAGTTCACCAAATGCATTTAAAAAGATTTAATATAGCTCTGTATTTGTTATTTAGCTATTTTAGTTTCATTCATTATTTATAAATTAGATCACGTTTTTCAATTCCTTCATCACTTTGAATAGTTTGAATCTTCACAGGAGTACCTGAATATTTGTGGAAGTAAAAGACAAAATTCAATGAGAAAAACAATAGCAATATCATTACGGTATGAATTCTTTATCACAATTTCAGTTGTTCTTGATTACACATTAATCCTATTTCATTTCACAGTAATGGTGAATACTTCAAGGGAATGTGTTGCTAAAAGGTAAATGAAGGAGACCAGGGCTATTCCTTTTTATGATATTTTTGACTTATTCTGTTGAGGCTTTTATTTATTCAATGGAATAATTTGCACTCATCCACGTTTCTCCTGAACTTGCTTTGGAAACGTGCTGTCTAAAGCTTTTCAACAGAATCTCAAAAGCTCATTTAAACTTCTATTAAACTGTGTACTCATTTTTTTTTTTTAATGTCACTAGAAAAATTACATTTGTGATTACATTTGCATATAAATATCACTTACTTACTTGTTACAATTGTATAACAAAACTCTGGATATTAGAAACAATTCTTGAATCAGCTAACAATCTTAAAAGATAAATCAACAATTTTAGATGCAGTTCACAAGCCATGACACTTAGATAATTTCCTTTAATTTCATAATATTCTCTGAAGTTCTAGGAAAATGCAGACAGAAATGGACTTTAGCTTAGTATTTTGCAAGGTTTCTGGTAAAGTTTGAGGTGAGAGTTTGGTCTTTTGTGGCTCCAAGCCATAGATTACCTCCTTGAAATTTCTTGTCCGATAGCACCCATCCTGTACAGAAAAGAGTGCTCCAAAGCTGAGGCCCAAAGTGCTTTTACACAAATGATTCCTAATGAAAGCTCCAGCAAAATGGACCTATCTCTGCCATCAGCCTTCTCATTTAGGAGCTGGCATAATTCATCCTCCTTCTCATGTGCTGCCCCTCATTATCCAGGTGGCCTGATGTGCCACATTACACTCTTAGTAGAAGTATTCCTTTCAAAAGCACACTCCCTAGATCAGAGCTGTTTCTTTTGATTTGCTTTCTGACTTACTGACATTTGCAGAGATGCACCAGTGCATCTGAGTCCAAAAACAAGAAGGTAGAAACACATGAAGTTCCTTTTCCCTTTCATCTCCTCAGTCTTTGTAGTCAGAAAAGGTTTCTATTACATTGACCTTTCTTTTCTTCTTCTTTTTTTTTTTTTATTTTTAAATTTTTGATTCATTTACCCTGATCTTATTAAAGTTGCTCATCGCTTTCTTGAGTCCTGCCAGCAGATTCTTAGCAAGTCTACTCATGATGTGATTCCTATGTAAAACATCCTTTAGCACTTTGTCGCTTGAGTTACTCTGAACTGTATTCCTGTTACATCAAGATGCACTTGATTGAAGCTGTAGATGCAATTTTAAAACACAGCTGAGAAGAATTATTTTACTCATATTCAGGTGTGCCTTCAGAGGGTGTTGTCATCTCCTTACTCCATCTCAGAGTTTGTCCTTTGTCAGTCTACGATACAGAAATTGCTTTCTGTCCCATGATGTAGTAATGAACTAGCAGTCATATTATGAAATCCTGCCTTTTTCTGCACTAGAAGTTGCTAAGTAAGTCTGAGGTTATCCTGTCCTTGTGGCTAGAGCCTAAAATAAAGCTTTATACTATTGCATCAAACTGACAGATATTATCAGCAGACAATTAGCAGTCACCTATCTATGCATTAAATATCTGTGTTTATAGAGGGTACTAACTTCCGATGATTCATCTGTCTGGTTTAATCTATGATTAGTATCTGCGTAGGTGTAACTACACCTACATGCAGATCCTGCTTGCAGCATTTGTTTCTGGGAGGATGAGAGACTCTAATGGAATAATTCCATTGGAGGCAGTTGTGATAGCAGTTCTGATAGACAAGTTCATGCTTCACAAAGAGTCAGGCCATGGAGGACAAGCAGCCTACAAATAGACAATACTAGCGCTCAGAGATTTCTAGGCAGAACAAGCGGTTAACTGAAATCCAGGGAACAGATCTGCATCTCCTCCTACCCTGTCAGACACTGTTCTTCCCAGCACTTCATACTCTGTGTAAAATGCATAGGGCATCTGCAGCATCCTAACCTTTTGTCTATTACAATCAAAGCCAGGAAACTGCTGTTATGCAAATTTTAATTTGGCTTTTACCCCCCTGCAATTACTGAATCAAAAAATGCCATACAACAGGATCTTAAAGCTATAAGTAAATCTTATTTGTGAATAGATTGTCAGTTGCATTTGTTCGGGGCTGTGGAATGAGAAACATATAATACTTACCGAGGTGTCCCAAGCACTGGTTATGGTTAACTGAATTTCATATCCCACAGCAATTCATTTTGCAACATTCAGGTCTGTATCATGACTCTAAAACCTCCATTGGGAGGTGGAGGAAGTTTCCAGTTATGACTGAGTAAAAAAGAAGTCACAAGAACTAGTGTTGCTGTGCAGTTCTGAAAGTTGTAGGATTTATCTAAAGGTTGTTACTAGTCTGTTAGGTTTCATCTGGACAACTGAGCTCTTCTGTCACTGTTCAGGCTTCAGCTTGGACAGCAAAGAGACCAACAATCTTAACCGCTTGAGAACTGATTTGTAGAACTGCTGTGTGACCTGCTACACTTCAGTGGGTGTAAGAACTGACCCATCAGTTGTTTTGGGCTGCTCATTGTTTCCATGTGATGTGGCCAGTCATCTGTGATTCCCAGGTCTGAACCTTGCTCCTTTGTTTGAGCAGTCATTTAGGTTTTGTACTCTCTGTTCTTACTCCATCCCTTCTCTTCTGGAGCCAAACTCCTGACAGCAATCCTGTACTTCCTGTAAAACAGCCTTCGTGGCCATATTTGACTATTTTTTCTGACACTTAACAATGCTATTCTTGTCTTTCAACTTTGATTCCACCTTAACTTTTCAGTTCCTGACCTTTCTTTCACACAGTGTTGATATTGGAGTGTCTCCCAGCTTGATGGCTGCAACCTGATCCCAAGCACTGGGATGAACTCTCTGCTGGATCCCTTCAGGAGTTCCCATAATTTAAACATATCCCTGCACATTTTCAATTTTGAGCTGCAGATTGCAAACAGAAACCCCCCCACCAAACTATTTAATGTTGTCCAGTGATTTTTAGTACAGCTCTTGTAAGTACTGTCCTCTGATTCTGCCTTTCCCAGAACAACCAAACTAGAAGTCTTATTTTCCAAGCCTGGATGACTCAAGAGGCTCAGTTGATGGCTAAAGTTTTCAAATCTATTTAAGAAAGGGTTCTTCTTGCTTTTACGTCTCAACTAAAATAATTAAGTAGCACAGTCATCTAGAAAAAGGATTCTCACAAGTGTTCACAACAGAAGCTGTTGAGTTCACCAGGATGGAGGCATAGAGTGGGGAGAGGAGGAATCAAAAATTCTGAATACAAGCAAAGCTGATAGGTGAGAAAGGAAAGTAATTTGAAGATGAAGTATTATTCCACAATACAGCTTTCACAATAAAGTGAAGTAATTTTGGATGTCCGGCTAGCTTTTCTGAGAGGTCATGCTGATGATACATTATGGTAGATGCAATGTTTTGTAATTTGTTTTCCTTGAAGTCAATATGTGTTAGTTTGCCAAGCCAGCAATAAAACCCTCTTGGACAAACTTTCACACAATAGTTCTCTGAAAGTTATTAGTAAGTAGCAGCTAGCTGAGCCATCTTGCTGCTTTATTCTTTATATTTGGCCGTGATTATTGGAAGCATGGATTTACTGGGAGTGTCTAGAGAATGTTTCTCCTGATTTTGCATCTAAGTGTTTACCACTTGTATTGCTTAATGTGAAACCAGGCTTGTGAAGAGTAGAATGCACCAGACCTTGAAGCTGTGGTTGTCCATAAAGTAAAATAATGTTGTGAAGACATTCTTAGTGCTCAGTCATCAGCAGAGAAGGCACGACAGTAGTGTTACTTGCGTCTGAATTCCAGAAAAATAATGCTTGACATTTTGAGATTATGACAACCTATTCCAGTGTTTGAAACTGAGAGCAGAAATAGTTGCATGCATTCCATAGAGGTACCTACCTGGTGTCTCTTGGACATCAACATGGCCTTAATAGTAATAAAATCATTTTCCTAGTAGCTGTTTTATAAAATATGAAGATGTTGATTATTAAAAGAACATTTAATTAACTTCAAATGAATCCTAAAATTGTGCTCAACTGTAATGTACAACTGAACAGAGTTAATCAGCTATGGTTATTTAACATCTATGTAATTGTATGTGCTTCCACATTAATTTAAACAGTACATTAATGAAATTGTATCTTTCTTCTTTTTTGAAGATTCAGTAGAGAGCTAAATGACACAAGATTATATATCAATTGTGATGCTAGGTGAATTAGAAATATGATATCTTCACCTTTCATACAGAATGTATTTATGTAGACCTAATGTAACATTAGAGGAATATCAAAATTTTTCTATCCATCTGAAAGAATGTGCTTGTAACCTAGTGTAGACAGAAAGTGCCTGCTAACCCTCTTGTCCCTCACCAAAGTCCTGGGCAAGCAGCTGCTGAAAACCAAGCTGAAGCATATTGAATATTACAGGAAATGGTCTTCATGAGAAATAACCTCTTAATAGCACTGTTGTCATGGAAGAGTAGTGTTAGAAACAACGTTCAAACTGGGAAATGCTAATTTCTTATCCTTCCTCTGTTTCCTCTTCTGAAACTTAATAAATGGACCTAGCGTCTTAGAAAATGATTTGAAAAAGCTTTTTAAGGGCTATGTGTTGACATGTATTTGCATGGTGATACTTCTAAAGCTTTTATCATAGTCCAGTGTGGTGCAGTTTAAATTCAGGAAAACCAATTTAGTATATGGGCTCCTGCTGAAGATTTTTCAAGGACACCTTTGAAAGTGAAAGTCCAGTTTTCACTGGTGTAGTATTTGCTATCATGCTGAGATTTCTAAAGAGGTCTCAGCTCTCGTACAGGTGACAAATAAGGAATCAAAACTCAGGTAAAACCACACTTTTACTTCCATCAAACCCTTAACAACGGGAAGGATGCAAACAGGTAACTGCAGTGTTTGGGTAGAGACAATTAAGTACTTCGGCTGAAATACCTACAGACTACCTTTATTCAAGGCAGATTTCAGTGTTGCAATCTAGTTTTCAATATTTATGGAGCATTTTCAAGATGAATAGCATAATACACAGCATTGTATTGCTGTTGTGATTGGGACTACTGCTGTGAAATAGTCCACTATTTTTTAATAAGGGTAGTAAGTAGAAAATGATCCATCAGGGAGGTAACCAAGCCTGAAAATGAGTAACGTGAATGGTGCTCTTTAAAAAAAGAAAATAAGTCCTCCAAGACAAGTAAACATTCACTGCCAAACCCTTATTTTATTAAATTAGCTCCCTTTGCTCTGCACTTGGTGTTTATCTTTTTAAATGTCAGTAGTGTATATTATATCTTTTAAAGTTCCCATTTGTGCCCTCCCTAAAGCTCAGCTGACTTTCAGTTACTGTCTGACATAATGAAACTGTGATAAGCATTTTTTGAAGTTAAAGTGCACTGTTTTTTCTGCTCCTTTTTGTGCTGCTGTCAATACAGTTTATAAAAACATAAATACAGGTAAAATTTGCATTTCAGATTTTGTGCCTGTAGTTCTTGTCATGGTGACAGTTACTTTGTAGTGGTCACTGGTGAGGCTGTAGCTCCTCACAAAGGAACAATAGTCATATATTCTTTTGCTGTACATGGTTATCAGGGGAAAAATTGTGTTATAGTGTGGAAAGTGTGAAGATTACTCATATAGTGGTTAAAAAACTATAGCCTGGAAAAAGAACATTGAACAAGATTTCCTGCTTGTCGTTCTTTACTCAAAAGTAAGTTGAAACCTCTTTTTTGGTCTGATTTTGGCCTGGGTTTCATATAGTCTTAGAGGTGAAATAATACACAGGTTCTGGAGACAAGGGCACTTCATATAACCCTTGAATTACTGAAATCTTATAAAACCTTTGTCAAATCTTCTGTCTGCAGCAACAACTTTCATTATGGTTTTCTGGTGCTGTACACCCAGGATAGTAATCCTTTCCTCTTCAGGGTTTGACACAATGGAAACTACAATGTGACTGAAAATACAAATTATTTGGTTCTGATATGACTCTTGTCATGTAAAGATTTTTTCCTGTGTTCTGTCATTTTCCTGAATGCTTATTCAGTCCTGCCACCTTCTACAAAGCAGACCACACTGATATGTATGCCATATAATCTACAATTACATTGTAAAGTATAAATTATCTACTTCTGAGAAGTAGAATGTTTTACAATATTTTAGATTCTTTAATAATTTTGGTTGAGTCCCTTTCATATGACTTCAGAGAAGCATTTACAGGCAAAGCTGTTGCCCACAAATGCACCTTCTTGTCTCTCTTGGCAAAGCTCTTCTTGCTCTGATGTCAGTTGCAAAGTTATAGTGGAACAATTTAGGACAATTATAGCAAAATACCTCTTAGGAATAATGATTTAAGTAATAAAAAAAAAAAAGAGATGGTGGGAAAACTGCAACCAAAGGACTTAGTTCAAGCCAGGTCAACTTCTGTGATCCATAACACCATGCTGATGGTTCTTTGGACAGAGGATTACAGAGTGTGTTTTATTGCATTTTCTTGACACCATTTTGGAAAAGCCTGCCCTAAAGCTGAGACTTAAGGGCAGCTGAGGCTAAGATTACTGAAGTGACAAAAAAAATTTTTAAAAATCCATTTAAAGTCAAAGAATTAACCTGAAGGTTTTTCATGTGATAAAGTTGTGTGGCCTTTTCTTGAAAAATACATAAACAAATCCATAAACAAATGGATGGGTCTCTTCAGCTAGTTCTGAGTTGCCTTCTCTTGATACATTAAGCTATATGAGTCAGTCATTAATATTCAAGTATTTATCAAAGTTCTCATATGAAATGAGGAGGTAATTTTCTAGTATGAACCAAAGTTTACAGATGAAATTATGAGGCTTCACCGGAAGCTGTTGACATGTGAGAAGCTGATACCCCAGGGTTTATAGGCAGGAGTAAGTCATTAGAAAGTTTTTATAAAGCAATATCCTTAGCTAATTAGAACTCTCCTACTTACATTTGCTTGACAAGAGAAGGAAGGAAGAATAGAATAAAATAAACATCAGTGAAATGAGGAAGAGCAATTGAAGAGCAATTGTTAAAAGTTGTTAATCAAACTATTAAGCAGTTCTTTTTCAAGCAGCACTGGTATTAGGCTGCCCTGTATCAAAGCGGCACTCAGTGTCTTGGATCGAGCCATGAATGTTGGGCTGGGGGAATGTTCATGGATGTGTGAAAACAAGGCTTCACTTCAGCCTGACTCAGTGTTTCAGTTAGTTTCCTTTCTCTGTTTATCTGCATTATCTGTTAAGGTCAAATGCCTCTCTGTCCATCTGTCTGTCAGTCACTGTGGGCAGTGTCCGAAGTGCCGCACAGAGCTATGCCTCTGCCAGGATTAGCCCTGGGAGGGTATGTGGCTACATGTGATTGCAATCTCCTTTTGTTTCTGAAAGCCCTTCTCAGTGAGCGCACTGCAGCGTAGTGCAAAGGGCAAACTCTTTGGGTCTGTCAAGTGCTGTCAGATCTTGGCTGAAAAACGACAGTTCCCTTTAGACTATAAGTGAGCACTTTCTCATTGCAGGCCTTTGATTAAGTGCACTGGCAAAGCAAAGATGGGAGGTGATACCACCACTAGCTGAGCTCAGAAATTCACCATTTATCTGTGTCCTTGCTGCAGGTCACCAGCAAACCTTTTCTCAGGCTATTGACATGTATTGCTGATGTTGCACAGGGGCCTCGTACTGGAGTGGGAACAGAAATCACCTTAGCTTAAACCAGATTATTTCTGTCTTTTCTTATGAAAAGTACTCATTAAGAGCTAATTGTTACTACTGATTTGAAAACAGATTAATGACTTTCTTTGCTAAGGAGCTCTTCTAGAGTCCAGATATAAAATCCAGTCGTTCAGCTAAAATGGATTTTCTCTGCTGAATGAACTGTAAAGAGAAAATATGTTTCATGTTCGGAAATATCCAGACATAGTTCGTATTTCCTGTGGAGACTCCCTTGATACTGTTCACAGATACTGTGTTTCTCTGTCTCTTCCCTATATTTTTGTCATAAATTCAGTATTTGTGAGGAGAGCAAGATAAGATGCATGTGCAGTTCTAGTTTCCCTGTGTATGATTCTGTGCCTTAATGCACTAAGGCAGGACCAAGCTTCACAGTGCCACTAGTAGTCCCTGCCCTGCACACTCTCCCCCAATACAGAAGATTTCTGCTAGATTAATCCAAGAATGGTTTTAAGTTGCTCTTTGACATGGATAGCAGTGCTTCTACTCCTCACCAGCGTACTCTGCTGACCTGCTAAATTCTGCTTATCTTTAAAAGAGTCCATGGCTGGAAGCAGACTTCAGGCTGATACATACTGACAGGTTACGGCAAAGGGCTCTTCTATTAGAGAGGGCGAAACAGGACTGCAAATTTTAAAATGAAAAGGGAAAGCCTCATAGAGAAATACTTGGAATTTTGTTCTTTAAGCACTCTGTGATACAGTTACCCATGTAAAAATGTAGAACCTGTCACAGGATTTCTTAAAGAATAAATTAATTAATCACAATGGCCTTGAGTTCTCTAGCCACAGTATTTACTTTCTGTCATACATCCATACATTTTAATACCAGATTTTCTTAATGCAGTTGTATTTCTATTACTTATTAATTATATATTTGCAAGTGAGCAAAGTGGAAATCAATTTAATCTGGTCTGATTCTGCAGAAAGCCTAAAAGTGAGCTGAAGAAGTGAAAACTGACCCCTTCTCTCAGTGGGAAAGACTGTGATTTTTGTAATTACTTTTCTTGGATTCAGTGCTGTGATAAACACCTACAGGTTATACACCAATAAATATGATAATCTGTAAGTGGCAGTGGATGTCTTCACAGATGAGGTGGAGGTGTGCCTGAGACACAGAACAAAATTAATTTGGCAGTGGAATTTAAAGGTTGAAGTAAACACAGTTTTGTCTCTCATAGTGTTAGTGAGTAAAAATGCCCCAGCTTTTTCTTTTTTTTTTTTTTTTAATTGGCCAGAGTTTTTACATGGTGTCTATCCCTTTAGTACTTGAATAAGAATGTAAAATGCCTGTACTAGCCTGATCTGGGTGCCTGGGGTGACTATAAGAGCTGGGTTAACCCTGCAGTAAAAACTCCCCAGTGCATTCTTCCAGTATCCAGCAATATTTGGCTCAAGGACTTCATCATCTGGAAGTAGTATCTTTGTATTTATTAAATCATGGTAGATTTTTATTCTGGGATTTAGTCCAATTAGTTGCCTCCTGAGTCCTTGTAAATACATAGTAGCTGCTGTGTCCTGTGATAGTGTCTTCAATTGTTTAACTATGTGAGGAGAAAATTGCTGTTTCTTTTGCACCTGCAGCCCACTCTTTTCCTTTGATTTCTCTGGTTCTACTATAAGAAAAGAGAGAAAAATTCTTCCATGAACATCATCTTCAGGCCTATGAACCTACTAATACTGTCAGTACATCTTCTTTCTGACCTGTAACTCCCCTGTTACATGAGCTCTGGATGAAGACATGTCTGTACTACCTGTGCCAGGTTCTCCTCTTCAGTGGTATGGCTTCACCAGAGTTGTGACTGTATGTGACAGAAGAATCAGTGCTAACACAGAGCATCTTCCATATAGTGATGCTTATTCCTAGTTTGAAATGTATCCCTTATATATGAGGACCAAACTCCCCTCAAGGAGAGAGTGCAAATCATGCCAAGTTGTGCAATGGTATTTTAATCTGTGCTTGGAAGTGATATGTGAGACCATTTTCCTTGTGACTTACAAATAAATCACTTATATGGCAAGTTTAATCTTGAGGTATTTTTATTGCATGATGTTGTTTAAATAATGAAACTGGCATAATGGGAGATGTGTTTAATAAACTGAATTTCAAAGGAGGTTTGAAGTCCTGTAGATTGGGTTTTATTTCCGTTAATAGCAATACTAGTTCTGTTTCTGCACTGCATCATAATATGGAGATGAGATTTCTATTTGATACTGCAGTGGATATTGAAAGATGATTGATGGCACTAATTTTTCTTCTGCTTCACTGCATGCCAAGTGTATTAATTGCTAATTGTTTTAAGATACACCTCTACCTTTTTGAAATTTTGGTGGGGGGCATGGTTGTCCTAAAGTCATGGGTAGTGAGTGCTGTGAAAGCCAGTGTGAGTCTTTAATTTACTTCATCAGATAAGGGCTGAGAAGTTTCTTTCTAAACTGCAACGTTTTACACTTAGTGTCCAGCTGTTCCCATGGTCTGAGAGAGAAACCTTGTTAATCCTGATGACTTCCAATTTACTACACAATAAGTAAGAGGCTTAAGAAGCAAAGTCTGATGGAACAGGACTTATTTATTCATCCCTCATTTTCCACTAACAATGTGTTTCATTGCCTTTAGACTGGCTCTGCTCTCCATAGCTCAGGGCTGGCAGGGGCTTACATTGCTCTTCTCCCCATTTCAGGCTCTGGCTCCATAATGGGCTATGGCTAACTCACTAAACAGACTTTCCAGCCATGCATTTGTATGGCTGACAGCCAAAGACAGATTGCCCTCTAGATGGCAGGGCTTTTATTGGATGCTGCCTTTCTTTTGGTTGCTTTGCTTCAGACAAACTGGTCAGAAAATGCCACCAAATTAGAAAGTAGGACCACAATTCTATGTCATGCTGTTGCTAACAATAATAATGCAAAACATTGTACAACAGTTCCCATCTGGTGTAGTTTTCATTTTCTGTGCTTTTTGCACTGGAGCAAACAATAGGGGTAGAATATGTTACAGAATTGGGTCATGGATAATTCTGATTCCGTTAACTGTGTTTGTTTCTAAAATCTGGTTCATTAGCAGTGACTTACTGGAAGTGTGTCCCATTACTCAGGGTGGTGGAGCCTGGTGGATGCTATGCTTGTCCTGTGACAGAGCATGAGAAATCAAGAGCTAAACTCCAGGCAGATTAAGAAAGTGTGTTAATAGGAACAGAATAGTATTTTAATGAAGTCATCTTTCAGATGTTTATGTCAGTATTTATCTTAAAATATCCAATTGATTTCTCCTTACAAAAAGATTTTTCCTACTACTGATCTTTCAAAGTACAAAAAGTAAAATTTTGCATTTTGCCAGTTGTTCTAATTTGAATAATAAGGGGAAAAATTAGAGGAAAAGAATTGTTTGCTAATCTTGTCTACCACAGTGCCAAAGTCTTACGTTTTTGTTAAATATTTTCTTTTATTTTTTGTGACTTGATAATAATAAAAAATACTGGGAATACAACCCCCTGTCCCCCTTAGTGTAGTCACTGAATTTCTGTGTCTCTATTAAAAATCTCCACAGAATGGTTGGTTCTGTGTTGAGGTGATCATGAGTGTGTCTTCTTCCAGAAGTGCAAGGGAAAGCATAAGACCCCAAACATATAATCTGTGTAAAAGTTGAAGATATATTTTTCAGATTCCATGTCTTTAGTATTGCCCATATTTCCACTGGGCAAAACAGCATGTGTGTAGAAGCTTTTGCCTGTGTACTCTGTCTCATGTGCTCTTGACATGCCAGACTAAGCATGCACAGGAACACAGGCCGTGCATTGCCTGGACAGATTGACTCTGGATTACAAGAGCAGTGAGTCCAGAGTCTGATGTAGGCACTGTGGCCATTTGTCAGGAGAGCCAGCAGATGGCTGCCGTAGGTAAAGAGCATATTACCACCAAAGCAGGAGTCTGGTGTTCAAACCAGTAACATTGGCAGAAGTGTTTGCCTGCTGCTGCTCAGGTCAGTGAATTAAAACAAAATTAAATACTACATTTTTTGCTTTTCTTTCTCTATCATGTCCTTTTCTTCGTACACCAAACTAAAGGAAAATATTTTGTTGATTACCAAAGAAATTTAAACTCCGGATGAACAAACTAGAAGTAAATGTGTATTTTCAGAACTGTCTTTTGCTGTCTTTGTTTCATGAAGGGATAGATCACAAAGTTCCTATATCTTCTTAGATTGTAAAGGGTTGCTTTTGTACTTTTGCATCCAGAATCAAGACACTGAAGCCAGTGGACTGGACTGCAGTGCCATTGCTGTCCTGAAGACACCTTTCCTTTACATTCCTTGAGTGGCTTCAGGCAGGAGATTTCTTTGCATCCTTCCCTGTCTGATGAAGAGTGCCACGGATTGGGATGAGAATAGCTGTGTAAGAGTACGTGGGCAGTGAGAGATATACAGGATGTGATGCTAGAAAATGTTCTCACAAGTGCCCTCTGCCTTCTCCTGTGCTAGTTACTTGGCTGTTTTGTAACTGCTTAGAATTTGTGGGGCGGGGAGGAGCACAAGGGATGTGTGTCCGAGGCAAGAGCAAATGTGCAGAGGTAGCACCAAGAAGCACTGTTGGCTGTGTTTCCTCCCAAGTTTCCATGCACCTTCAGCCCCCTGGTTGGTGGCACAGTACAAAAAGCAGAAAAGGCCTTGGCTCTGTGTAAGCCCTGCTCAGCAATTACAAAAACATCTCTATGTTATCAACACTGTGTTCAGTATAAATCCAAAACACAGCCCCATCAGCGCCCTAAAAAGACCAGTTTCAACTCCTCCCCTCTTTTCTTGACATTCTTCTGCACACATGAAATACTTCTTTCAGCACTAAATTTCATTTAGTTGTTCCAGGCTTGGGAGTGTAGTTGAATCAGCAGGTTTGCTCTCTGGCCTAAAGAAGAAGCATGCCATTGCTCTCCAGTGACCAGCTCTGAGAGTTACAGCTGTCAGTGATGTCAGTCTGCTTCCCCAGAGAGTGAGGTTTTAAACATGTCATCAGTTGTTAATGACTATAGGTCACTATTACACAGGCCAGGATTTGAAACACTGGCCTAAAGATGACAAGCATGATGTATCTTTACCATGGCCATGAGCCATCCAGGGCTTCTTTTCAAACACTGTAAAGAAATTATCTGCAGTGTTATTATATGTATATATTAGTGGAGATAATGAGATGCAATGAGTCTTGGTTTTTGCTCCCTATTTTCAGTAGTGCAATTCTGTTTGTTTTGATATACTGTTATGGGAGACCAGTGATTAATGGGCAGACAGAAAGGGTATGGCTAAAGCTTGCCTCCCTGAGAAGGCCAGAAGGTCCAGCCAGCCAGCCATTAAAAGCTCATTACTGCAGCAATAAAAGGATTGATCCCTTAGTATAGCTCCCTCAGAACTTTAACAATTAGCCCACATGCAATTATATACTGAGAGTATAAAGAGGCTGCTGATAAATCATATTTTTTATTTCTAAAGGCAAGAGAGAAGGGAAATACTAATACACAGCAGCATATGGAATTCATATAAATGGGGAACTAATAAAACAAGCTGCTTGCAGTGGTGCTGCCATGGCAAAATTTTGAATAACTTGACAGTAACAGACAATTCATTGCATCTGAGGAGGGACCAGATTCTTCCCATATCAGGTGATCTGTCTCAGAGCAAATGTGCATCTTAAGCAGACTACAGACCTCAGCAGAACTGGCTGGCAAAAATGAAGTTAGAGCAGCTTGAAGCAGTGGCCTGAGAAACAAATAGACTGTTTTAAAGTGTAGAGTATAATCACTCCATTGTATTAGGTGCAAAAATGGAACCAAAATGTAGTTCCTACTCCCCAGTGTTAAGAGTTTATATTTTTTGAGATAACAATGTATGATGTGGTGTATGGTGGATCTGGTATAAGACAGAGGAAGAACAGTGAGATTTTCATTCTGTGGCTTCTCTTTCTCTGTTTCCAGATACTGGGAGCATGTCTGCACTGAAATAAGGACACCAGGGCTTTCTACATGAGTCCCATTAATAGTCTGACTCGGCTTCTCTGGACTGAGTCTTAAGAAACCTGGTTAAAATACAGGCCTGCAGCTAGAGTTGTTTGGTCCTCCCTAGGGTAGTCTTGCAAGATAAACAGTGCTTATGCAATGGAAATAAACTGCAATATTAAATTGATACACATACACCTCCAAGAAAGGGCTTTAGTGGCCCCAGTTCACCTTGCACAATTCTTGCATATTACTCCTTTGCTTTGCTTCCTCTTTCAGGTGGAGTGATTGCCTTTTCTGGAGCTCTCCTCGGTGCATTTCACAGACTCCCACAGGACACACCATAAGGCTCTTTAGAAATCAGCCCAGGAAAATTCTGTCAGTTAATGTAGTTCTTCAACTTCCAGTAATTTCAAACATTTTACCTTGAATAGAACTTCAGGAGACATTACACTGATTTTGCTTCCTGATAGGTTTGCAGCCTTGCCTGTAGGGTGTCTGGTGGATTAGCGCAGGATGTAGCTGGATGTGGGACATTCTCTCTTTGAGTCAGCATCTCAGCACAGTGCTACAGGGGTTGTGGATTTCTGTGTGCCTCTCAAGTGGTTTTAGAAGCACTATCAGCTTTAGGATGATAAATTAGTAATAATATCCCATGGTGCTAACACTATTTACTGCTATAAAAGCAGAGTTAGAGTAGGCAAGATTTCTGCAAAGCACTTGTTCCAGGGTCCAGAAATATCCCTAACAGGAGTCCTAATTCTTTGATAATCCAGCTGCCACTAGATATGCCATGTTGCACTCCAGATATTACAGTCTATGATAAAACAAAAATAAATTTGAGGGATGCAACATAGAAAAATGTCGTTCTCAGGATTTTTTTGCAGAACTTTTAAAGCAGCTGTAAAGAGCTGATTGAATAAACCCTCTGATTTCTTCTTCTTCCCAGTTGACCTGTATTTATTTTCCCTTTTGGATATTGCACAACATTGCTAAAATAAAAGGGCATTGATCTATGTCCTTGTTTAACTGTGTAACTGTGTGTGTTCCTTGGCTTTCCATATAACTATCTTAAAGGAAACTCTGTTACTATACTTGAATTCTTGTAATTTATGAGCCTCAAAAGAACTGACAGCAGAGACTGTCAAGTCGTCATTTTGTTTTGCCATTTTCCAATTATATATTTATTCACTCTAATTTTTGGGATGGCTACTTGATTTACATCATAAATGCAAAATTATTGTAATACAGTTTGCTGAAATAATTTCTTGTTTTTTCACCAACTTCAGTGGCAGTTGGGATTCTAAGAAGTAAACAGAATCTTAGTCTACACTTAACTACTCTTAAGGCATGAATGCATTTTATTCAAAATAAAAATCTATAGGTGAATATAGGGTATTTGAGAAGAAAGTTATTTGTTGCCTCACTTAAGTGGTTGATCTATAAAAGAAAAAGTTTATGAATTTAGGTAAGTTCAAAGGTCTAAAGGAAATAGTCAAGAGCTGCTGTTGGGCTGCCTAACCATGAGAGTCTCTACATCAGAGCATGTCCTCTCCTCCTGCCTCAAAACACAAACTCCCCTGTGCGTAGATTCAACAGTTCAACTGCTGTTGTTGTGGCAATGTGTGCATCCACTCTTAGGTTTCTTTTCGTTCTCTTTTCATGACCTGAGTTCCACTTGAGGGCTGGATTGCATATTTTAAAGGCACAGTTTCAAAGCTACAACTATCTGAATCATAAGGGAGTATTTAGAAAATTATTATGTGCTTGCCTGGTTTTATACCTTTTCCTTTGCATTTGGAGTATCCCCAGAGATATAACATTGAGTTAGACTAACCTTTTGTCTGACCAGGATGACTGTTTTGTTTCTGTGCATCTTCTTCAGAACATACATCCAATTATAGCAGCTAGCAACACTCCAGGGATTTTCACAAAGAATTGCTTTTCCTCACAAGGGCTTTTCCTGTACATTCAGTGCTGTGTGAAGGGTATCCTATGTTACTTTCGCTGTCTGCAGCATAGCAGGCAACACTATGTGTTTTGTTTTTTTGGGTTTTTTAAAAAAAAATAAATCTTACACTCAAAGGTACAAGGCATGAGGTCTCTGGGTGCCCTTGAATGACAGGATGTGAAAGAAGACCTCATGCACACATTTCCCTTCCATACATGAAGGGCAGTTCACATACACAGAGACTTTCAGAGCCTGGATTTCAGATTTTGGCATCACTTGACGTTTGTAGGTGGAATTTGCAAAGAAAGTGTTGATGTGCAGAACACTTAGGTAGGCTCTGAGTAGTTCATAAGGATTCAGGATTCATAAGCAACATTCTCCAGAAAATGGCTATGTTTTAGTCCACATGCAGTGTGGTATTTAGTAGTTACACAGGCTTAGAAAAGTGTTTCACAAAGACACAATGTCATTTCTCAGAACAGGTAATACCCTGCTCTAGGAAATGGGAAGAATATTTCTCAAAAGAAGCAGCAGATGAGAAGTACTGCCTTAGCTGTGGATTTTGGTTGGTTCCTCAGGGGAGGTATTAAAGGGGGATCTAGTCCAGGACTTGTGACAGAAGTTGTGATGCAGACCAGAATAGGGTCAAGAGACTAAGAGATAAGAAACAGATGTAAAGCTGACCTGTAGTATTTAATGAGCTACATGCTGACTGGTCAAACCCACTAGAACATACTCTACATACAATGCAGTTAAGGCATAAGTTTAGCAGCAAATTCAAAATTACAAAGTACTTCATGTGCTAGAGACATCTGACTTACAGGTGCTATGGGAGCTATAACCATGACTATCTTGGATTTGCATTTTTCTTCCTTTACTTCACACATCCTTTTTGAGAGAAGAGCCATTTCAAAACCCAAAAAAACTTTTTTGCAAGAAAACTGTACAGGTGAAAGCGAGCTGTTGTAACCTGAGAAACTACAGAGTACAGGGTGCCCTTGAACTAAAACCAAGGTAGGTTCCCTCTGCATTTGGGCACATGTTTCTGCAATGGACTGTGTTCATGAGCCTAAAGACTGCAACATTATCCAAGATGAAGAAAATGCCAAGGTGGTCCTTCAGTGCCATTATTTTTTTTATTAGCAATGAAGCAAGATACTAAAAACCCCATAATCCCCAATTATTTTCTTCTCACCTCAATCATCAGAGATCTTGGCACAATTTTGTAGTTGCTTAAACCTTATCCACCACTGTAATCCTTGATGATGTGAAAACCCTCCAGTGTCTCCTGCCAAATGAACTGCCTGAAGCAAAAGTGATGTTCTTAACATAAAAATACCCCATTTCCACCATAGCATGAGTCACTTTCAGCCTCTTCTCATGTAGTAGTCATCAGTGTGCAAGTTTTGGTAAGTTTCACCAGTTTGTCGGTTCTGTGCTCTGCTGACAGTCTGTCAGACCATCCCTCCCAGTGCTTTCCGTTCCCTTCTCTCACCAAGACTGAGCTTCATACTGTCTCCTGAGCACCTTATTTGTGCAATTTCCTTAATAGCTGCTGCTACGGTGCCTTGCAAGTTTCTCCTTTGCGTCTTGTGGAAGGATATTTGGTTAGGTCAGGAAGGGACAGATAGAACAGCAGACCAAGCACCTGTTGTAGGAAATTCCCACTGCTGCTGTTGACAGAGTCCACAGTGCTGATGAAGGTTTGTAGGGTTCAGTAAGTGCCTGACTGGTCTGGGAGCTGACTTTTAGGATGAAATTGGGTTTAAACACTATACCAGCATCGACTGAATGTTTAAGATCTCTAAATGAAAAATTAAATATCCAACTAAACCCACTTTTTGTGGGTTTCAGTTTGAAACAACTGGGGCCAATTGTCCTGAATTTTCAAGAGGATGAAAGTTAACCCAGATTTCAATGGCCTTTCTAAAGCAACTTCCTGGGTTTGTGCCAGAACGTTGCCATATGCTGAAACTGAAGCCATAGCTCTGTTAAGGATCAAGGTCGTAGATTAATGCCCTTCCAAATCCAAGCCAGAAACCTCATAGGTTTTGTTTTGGTTTAGAATGTGTTCTTTTTCATGTTGCTCCAATCACGATACCTTTTCCCTTAAGTACCAATACCAGCAAATACTTTGCCCAGTACATTTCTCTTACTGTAACTTTTTTTGTTGCTGGTCAGGCCTGGCCATGTAAGTAATTCTTTCTTTGGATTGAGACAAGAGTGCGCAGAATGCACTGTGCTGGCCTGGCAAAATGTGTGCGGGGCCTCTGCCTTTCCTTCCAGCTAAGGCCGTGGTGCCATCAATATGTTAATTCAAGGTAGCTGAGAGCAGAACTCCCTACCTGCAGCTTTTTAAACTCAAAGATTTTTTAATGAGTTTCCTAATTGGAACCTAGGGGACCCCATTATGCTTTAATAATATGAAATCTAACTTTTAAAAAATCCTTAATTATGGGCTGCATTTTAAATGAATTTGATCATTGTGAATATCTACATGTTTTGGGGAGGGGGAGGCAGATGGGTCTCCTTTTAGGAGATTGGCACACAAAAGTGCTCTGAAATCACACATAAAGTACTCCATATAGATGGGGTATTTAAGGTGTTGCCATTGTATCAATCCAGTCCCTATGCAATGATAACTTACTTTTTAAAACTTGTTTCCTTTGTCTTTGCTTTATTTGTGACCACAGTGATTCTTATGTGTCGCTGTGGTCAGATTGATCTGTGTCCCAGACAGTTTAAAGGATTATGTAAGATACTGTGTTGGAAGTTTGGAACTGACAATGTAGACCACTAATTCCTGTGATATATATTCCAGAGTCACTACTGGAGAATAAATCTGTTCATCACAATGCTTCTGTAAGCAATTTCTCTGTAGCCTCATCTTGTGATTGGCACCATACTGTCCCTGATCTTGAGGCTGGAACGTTACTGTTATTTAAGATTTTTATCACACAAAGATAAAAGCCCTTTTTTTTTTGGCACAAGGGCAGGCACAATCATAAGTATCCCTATATATGCTGGTATACTGATTGTTCAGTTTGTAAATCATTGCTTGTTATTTTTCAGCTTACAAGGTGAAGAAAGAGTTTCATAACATTTATACTAATTATGAATTTAGTAGTTTGTAAATTTACATGTAATTTCTACGATACTGATTAAACTCTAAACCAACAATTTTTTTTTGGTGAAGGTTGTATTATATTTTCCTAGAGACTATCTTGTGCTGTGTTTTCTTGAATCCTGATAAGGAACTCAGCAATGTTGCCCCCAGGAATTCAGTTACTGTCTTAATAATTTCATTTTTGAGGAGTGCTCATACCAACTCTCTATACTGGAAATGACTGTAATCTGAAGAGCATGCCCCTTGTTTAGTGACTATGCATGAAAAGCACATTAACATTCCTATGAGATATCAAGTCAGTGAATCTCTTGTTGATATGTCTGTAAGCCTGTGTATGTCCTGCATTTTGTTTGTTGTTAAATAGCTCCATTATTTGAAAGACAGCAAACAAGAGATGGTATCTGCAAAGATACAGAGTTCTTACAGGGGGATTTGGTCCCATTACGTGTTTGGTCTCTGAAGTCGTATTTGTTGCCAGCTTCTTGAGATTTTGGCACTAATGCTTACCTCTAATGTCTGATATATAAGTTGAGTAATAAATATACTGAGGCTGTTCCTATAGAAACTGGCTGCCAAGAGATGTAGGAAGAGTTTGATTCGGAACTTTATATGGGGTTTGGATTTTGGAGAAAGGAGAAAGGATTTACTGATGGAGACATCCAGAATCACTGAATATCTACCTGCTTGGAGAGACATGGAGGGAGTCTGTTTATTTCTGCTAGGGGCTGCCTTTTGTCTGAGTTCTATTTATCAAATGTTATGCTCAAATAAGATTGCTTTGGGCATCCATATTATTAGAAGAAAAATGCAGATATCTACCATAAACGGTGCAGTACTGAGATGATTTTGCTTAAGGGAATCTCCTTTTGAACACAGGCGCAGCCAAGGGTGATTTTTACATTTGGTTGAATGTCTAGGATTAAGTGGGACAGACTTGGATTTAAGTGTATAAGCAAGGTAATAAACTTGGTTTGAAAGAAGAGAGGCACTGATAGTCATTTTCCTTGGGATTAATTCTATATTTGAGCAAAAGAAATCCAGTTGTAGAGTTCCAGTGACTGGTGGCTAGAGGCAGCTGTGCTGCCAGTGGGGCACAAGAAGGTACGGGGACACCTAGTCAATCTGTTCCAGAAAGCTACCTGAGATTGTAGGAATTTAAATAATTAAAGTCGGTATGTGCATGGTGTTAAATAAATGAGGGCCGAAGAAGAAACTAAAGCAGTTATTTTATCCAACCATCTGCACTGTGTGTTTGTTTGGTCATTGGCTCTTAACTGGAAGGAATGCACAAACCAATTATAAGTAAGTTGTGGGACCACAGAGAAATCAGATACAGCTGAAAGGGGAACCTGGGGGAAGTACTACGGAGCATGTGCATGGCCAGTATGTTTTGAGGAAAGGCAGTTCTAAATCAAAGGTACACAAATCAGCCTGGACTATTTGCCTTGGTGCCAGAAAAGACTCCTTGGTCCTATTTTACTGAGCTTCAGATACACATTAGTGGGAAGATGCACTGCTAGTAGCTAAACAAACTGAAGTACTGTCAAAGGAAGGAAAAGGGAGGGATGAGATCTAAAAAAAGAGCAGGAAACAGGTGCAGGGAAGATGCATCACAATTCATCTCAATCTTTCTTCACCCAGGCAGAAGGAATCCCATCTTCTCCACTTTCCTAGGACACGCAGCATATCTTAGTATGGCTCCTTGCAAACTTTATATTTCTACTGCAAACACAGGCAAATCAAATATGTAAGTCCCTGACACTGCTTGTTCTGCCATTGGCTGAACTGAGAAAGCAGTCTCTGAAAAAGAAGCAGCAGACATCAAACTGCATGAGACATCCTCTTAAAAGAGAAAGCAAGTCCCTCTGTGTGAATAATTGCATAATAAATGAATCCCTTCTTTTTCAGAATTGGTGACATTCTGGGTCAAACCTCTCTCTCGTGCAATTCCCCTGACTTCAGTGAATTTACATGAGATGAAAAGTGGTCCTCTTTGTTAAGAGACCAGGATGGTTCTATCATGCGTTTGTCTCACAGTTTGGAAAATTAGTTGCAACCTTGTGTCTCTGCATGTCTGTGTGCCTATTATATACACCTGTGCAAGTGCACATGCACATCTGTATATGCATTAAGAAACTAAACTTCTCTTATGTTACAAATTTTAAGGCTATAGATGATCAATTTAAATGCATTTTGATTGTCTGGCAGGCCATTTTACCTGCTACAATTTGCCTATTCATTTTTTATGTAAACCTTACTGTCCCTTGACTTGCAGAGAAACAGGTTTCTCATGGTAATTTTTAGCAGTAAAGAACAAAACTATAGCTGACGTTTAAGTACCATAATAATAATAATAAAAAACACTATAAAGCAGCAAATTCCTCTGTGATTTATCTATTGTTAGTTTCTTCAAGTCATAGGTGATGATTAATGTAGAGCTTTTGCTTCTCTTTTTTTCCATAGCCCAAACACAGCTAAAGCAGAAGGAGCTGAATCCTTGCTGCCTCACAGAGGTCAGTTTGAAGCTCCTTTGCAGAATGCTTATTGTGGTGATGAGGTGAGGAAGAGCAGATACCAACTGAATTGGCAGGTACTGCTGTTGCCTATGAATCACTAGCAAAAGAACAAATTTTAACTTTGATCTTAAACCAAATAAAATTTCAGCTACTTAAATAGAAAAAAAAAAATTGCTTTTCTGGGCTTTCATGTCTGAAATGAGAGCACACAAGTATAGATCTCCAGCACAATTTTAATTGCTTTACTTTTCACTGGAAAGAACCAAGATGAGACCCAACTAAATATAACTTCAAGAAATAAAGGCTATCCTACTATTTGCAGCAGTGGAAAGAGATTAAAATTGGTTGAGTGTGAAATAAGGGATGAGCCAGTGAAGAGCTGGTATAGGGATCTGTATCTGTCTTGGGTAGAATACAAGATTGTCGAACAGTATCTCTTGGGAAAGCACGTATCCAGCAAAAGCATTCCTCTTTAGTGCTCTGATGCATATATTTCTTCTTGTCCTAAATGTCAATTTTCCTAATGTTTCTATACAAAAATTTATCTGAATATTTATAGTGAAATATACTGAGAAATTAAAAGGATAGGTAATTTTTTTTGCACCAGTGATTACACTCTGAAAATGACCATGACATGTTATCACTGAAGGCAATAGCTTCTCAATTTGTGAGAATGGAATATTCATCTTAGGAATAAAATTACTAGAAGTTTTCGTAAGTACCACCAGTTTCACTGCTTTATTTTTTGTGGAAGGTTCCTCAGACGTTTTCTTCAAGGTCTAAACCAAACAACCACAGCTTGAAATGAAGGCTGAGGTGCAGGGCAATGAGTAAAAGTACTCAGTACTGCATGTCCTGCTACTGTCCCACTGTGACATGCTCTGCAAGCCTTCTCAGAGCCTGGGACAGTTTTGGATTTCAGCCTTTCACCATGGATCTTTAGGCTTGAGGCAAATGTCTTGTGTGTGCAAACTTCCTTTGGAGCAGCTGGTGACAGTCAGTGGCAGAAACAGAACTTTTAGGTAGCTGGATAAGGCTTTGACAAATTTCATGTTTCTCTGCCAGGCAGCTTAAGAAATCCATCCTATTTGCATTCTGTAAATAGGGTATTTATGTGAGGTTTCTCTCCTGTACCTCTTAGATAGGTTTGTGTACCCTGTAGAGATCTCACTGTAAAGCCGTAAGCTTCATTGTGATAAATACTGATGTTTTCCTTATGTATAGCTGACTTTTTACACTTCAGTAAAACTGCAGTTGTCTAATTAGAAGCTGTATTGTGGAAAAGGAAAAATATGAAAAATATCAGATTTATATTATGTACAGTAACACGGAAATGAAATGAAAATAGTTGAATTAGAACTGCATGATGCCACCCTAAAATAATAGTGATTGATGTATTGCAGAAAGATGCTGTCTTGTATGTTCTTTGAAGGTTCATCCCCACCACCCAGTGACTGCTTAAGCCATTGAAGTTAAATTGTTTTTTGCCACTCAGACCACTTTCTTCCCTAAGAAAATGAGAAAAGCTCAGGGATTTGGTGCTACCAGACCATCTTCCTTTTCTCTCTTCCCATTTTTCAATGTGTAGACTCAGAGTGGGATTAATGATTGTGAATAGTATATTGAACAGACATTTTCTATGCTAGAAGTTACCATAGAAGTCAGCTTGTAAGCTGACTTAACGTACTTCATGCACAATGTGTCTTTTTTTCCCATTGCCATAAGAAAGGTCTGAGGGGGAGCAGTGACATGCTCCAGAGAACAGGAAAATATTTTGAAAAGTTCTGTGATAAGACTAGTTTTAGGGTTTTTTTCAGCCACTCAGCTTCATGAATATCACATCCAGCTTCAAAGCTGGAACACAACACTGGATAGAAATTAGAGTTTCTCCCATCAATCTGTGTTAGTGGAGCATAGACATTTAAATACTCCATTTAAAGAGAATGGGTGGTTTGAAGAAAAATCCTAAAGCTTATGTTCAACTTTTTGGAGAGTTTCAGAGATAGCTCGCTGTACAAAGAAGGAACTGGAATTTACTCAGACCTTATTTTGACTACAGTGGCTGTTTTGTTTATGAGAAAGATGTCTGGATTTGATCCTGAGCTGTCAGGAGCTGTCCCCTTCTACTTCCCTACTTGTTGCTCAAGTAGATTCGACTGTATTACTGCTATTTGAGTTAGTAAATAGGATCACAGTTATAACAGAGGTCAGAACTGAGGTCTTTATTGGTCATATTGGAAGAGAGGATTTGGGTTCCACTACACAGCTTGGCACACTAAACATCCTCTTTCCTTCACTGTGTTAACCTGAACAATATTCCCCCATCTTCCCTAAAATAAACATACAGTTTGATATACACCACAGACATTTGTAAGGCTTCAACATGACAGTGCCACTGTTTTAAAAATAATTTAAACGTTTCTATTGATTTGACAGCAGGAATAAATTGACAAATGGGGATGGAACATTATTAATGTTGTCATATCCGATTTCCATTTGTTTGGCTGTTTTTGTGAGGGCTAATATGTTGGAAAATTAGATACATCATCTATCATCATTTACCTGAGCATAAAAAAGTTGCATTTATAGTCTTTACATCAAGGTAATGCAGTCTACTCCCCATTATGCTGTAGTAATTTTGGACTAAATCTGATGACTTCTGTGAGACTGCTTGAGATGACAGTAGAGTAAGATTGCTTAACCAGTCTAAATGGGGTGACACAGTGGAATTTCCTCAGCATTCAAAACTTAATTAAAAGTCCAACACTCTCTACAAATTAGCACTGTATTTGAGAATGGTTGCATCAAATGCAAGTTAAATTGGACAACTGTGTTAAGAGGTAATATACTCTCATCAGAATTTTATTGTCTGAAGTATTGGTCAAATAAGACAACCTCCCAATGTCTGCTGCATGGGGTAATAACCTTCATAAACATGACCTAGGACAAATTAATTTCAGAGAGGTGCTGAAAAGAAAATAGGCTGTTGCCCCGCCACTTCTGCAGTGAAGTCATCACACAGGGCTAATGGACATCTGCAGTTCTAAGGAAGCCGAAAAGTTTATTGTGTGAAAGTGGACTATTTCATTTTTGTGTCTATTTTTGACATTTGTTTGAATATCCTGTGCACTTTTCATTGTCAGCATTCAAAGTTTTGGCAGTCTTTACCGACTGTCTGAAAGGCAGCAATGTTGATTTATAGTATGTATAAAAGGATCATTGTAGTTATCAAAGAATTGCATCCATATCTGGAGAGAAACACAACAGAAGCTTTAGTGAACGCTGCAATAGCATGAGATAGGATGAAGAGCCCATCATATAGTAAAAGAGCAACAGAAAGAATGGGACTTAGTAAGGATTAATATATTGGGGATACCCCTTTATTTTTAAGAAAGGCATAATTGTGAAGCATTGTAGGTGGTTGGGATACAGCAGCAAAGTGCACCTGAAAATCAAACCACTGGTAACTCAAAGGAGTGTGACCTTTACTGAATTTATGAATTCATAAATTCATTATTCCTGAAACCAAATAATATTGGAAATGGCTTTCAAAAAGTCAAAACTGGGTATGAGGGGAGAGGCAGAAGTAGATCTGTGCTATCCACATTAGTTGACCTCTTTTTCATACATTCTTTTATAAATGCATCTGGTTTTATGTAAATGCAGTGACAAAATGACATAAGATGATAAATAAGATAGCAGAAAAAATCCCTTCTGAAAGATATGACTCTGTTGATGCCCTGAGTGGTTTGATTATAGTCCACGTTTTATTTCACCATGGCTTGAAGAGGAAAACCAAGGTGTTTTGATTCCCCTGAATTTTCCTGTGGTTCATGGTTCCAAAAACCACCTGCAAGACCCGCTCTCTGCTGATTTGATCTTAAGGTTTGGTGTTTAATGGCCCTTGATTTGTTTCATTTTTCATGAAACATGTGATGGTCTAGTGGTTGTGCATGGGGGGGTAACAGTGTATATCATGTAAGCACAAATCACTTCTTTTTTCTTGCAATTGTATCTGCCAGATTCTAAAAGGAGAAAAAAAAAAAGGTACGGCTTTTTTATTTTCTCTCTTTTTTTTTTTTTCTTTTTTAATTTTTCTTTTTTCTTTTTTTTCCCTGTGCAGTGGGAAGCATTCATTTTAGTTCTTAGGTGCAAGCCAAGACAAAAACTCAAACTGTGCAGAAAGTGAATACTACATAGATACTTCCATGGCAATGGAGAAAATTTAGTGAAATTTCCAAAAGGCTCTCTGTTACATATATTGTACAGATATAAACAGTGAATACTCATGATTGGGATAATTTAGAGTAGCTGCCTAATTCTATTGGCAACTTTAATTTGATAGATTATTCATCTTTGTTTATTGGCTCATAGCTACATAATATTTTAGTTCATTATTGAGCAACTGTAGTAGTCTCCTGGAATTGCACATGTGTAGTTTTTTGTCATACAGTCAGTGTCATTAAGGAAAGGCAGAGGACCAAGTTGTGTTCCTTTCTTACCTGTAAATGGGGATGACAGTACTTTGCCCATCTTAACAATTTACCTTGCTCAGCTTTTGGGACAATATCACTCTTTTACTGGATTTATCCTGCATTCTGCAAGCAGGCATTGGATCTGTCTTCAGTGTCTCTGTGGTTCAGTAGTGTGACCAAGAGAGAAATTACCAGATGAGTGCAGTGGCAGACACCTCACTCCTCACTTCTGTGTGCTCTGTGAGGGGGCAAGTGTCTATGGAGCACTGGTTTAGGAACTCTTTTCTTTTGAATTAGGCTTTATCCCAGGCAAATGGAAAAACTCTCCTTGCTCACGTGAATTGTTGGAAAACAAGTCTTCCTGAAACACTACAGAACACTGAGTAAAAGAGTTGTAATAACCTTTAGTCCTCCAGAACCTTTGGATGGAGGGGGCTTCTGGGCCACTGTGAAATGAGAGACACACTGAATCAGGAATCTAAAAACAAAGCCTGAGCAAGAGAGAGAGAGACTCTAGAAACACACCGACAAAAACTATGCTGGGCCTCAGATAATCAGTCAAATTCATGGTTACTGTTTGATCAGCCTTTGACAGTGTCTCAAGGAAGGCCACCTACACACATCAGCTTCCATATGAAGAGTGAAATATTCAGGCAACTGATTAGAAGGAAGCACTTCTGTTCTGAAGGAGAATTTGTGAGGAAAAATACCACCACAAACCCCAGGGCTTTCCAGTGTGGTTTTTTGTCTTCTCTCTTACCCAGCAAGCTTCTGTAGAACTTTGGTTCCTATTTCATTGCAGGGTTGCTCTATGGAGAATCTGGCTGTTGAAGTGTAGAGCAAGGAGGTCTACAAAGGCATTTCTTCTCAGGCATGTTTTGGTAGATCACCTCCAAGAGGAGAGGAGGGAAGAGAGAGTGTGTTCCTGGGAATACTTCAATGCTATGTCAGTGTGGACAGTGGTTTGACTTCAATCATACTGCTAGGGCACAGCATCATTGCTATTATAACTTAACTTTTAATACTTCTTTGTGTATAGTAAAGATAATGACATGCTTAGATATTGCATTCTTATGAAATCATAGTGCCAGAAATGCATGTTAGTTGTACAGACTGGCTTGCCTTTTAATCCTCATAGAAAGAGCCTACATGGTGTAGTGTAGCTATCAAAGATAAATGGTATAAGGATTAAAAACCAGACTTTTTCACTGTACTTCACTAAATCAACTTAAAATTATTCTGTGGTGCATTTCAGGTCATATAATAAATTCAAGTTAGAGACTACCAAACTCAGTTGACTTAAACATTGAGAACAATCTAACAAGACCTGCACAGAGAAGGGGAAAGGCTAATTTATTTCGCTTCTCAGGTCTCTGCAACCATCATGTAGATTGGTATTGCTAATGATGACTGCTGTATAACACCAACAGAGAAGAATTATCTGAGATCAGGGAAGTCTGGGTCTGATCTTTGCTGACACCTGCAATGGACTAGTGTGAAATTCAGAGGTTATAAAATCCAGCATATCTCTTTCTGGATACTAACAGACATCATATAGTTCCAGTGCCAATTTTTTTTTTTTCTGTTCTGTGCGTAGTCTGTCTTTCAATACACAGTATAATAGTATGCTTTCCTTCCAGATTTCATTTAGAAATACCTGCAGTAATCATGAGCTTTTCTGTTCTCTGAGTCTTTCTTGATGAGAATTTTAAGCTAAGGTCAGATGTAGGATTTCCATTAGCAGCATGTGAAGCCTCTCTTCCTAGGAGAGGAGTAACACAGGTGACCGAATCAGGAAACTTGGACTTACCCCTGGGCTTTTTGTCCTTCCTTAGCTTTCCTGCTGTGCAGGGCATTTCATTATCTAATGAAGCTGAACAGGGACTGTCAGCAGTGTCACTTAAACTAATAACCTTTAGGACTTTGAGAATAGGTTTAGGTCACTACATGACAGAAGTGTGGATCCAGATGTGGCTTTCCCTTCCCTTTTGAAAGCAAAAGATTTTCCATTTGGAGTTCCCTCCTCAGAACATGGACATTTTTTTGCATTATATCGTTAATGGATAAAGCTCTGCATGAGCTTCTAATCTTGGCTGTGATGCTTTCTCTCCTTGGAAACTGTTTTTCCTTTATTGGCTCAAAATCTTTTATGCCCTGCCATCCTCCCTGGCCCCGATTCCCATGACCAGGTTGCAGGAGGGGAGCTCAGCCCCTGGCAGTGCTGGTGGCAGTAGATGGCAGCAGCAGTCCACTGTGGGAACCCAGAGCTGCAAAATAAGTGGTAGGAAGCAGACGGCCTCACAGGAGGCTGGCATTTTAAATATCATCCTTTTTTTCTTTTTTTTTATCTTTCTTTCTTTTTTTTTTTTTCCCCTGGCACATCTCTGGTTGTGATTTTCCCTTCTGATCGCCTACATATTCTATATCAATTACCCATGAGGGATTTTCATTTTATTTCCTGTTACATTTCCACACATGGGTGGTAGATAGAAGCCTTGTACATGCACCCCTCAAAACATACGCAAAAGAGAATTTGGGAGGCTCAGAAGATTTCCCTGCAAAATACAGTACTTGGGTTTAGTCTTGGTTTCCCAAACACTTTTCTCCTTGCATATGTGCTTACAAACCAAGGTATTTCCAGATTACTTACTTGATTACTTGTTCCTCTGAAGCTGCTGTTCTATATTAGAGCAGAGAAACCTGGAAGAACTGGTTTTTTTCCCTTTGAATACTCTCTTTGTTTTTAAATGCAGTAGCTCAGCACCATGGCTTATAATGAGGGAGAGACCAAATTTTCTTTATTTATGTGATGAATCAGGATTCCACAGGACAAAAGGATGGCCTTTTTGTAATCTTACAAGTTAATACAAGGTTTTAAAGTATGGTCATTTTGCCCTCTCAAGTGACCACAGTAGCAAGGGAATCAGCCATTGAACCTGTCAAGTGGATGATGTCTTCCAGGGTTGGATTCAGGCATTGTTCCAGGCTCTAGGCCTGACTGATGCCCAGGCATATTCCGCCTGGTATGGAGCTCACAGGAGCAATGCTGCTTTCTTTGCTCTTCTGTCACTTAAAACACCTGCTTCCAAAACATCAACCAGCAGATTGCAGGGGCTTGGAACTAAATGATCTTCAAGGTCCCATCCAGCCCTAACCATTCTGTGTGCCTGTGATTGTTTGATTAATAACTTCACAAGTCAGGCATATGCACAGCTGCACACAGAGGATCATTAGCTGGGAGCAGGAGTTAGGATAGTGCCAGTGTTTTACCTGCCAGACTAAACAAATAGAAGAGAAATTGTTTAACAAACAATAAAGTAAGTGTAAGGCCCTGCACTCTTGCTGGACTCAGGGTGCTGTCTGACTGCAGAAAGGCAGGGTTATTCCTGATCT
This sequence comes from Pardalotus punctatus, assembly GCA_013400915.1. Classification (NCBI taxonomy): domain Eukaryota; kingdom Metazoa; phylum Chordata; class Aves; order Passeriformes; family Pardalotidae; genus Pardalotus; species Pardalotus punctatus. The sequence goes on from VZTX01027592.1 coordinate 126,118, forward strand.
GTCAAGCTTATGCCCTTACCATGAACACCCCCACTCCTCCTATCTGATAAAGGCGGCTCCTTGAAGCACTGTAGTCCTGGCTTCCAAGCACTGTCTTCTGAACCAGTTGTCTCACATAATCATAGACTTTTGTGGATGATTATGCAGTCAAAAATTACCTCTCCCTGACAAATTGTTTTTTTTTTTTTGTGGAGCGTGACACATCCTGTTGTTAAGAGGGTGCATATATATTTTAAAAAAAGGAAAGCATAAATTACCTACACTCTCTCATTGAACTCTAGAAATGCTTGTGAATATGTAGAATTGTGTATTTCAGAGAGCTACAGTGAGAGCAAAGTCTTCACTGATAGGCAAAACAGAGCTACCTGTACTAAATGTATTCCTCAACAAGAGTAGTTCTGAATTGCATTTGATGGTTCCAAAGGTTGGCAGAAACCTGGGGTTATTTAGTCTCTGAACATTAATATTAGTTTTATACTTAATAGAAATTACTGTTCTCAGCTGCTACCACTGAGGATATACTGCTTGTCATTCACAAGCTTACAATGATGAATGAAGGCACTCAGCCTGCTGTAAGTTTCTAACCCTTTTCAGAGCAACTAGCACTTGGAGATGTGTATCTGTAGTCTAATGCCAAAGGATAAAGCATGCACTTGCAGTTAAAAGTTTTCAGATTATTAGAAACAACTTTGAAGGGAATTTGAAAGTAATATTAAAAATTAAAAGGAATCTAAAGTGTTCCTTAAGGCAGAGTAACCAGCAAATCCCACTGCATTACCCTGAGCACAGTGGCTGGAGTTTCATCATAATTAGCCACACATCTTCATTATCTGGACTGTGTCTTACAGGTTAAAGTGCCTATTAATATCCACTTTGATGAAGAAGTTTGTGAGAAGTAAAAGTAATATCTGTGAAGGTTGTGCTGACCAGCCTGAGTGTAAAGAATGGAATTAGCTCTTTCAAAAATCCTGAGACATTACTGCATGTAACTCATCCACAAAATTTTTCATTTACATAATTAAAAAGATGAGAGACTCTAGTCTTGAGTTTTCTTACTGCTTAGCAACTTAAGGGGGGAAAAGGGTTAAGAAACATTATAAAATGCACAAAAGCCTGAAACTCAGACTGAGTCTGGTTTGTAGATGTATAATACAAACTTGACTACGTTGCTATGTCCCAGGAGTGCCCTTCAGAAAATGGTAAACACAGGTATAAAAGAGAGTGACACAGGGATAGCTGAATCTGCAAAGAAGATGGAAGATAGAGAGTCTGCCTGAATGGGAAGAACTGAATTGAGGAAATCTTTGAGATCTCACAGGAAACACTGAGCTACACTCATTGCAGAAATACAAAAAGTAACCTGCTTGTGTTAGACAACTTCTTCCTCTACACAAAATAGGGATCTTTGTAGATGACTAGAGGATCTGCCTTTGTAGCTTAAGCAATAGTGGTTCTGATTGTCAGGCATGGAAAAGAGGACTTAGACCTGATTGTCACCTAAAATGAACATCAGCACAACTATTCCGTGAGGTAATTTAGAGCTGAATTTTGGATATTATTTGTCAAGGAACAGAGAACAGATTAGGATGAGAAGTAATGAAGAGAACAGAGATAAATTTGCATTTGAAGCATGTCCAAGCAAACCAGTGAAACATACCTAAAATATGTGGAAAAAAGTCCAAATCAGCAAAACAATCAGGTAAGTGTAGGAAAAGAAGGAAATGGGAGAAGTCAAACTGAGTTAGGTTTTGCACAGGGCAGCAACAGGGTCTAAAATATTTAGAGAAAATGAGAAAACTGAAAACTTAAATAATTCTTCAATGAGGATGACACTGAGATAGTAATTTAGATACTCCTCAAAACAGAATTCTTTGCTACAGGTTTTCAGTAATAATAGTGATAGAGTTGTTGATTTTAAGGGTATAGACAAAGATTAGTAAGGAGTAAGAAATAAAAGTTGAAAATATTACAACAAGTTAAAACCAGAACTCAAGAGCATGAAATGTTTCAGTTGGGAGACTGGAGTAATATGTACTGGAGATTCATAGTCTGTTTCAAGTCAAACACCAGAAAAAAAACCCCCAAACAATTAAAAAGGGGAAGAATGCTATTTGAGCAATAGATGTAGACTGTAAGTGAAAATATTATTTGAGAACATAATTAAATATGTGTCAGAAGAGAGAAATGGGATCAAACATCTCATGCTGTTCTACTCTAGATTTTTTTCGGTTTGTTTTATTTTGTTTGTTTGTTTGTTTGTGTGTTTGTTTTATGATGGCAACAGAATTTGAACTGATGCAGAGTGAATATGTTGAATGTAGATAATTAGCAAATTTCCTCAAAGATTAGTCTTGCATTCAATCTTCTTTGATATCCAATTAACAGAAAAAATAATAGACAAATTAATATGAAAAAAGAGAAAGAGTTTACTGATGAAACAACATCTATAGGAATGTATTGGAATAATTTTTAATGAGGATGAATATCCTTAAAATAAATACATGACCAGAAATAAAGGAAACATATTGAAGGAAGCTCATGGTTACACATCAGGTTCAGCTAAGAGGAATATTTCTCAATGCATTTCCACTAGAAGGAAAGCTGTTGGTGAGAATTTTTGTGTATGTGCCTGTGAAAGTTTCTGACTAACTCCCCACATTCAGAAAAGATTAAATAATACCGGAATAGGAATTGAGAGGTCTGTTATGGCTGAGCCAAACAAAATGAGAAATAGGGTGGGTAACACTGGTACTAAACAGCAGATACTGAAGGAAAATTCTGTAGTTGGGCCTGCTTGGAGAAAAAATTTTACATTACATTTCTTAATCTGTTGCCAAAACATTTAAAAGCAGTATTAATTCCCTCTGTCATAGACACATTATTGAAAAGTGGCACATTCAGCATGTAATGTTTTGCAGAAACAGACAGTTCAGGGGACTGAGGCGCTGGTCCCAGGCTCATGGTAACATTGAATTGATGCAGACAACAATCTGAAATCAAGATGGACCTCAATGGCCCAGAGAGTGGCTGGTTATGAACTATACTTGCTTAATGGTAGAAATACAGGGATAAGTCTGGAAGTGCTCCAAGCAGCTAGATCACCAGTCTGGTTATCTGCACTAAGAGTGCTGGATGACAAAAAAAACCCCCAAAAACAAAACAAAACAAAACAAACCAAAACAAAACAGTTGAGTTTTAATTATTTTCATTATCTGTTGCACTCAGAGGCAAAAGACTGGAATTCTATGGGGACATGCCAGCTTCTCTGGTCTTTTCTGTCAGGTAGTTGGGGTTTTTTAAGTGGGCCCACTGTTTGAATCTGATACCTTTAAAGTATCATATAGAGCAACAGTAGAAAAACATTCATAGTAATGAGCCAAAGATATAAAAACATGCCCAGCATGTGAGTCAGTATGTGCTGCTCATTCAAACAGTTTGCAGAACTTGAAAGCTGAGAGCAGGGTGAGGGGGATGAGAATAAAATGCTATGACATTTAAACCAGACAGACAAAGTTGAATTCACAAGGGAATCTTTTTCTCCTGAAGGCAATTATATTTTCTGAAGTCTTCATTCTTCCCAATGCCTCACTTCTTGAGATTATCCTAATTTGATAGGAGGGTAATATAGCAGCAAAGTAAATTTTGGAGCAGCCAAGAATGGAGCTGGAAAGTAGCTCTACTGAGACTGCACCTCATGCATGGCGCTCAGTCAGGTTATGCCTAAAAAAACTCTTGAGAACCATCAATATTCCTATTTCATACCTTCTGATACTTGGCTATCTATCCAGAAAGGATCCCTACTACATCAGGAAGCTTTCAAATATGCAGAGGGTGTAGCATCTGACTTACGTAGCAATAATCTAACTAGAGAAGGCATAAGAAAGGATGTGGTGGTGTGGGTAATTGTCACACAACATAACCTGTTGATAGAGCCAAGGATAGAAACCCAAATTTACCAACCTCTCCTTAATCTCTTGAACATAAAAGGGGCTTCCAACCTGTGGCAATTTTCAGGCTAGTTGCCTGCAAGCTATTTAAGACACTTACCACATTGAAGATTGAAAATTACTGCTTGCTACTGCTGACACAGTAGTAGTTACCTGCAGCCACCCTGGAGTGGTGTCCTAGTGCCTCCCTATTCAAGCCTTCTTGCAGCTTGTTCTCTAGAATATGTGTAGACAATAACATGCAAAAAGTGACAGCTTGACAAGAGAGCTTACCGAAAGCCAAACATTAAGGCCTCTTCTACTTAGCCTTATTTATTCCAGTACACTTAATATTTCCCATTAGCTGCTGAACAAATGTAATGGTCCTGACATTAATGAAATCTGTATAAAGTGCTCATGGCTTAAGTGGGGACAGCCTGAAATGCACAGCATAAAAGCAGACCACACTTTAGTAGACTGTTCCTTCTTATAATGTTAAGCACTTCTCCAGTCATTGTGGAAGGATACTGCACAACAGCCAAGGCTTGGAGTAAAGTTAGAAAGACTTCAAGAAAATAAAGTAATAATTTTCTTTTCTGTAAGTGTCTTTAGAGCAACCTGTGTAAATTGGTGCAAGTTTGCCTTCCAAGTAACTAATTTGTTCCTGGAATTACTTTATGGCTATAAATCTGCTAGTCAGGTTGTTATGAGTAGAGGAGACTCAGCCTTGGAAATCAAAGGGTTTAGTTACTGCTGAATAAGGAAGTACGACTGTGGATTTCAGGTTTTACCATTAATAATTATTGCAGGTTATGAGATTACTCTTAGCTAAGTCCTCCCAATCTGTATTTATCTAAAGGGTATTGCTTGTACATGAGTATCCAAGTTTAGTGAATTATCCTAGCTGTCCTCCAGTCTTTTGCTGTGTTCATGAAATAGATCTTTCTAATCAGGAGCCTTTGACTGATGTGTTACAAAACCAAGACAAGACAGAAATCTGCCAAAATCTAGTGAGATAGAATATAGCATGGTTAAACTGAAAATGTGCCTTCTGTAAAGAAACAGTGTGTGTACTTGAGCCCATGCTAAGGTTGAGACTTTTTTTCTCCAGCTATATTTAATGACTGCCTGCATTTAAGGTGCAGTGTTTCTGTTTGTATTACAGCAACCTCCAGCACGACTGGTTCAGGCTAAAAGCTGTCTAGAGCAAATGCATATTAGGAACATCATCCTTCTTATTGTCCCCTTAACTTTGCTACACTGGCCATGGTGTGTCCTTCAATTATGAGCATTAAGTATCCATAATTGAAACATGCTTTGCTGCAAAATGCCCTTATGGCCATCCACTGTTGGCGCTTCTGGATGATTTGGATGAAATCGGGAATAGCTGACTAGTGTCTAAACATTGGGGCTCCTGCTCTGTTGTATGTTTTCTGGTGCGTGAGGGAGGAACTGGAGGCTTTGTAAAGGAAGAGAAACAATCTCTGACTTTTGCCACCCTTCAGATTCTCAGATGCCTGTTCTGTCGTTATGTTGAGCTGCCTCCATGGCTGATACTGATTCATGAGGTTCTGGACCATGACAGAAATAGGAATGATACAAACATCACGATAGGTAATATCCACTGAAATTACTCACATGTAGATGAAGGTTTTTCTGTAGCTCAACAGAGAAGGATTTAGAATTAGAATCCTCATTGTTTTCACTTAAAAATCAATGAGAAACAGGGAATTTCTAGAGATTCTAAAAAGTCTACTTTTTCAGCTGAGTACCTTGGGAGTAACAACCTCTTTCAGGAGTTAACCCTTCATCATCACCCATGCTCTTCAATAGTCTTGATGCTTCCTTATTCTGTGTCTTTGAGGTTTTGTAGCTGTCTGAGTATGTAAATACCCAGAACAAATACAGTATTTTGGCATACCATGAAGATTACCAAATGTTTCCTCCACCTCTAAGTGGTAAAGGCCAGCTTTATTGGTACATCTCATGAGCAAGCAACTGAGTTATAAAGAGGTTAACACCATGGGTGGAGTGGGAATTGAACCTTCATCCACAGAGTTTCAGATCCAGGGAATTAATTAAAAAATTGTTCAGGTCCTGACAATACTTTCTGGGTTAAAACAAGGAGGAAAAACCTCAGCAAAAATGCTGCACCCAGCATGGAAGACCTTGTCTGACAGTGCAAGTTGTTAAATTCCCTTCTCACCCTCCATGGAAAAACTGTATTTAGGCAATTTGCAGTGTTCAGATATCTGTTGTTTGACATTTTATGGTTGCAAAACCAGATGACTTATGTCAGATCAATCATCTTATATCTTTCAGGTATTTATATCTCATCTAATCTCCATGTAATGCATTATACACTGTACTTGCAGTAATGGTTTGAATTTCATTATTCTTATTAAGATGTAATTTCCATAGCTGCTTCATTCATTTCCATTTTAGGCCTGTGCCTTTGGTGGCTTTGCTAACCAATTATGATAATGGTTTTCAATTATGATACAAATAGAAGACTCTAACAGTTAATATTTAGAGTGGAAAATGTTCTTCTTTGATTCCCTGACAGTTCAGATGTGCAAGCATCCTTTGGTACTATTGTTATTCTAAAACATTTATAGAGTGGGATCAAATCACACACATTTTAGAAGCATAGAGAGAGACATGTTACCTGCCCCAAGATAAGGCAAGACAAATATAAGACAAGACACTTGACAACAGATCAGTTCAGAAAGAGTCTGGGGGAGGAGAGAGAGAGAGCAGGTTGGGAGAGGAGCTCCATAATGATATTTCAAATGTATGGCAGCATGTCAGATTCACAACACTCTCAGTGGGAAGGGAAATCTAGGTGCAAGAATTAGTTAGGATCTTTGACTGGAAGCAAGGGATACAGGGATAGCTGTGCTTTGCAACAATCTTGTTGTAAAGCCCTTCAGATACTGCTGTCAGGGTGGTTTTCATGGGATGTGAGAGGTAGCTACATCTGTGTAAAGACAAGCAGGATGTGATGAGAGCCATTCTCTCCCCAGCCTTCCCAAGGCATTGAGCCGGAACTTCTTATGCCATCTTTCATTCCAAGTGAATTTTCTTCCCTTTAACATTGGGTTTTTATGTATCCCAGGAAAAAGTCCACCAGGACCCAAAAGGATTCAATACTGAGCTGATTTCTCCTTGCAGTTCATGACTTGATCATGTTCACATAGACCCAGAAAGCTGGAATCCCTGCAGCTATCCCCCCCCTTTACCAGATAAAGAGGGCAGGAGACATGAACCATCGACTGATTCATTAGCCCTTTTACAGCAGTAGTGTTACTAATTAGAAGAATGAAATGGAGAGACTGACAGGAGTCAGCATGAGATCTGTGACCTTTTGAGTCCTTGGCATGAATATGTCTCCTCTTGATGCAGGTTTCAATGAACAGCTCACCCAGCTAAGCTATCCAACTGCATCTTTTTTTCAGCACTGTAGGTACTTTACCTCATGGTTAAAAGGCACAAGATGAGAATTGTGTCCTCACAGAAGCTTGCAAAACATTGTTTCACTGGATCTTTTGGCTAACAAGTGACATGTCTCTCAGGAAAACTAACTGCATTGCCTTTCATTAATTCGACATGAGAGGAACACCTTTGTCTCAATTCAGTATGATCTGGGGGGAAGAGATGCTGGAGAAGGCTCAGCAATGATTGCAAAGTCATGGGAACTCTGCCCCACTTACTCCACCTACTGTCTTAAGGTCTGAAACCCTCTCATGCCGTGGAAAGAAACACAATGTTTGGGCTCTAAAGATTTCAGAGAACTTTGTGAACATTTGTAGTTTATGCTCAATGCCTTCTGTTGGTGAACTTTCTGTGAGGCTTACATTAAAACTTACAGTGACAAGGCAAATAGAACAATACGATTTTGGGTTAGAGCTCTGTGAACTCCCCTTGTGCTGATGGTGTAGTAAGACAATCCTGTGTTTTGGTCACTATGGAGACTGTGACTTTCAGTATTGAGCAGACTTTCTCTTTTTGGTTGAGGATGAATGGCTCTTTAATTTGTGCTGAGACTGCCCTCAGAAATGGTACGTCTCAGGCTAATGAATTTTAAACTGATTGGTCAAAGCAAGGGGAAAAGCATGAGTGGATTTATTAGCTACAGATCTTTGTAAGACAAGCTGCCGTTCCCTGCATTCATCATCTGCTGTTGGATTACCTGCAATGGTTCTTTTCCTATCTAAAAGCAGGAGGAGAAGAGAGATGGGGCGCCTTTTCATGGCAAACTTAGACGGAGTGTGCTGTGCAGATGGACAGAAAAGCAGGTGCTAGTGACAAATGCATGAACTGAGTAGTTCCTTGAGTACATCTAGATTATCAGGCCAAGTGAAAGGGTTGATATCTCGGATGCCAGTGGTACATGTGAGGTTTAGTGTGGGGGTGAAACTATAAAACCGACCATGACAGTGAGAGAAGTCAGATAACTGTTTTGACTTTGGACATCGGGTTTCAAGTCTCAGTTTAGCAGCTTTGTTAGGCAAATTGCAGTGTGTCTTTGCACATGGCCTACCTGTGAAGTGCAGATAATATTCATAGTGATAGCAGTTATATTAGAGATTGAGAGGCCCCGCCAATGCCATGTTTGCTAAAGGTTCATAAAACAAGTTTCGTTGCACCTGGCAGAGGTAACAAAAGCAATTTCAAGTGTTTGAAAAGCTGTAGAATGTTTGCTTTTCATAGCTATGAAATATTTTCAGAAGAGTCTTGCCACACACACCATATTTAGCTGTGTCCTAATGCTTGTGGGACAGATGCCCTGGGACAGTAAATTTTTGGTTGCATGACTTGCAAGAAAACCTGCAACAAAACCTCTGGTTTGCCTATGCTGAACTAAACCTGGAAACTGCTCTTAGGGTTATTTTAGTGCTGGGTTAGTTTAAAAAAGCCTGACATCATGCTTCCTTAAAAGTCATAGAAAAATATCAATTCTTACACTCTGATTTTTAATTAATGTTGTTGAGCAGATTGAACAGAGGTTATAAACTACTTATCAAAAAAGCATTTAATTGGAGGAAAACCAAAACGTGCTAAAGAAACAAATATATTAGTTGTAATGAAACTGAACTTTTGAGATAAAATAAGCTGAAAACATATATTTGTCCTTTTGTAGTTGGTTTTTGTCTGTGCATGCATTTGGTACATCTGTGCCAAAACTGTACCAGTTGTGAATCTGCATGGATTTGACTCCCAAGCCTAACAACGCCTGTTTTAGTTCAAGCTTTCAGAAGCCACCCCAAATTGAAGCTTTCCCATAGTTGAAAAGGGAAGCAAGCACATTGTTTTTAGATACCAGCTGAGCAACCTGGTCTAATTTCAGTGTTAACCTTGCTTTGATCAGGAGTCTGAGACCTCCTGATGTCCCTTCCAACCAACTTCTGCCTAATACTAATTTTCAGGAAGTGGTCACCTATTGCTACTTCTGCCACAAATAAATTGAGATTACAGCTATAGCTGAAGGCTTTTTCTTCTACCAGCAATTCTGCCATCTTGTGATTTTGTAAGTCTCTGTTCTCTTTTAAAAAACATTACATTTCTAGTCCCTGTCTGGAAGAAAAAAAAGCCCAGATTATTCTTCTGCATTTCAGAGTAACACAGAAATATAGACTTGTACATTTTGTGAAATGCATTTGCTAGTAGAAAGAAGGAAAAAAGCTGTGAGTTTCACAGTAAAATATGTTTGCAGAGGTGATGTGGGGTGGTGGTCATCTTAACCATCCATTCATAGATTGTTTCTGGGACTTTTCACATTTTTATACTGCACTGCTTCTTGGTTTAAAGTAACTTTCCTGCTGCAGAATAGGAAAACTCAATATTTAAATTTATTTATTCTCTTTTGCCTGAAAATCCCCCACATGGCTTGCTGCAAAATTTGAGTCCTGATTATAAGTACTTTTAGTTATATTTTGTCGCTGTCTTAACGTCTGCGAGTCTGAGAGGCACAAGCGGTCCCGCTGGTGGTATGCAGACTGGGCTCGGGTGTACAGCCGAACAGCCTGCCGTTTGTATTTGAGCGGGCACGCGTGTCTAGTCGCCTGCTGGCCACCGGGCGGCCGAGCAGACAGCGACAGCTGGCGCCCAATGTGAGCCACCAGCTGTCGCTGCCCACTTGATCGCCCGGTGGTCAGTGTGTGACGAGAGCACGCGTGCCTCTGCGGACACCACGCGTGCCTCTGTGGAGACCGCTCTTTGTGTCCCTTGTGATCCGGTGCGGTGTTTCGCTCACAAGCTGAGAGCTGTTTGCAGAGACCCCAGNAACAGCCTGCCGTTTGTATTTGAGCGGGCACGCGTGTCTAGTCGCCTGCTGGCCACCGGGCGGCCGAGCAGACAGCGACAGCTGGCGCCCAATGTGAGCCACCAGCTGTCGCTGCCCACTTGATCGCCCGGTGGTCAGTGTGTGACGAGAGCACGCGTGCCTCTGCGGACACCATGCGTGCCTCTGTGGAGACCGCTCTTTGTGTCCCTTGTGATCCGGTGCGGGCTTTCGCTCACAAGCTGAGAGCTGTTTGCAGAGACCCCAGCTGGGGCTGGCAGCAGGGGATAGCAATGGAGCGATGCCATGGGGATAAAGAAGGCAGGAAGGGTTCGTTACCACAGAAAACAATCCTTTATTCCCCAAGGAGAGAACTACAGCGAGATGGTGGGTGGCAAAAGAACCAAGAAACAACTGTTGCAGAGGGTTTTAAGAGGAGCAGAAAGGGGAGGTCCAAGGGGAGGAACAACAGATTAGCCAGCGGGGGGGAATTACATAACCACAAATGTCCAATAAAGTGAAACAAGGGGACGGGTACACTTAAACGAACCAATGGGGGTACAAAGAATGAAGAACTTTCTGGCAACTGATAACTGGGAAGGGAAAGGGGTGTAACCAAAGCTTTGAAGGGCAATTTAAGAGGTGGAAAATGCGGGGAATTCCCCAGCCTTGCCTCCTNTCCCAAGCCTAACAACGCCTGTTTTAGTTCAAGCTTTCAGAAGCCACCCCAAATTGAAGCTTTCCCATAGTTGAAAAGGGAAGCAAGCACATTGTTTTTAGATACCAGCTGAGCAACCTGGTCTAATTTCAGTGTTAACCTTGCTTTGATCAGGAGTCTGAGACCTCCTGATGTCCCTTCCAACCAACTTCTGCCTAATACTAATTTTCAGGAAGTGGTCACCTATTGCTACTTCTGCCACAAATAAATTGAGATTACAGCTATAGCTGAAGGCTTTTTCTTCTACCAGCAATTCTGCCATCTTGTGATTTTGTAAGTCTCTGTTCTCTTTTAAAAAACATTACATTTCTAGTCCCTGTCTGGAAGAAAAAAAAGCCCAGATTATTCTTCTGCATTTCAGAGTAACACAGAAATATAGACTTGTACATTTTGTGAAATGCATTTGCTAGTAGAAAGAAGGAAAAAAGCTGTGAGTTTCACAGTAAAATATGTTTGCAGAGGTGATGTGGGGTGGTGGTCATCTTAACCATCCATTCATAGATTGTTTCTGGGACTTTTCACATTTTTATACTGCACTGCTTCTTGGTTTAAAGTAACTTTCCTGCTGCAGAATAGGAAAACTCAATATTTAAATTTATTTATTCTCTTTTGCCTGAAAATCCCCCACATGGCTTGCTGCAAAATTTGAGTCCTGATTATAAGTACTTTTAGTTATATTTTGTCGCTGTCTTAACGTCTGCGAGTCTGAGAGGCACAAGCGGTCCCGCTGGTGGTATGCAGACTGGGCTCGGGTGTACAGCCGAACAGCCTGCCGTTTGTATTTGAGCGGGCACGCGTGTCTAGTCGCCTGCTGGCCACCGGGCGGCCGAGCAGACAGCGACAGCTGGCGCCCAATGTGAGCCACCAGCTGTCGCTGCCCACTTGATCGCCCGGTGGTCAGTGTGTGACGAGAGCACGCGTGCCTCTGCGGACACCACGCGTGCCTCTGTGGAGACCGCTCTTTGTGTCCCTTGTGATCCGGTGCGGTGTTTCGCTCACAAGCTGAGAGCTGTTTGCAGAGACCCCAGCTGGGGCTGGCAGCAGGGGATAGCAATGGAGCGATGCCATGGGGATAAAGAAGGCAGGAAGGGTTCGTTACCACAGAAAACAATCCTTTATTCCCCAAGGAGAGAACTACAGCGAGATGGTGGGTGGCAAAAGAACCAAGAAACAACTGTTGCAGAGGGTTTTAAGAGGAGCAGAAAGGGGAGGTCCAAGGGGAGGAACAACAGATTAGCCAGCGGGGGGGAATTACATAACCACAAATGTCCAATAAAGTGAAACAAGGGGACGGGTACATTTAAACGAACCAATGGGGGTACAAAGAATGAAGAACTTTCTGGCAACTGATAACTGGGAAGGGAAAGGGGTGTAACCAAAGCTTTGAAGGGCAATTTAAGAGGTGGAAAATGCGGGGAATTCCCCAGCCTTGCCTCCTCCTCCCCCGTCAGGCTCACTGCTCCGGGGAGGAAAATCCACCCAACTGATCCCATTGTTCTCCATAGAGAGAGAAGACTGGGTCACTGCCACAGCATTTATATGTGTTCAGCCAGAAAAAAGTGCATGCCTACCTTCATTAATCAGTGCTTCTGTTTTGCTTTAACGCTCTTCTAACAGTGGATTACTGAAATCCTGAAGCAATTCTGAGGCAAGGCAAGATTGCCTTCAGCAGTGTTACAATTAACACTTTGTAATACATTTCTCCAGAAAAATATACCCCTTTGAAGTGTCAGTACTAGTGATAGCATTTCTCATATATGACTCCATACTAACATTTATTTGCTCATTAACCAAAATGCACATTTTTTTTTCTGAAATTCCAGGACCATCTGTGACTAAGAGCAGTGTAGAAAGAAAAATTTCTAAAATCCTGCAGGAGACTGTGCTGGAGGTTGCATGTTTGTAGCCTGTGTGCTGATACTAGATTCTATGTGTTTGTTTTCTCTAGTATTTCACTCAGCTAGCTCTAAATGTTTTAATCAATACATATTAAAAAACCCCTCTAACCATATTGTACGTCTTACTGCTTGCAAATATAAATCTATTTTAGGTGTGTAATAAAAGTGTAGTAATAATAATTCTATCAAAACCTGACTCGTCTCAAGGTGCTGAAAAGCTGTCAAGAAATAAAATGAGACCTCAGAAAGGGAAATACTTGAAATTTTGTGGACAAATATATACAAGAGCTGAAGTAACCACATTTTAGATATACTTGATTTTAGGCTTTCATTTTTAAGATACTTCAGATCTTGATAAGAAGAAGATTTTTTGTTTTGCATGTGTGTGCTAAGTTTTTCAGTTTCTAAGCATATATTTCCAGGCAGAGGATAAGATTCCCAGGACTCCCAGCTTAGCAGCTACTGGTAAATAAAAGGTTATCTACAGCATGATATTTGCTCTAATATTTGTTGAGACATGCCCTGATAAGAATTTGAAGAAAAAAGAAGAAACGATCAGGGCCATTGAACCTTATTCATAATAGTAAAGCCTCTGCAAGGCAGACAATGCAGCTTGTGCTTTGTGCAAATATATGCCAAGGATAGGCAAAGGACAGGAAACAAGGAGGACAATTCTATGTGAATTACTAGCTTCAGGCAAGTATATAACTAGATGTGTTAAACACCAGGAAGTCTAGAAACTTCCAACTGGTATAATTCACCTTTTAAACAGAGTAAATAATGTTGGTGAAGGCCTCAGGAGGCAACTTTTCTAGGAAAAAAAAAAAGCCAAACCCAAGAATTAAAGCTTGTCTGCAAGGGTGAGAAAAGCTAGGGGGCATTTGTTGACCAAAAAACCAAACCTCACAGTAGGAAAGGCTCTGAAGATGATGTGTTAGCATAACATGTCCTGGGGTAAGCTGATGAGGGAATGATCAGAAAACCCCTCTGAGAAACAGTGTCTCCCTAGTTGCTAATAATGGCAGACAGCCTGCTGAAGAGGGTAAACATGGAGAGACGTCTTCTCCCCAGGGCAGATCTGTCTCCTCATGGCATAAAATCTTGGTGAGGCTGAAAGTGAAGAGTGGCCCTACTATGAGTGCTGGTGGAGAAGGGAAGAACTGGGACAAGATGTGGGATCCATTTAGAGGGACTTGACAAATTAGAGAGATGGGCAATCACCAACCCTATGGAGCTCAGCAAGGGAAAATGCTGTATTCTGCACTTGGGATCGGGCAACCTTGGTTGTGTGCACAGACTGAGGAATGGGTCTGTGGGCTGACAATGAGAGGCTGGAGAGCAGCACCATGGAAATTATGGTATGAATCTGCATCAGGGGATGTTTAGTTTTGATATCAGGAAAAAGTGTTTCACAGAGAGAGTGGTTGGGCACTGGAACAGGCTGGGATGTGGTCACAGCACCAAGCATATCTGAGTTCCAGAAATGTTTGGACAATGTTCTCAGGCACACGGTGTGACTCGTGGGGTGTCCTGCACAGGGCCAGGAGTTGGACTTGATGATCCTGATGGGTCCCTTCCAACTCAGCATAACCTATGATTCTATATTCTATGACTTTATCAGTGTGACGCAGATACTTACCCAACTTCCTTCTGAAGACTAGACATAATGAGTAATTGCAAGGTTATTTTCTACAGTGGTACTTCTTGAAATCTGGACTGACCTTTCAATAAAAATAAATGAAAGGGGATTTTTCTGTCATGGATTTCTTCAACTGGATCACTAAGTATCTTTAAAAGAATGAAAGAATTCAGCTCACTCTGAAGAGGGAGCAATTATGTCCTTTTGTGCTACAAATTCAAACTGACATGACATCCATTCCTGTTGTTGATATTCCATTTCTTTCTCTAACCAAAAGCAGGGATTATTATGTTGGACATTCCAATACTTTGATGACACCTTTCCTTCCCTCTGTTACTTTGAGAATTGACAGCATATGTGATATGTGCAAGGATATGTGGCATCTTCTTCCACTTGCATGGTCAGAATAGCAGATGAATGTAATCATACAGTTTAATCAGTGAGCCCCATTAATGCCAGATTATGAAATTGTTCTAAAATTCTTTGTGTATTAAATGTGGTCAAAGAATTAAGTATTTTCTTTTTTAGGACTGCCATTGACTCCAGTAAATGCTTTTACAGTTCTCCTTCCCAGTAATTACATTCATTATACAATTGTAGATGTGATGAAATGGTTTGCCTGCCTTTGAAGCATGCCAAAGACAGTTACACGCTCATAATAAAAGCATTTTCATAGCCCATTTCACCCTGCTTACAATCACTTAGCACTCTTTTATAGAAATGCGAGATCATTGCTAGTACCTTTGACAGGTGATGCGATGTTCATGAATCATAAGGGAGACTTGAACCATCCAGTGGGTGATTATTTAAAAGAACTCATAAATGAGATCCCAGAAAATCAACACATCATGCTGTGTGTGTCAGCAGGACTGAAAAAGTACGGGTAAATGTCAGGCAGAAAGGT
Organism: Pardalotus punctatus; assembly: GCA_013400915.1. Taxonomy (NCBI): domain Eukaryota; kingdom Metazoa; phylum Chordata; class Aves; order Passeriformes; family Pardalotidae; genus Pardalotus; species Pardalotus punctatus. Next base: position 141,486 of record VZTX01027592.1, read on the forward strand.
GTGTATATAAAGCAAAGAGCTTACTCTAAGTCTGGAAAAAATCAATTTTGGCCATTTTGAACTATTCAGTCTCAGGTTATGGTGCAGCTCTTAAGGGAAACAACCTTAAAAAAAGCTGGAGAGCCACTGCGGGTACCAATTGTTTGGAAGAACACTACCAGGCAATAGAAACAAAAACACTTTCAGAAAAATCCTCAGCTTAGCAGTATTCATGGTTAGAGGCTTAAGCCAGAAAGGTAAATTGCAGTCTGATGGCTTTTGGAAATTGGTATACAATGGAAACACCCCTTTTTCTGCAAATTTACGAGGAACACCAACTTTGATAAAAGTTATTCTAAAAAAAGTTCAGAATAATGCCAAGTGAACATTGTTAGGTCCAAGAGCAGACTAGACTATTATAATCGTTGGCAACTCTGTATAAAGACTTGCTTTATAAATATCCTTTTATTAATACTGTAGAGGGCTTATCTTTTGTTTTGATTAGACAGCTGTTCTCCAGTCATGAAATAAATATGAGCTATAGTAGATTATTTGTTGTGGTCTGCTTGTGAAAGTAATGAAGCTGGAAAAATCTATATCATAGGCAACTGAATAGTAAGTGGGTAGTCCAGAACATAGTCCCAAGGAGAAAGAACAAAAAAAGTATAGGAATAAAGTTTTAACATTAATTTAAAAGCAAAGTATAGCTTTATTTTTAAAACCTCCTGGGGTAACATGCAAGTAACAGCTACAGAGAATCTAATGTATGCTGGGAGCATTTAACTATTTCTAGAAAATTTTGAAGATGATTCCAAAAATATTGTGACTAATTGCTGATGAATTTAGATGTTCTTGTACCAGATGTTTTCAGGTTAAGAGTAGAGCATTTTTGTCAGGCTGGATAGTGGTTTATATATTGAAAAGAGCTACTGCTGAGTATAAAACGAAGATGTAGGAGCAGACTGTTTTAAAGCCTGAGTTTACTGAAGGAAAACACTTCCAGCTGCATGAAGAAAAACAAAAATCTTCTAAAGAAACTCATCCAGTCTTCCCCCCGCAACAGAGAAAGCAACATGCACTTTGCTCTCATATGGCTGAATAGCAACTATTTCAGAAATAACTTGTAGCATCTTAAAAGGAAACATTCTTTGGATGGGAATCAAAATAGGAAGTCCCTAAAACTGGGTAAAAACCTCATTAGAAGTCTGAGGAATAAAAAGCTTTCTCTTAAAAGAAGCAATAGAAGTGAAACAATTGGGTAAGGAGTGTGAATTAGATTGCTACTAAATTTTGCTGTATTTTCTGCTTCTCTGTTTTAATCCAAGGCAGTAAAATGGGTGCACAGTCCAAAATAAATCTGGTGTTCAATCATAAGAGGGGGGGATAAGAGGCTTTTCTAGCAAAGAGGAAGAATACAAAAACTGTAGCAAGGCTATGTTGCTGAAGGCTGTTTTCTAAAGACTACATTTAAATGAATTTGAGAAAGCTACAACTTGCTTCTTTATGCTTCAGAGGTGTCTGACATTTGGAGCAGGATGATGTGGATAAAGGAAAAGTCAATACTTTTCGACTAAAACAGGCAGAAAATAGACATCCATAACAAATTTAATACCTACCTTGTAAGTCCAAAAGCCTTGTACTTTATGAAACACATTTTAGGAAGAAAAGTCTGTTCAGGAATACGCATCAGCAGACACATTTAGTCTCTGGATAATGAAGGACTCTCTTGTTGATGGTTATAATGTGCAAAATTTAGTTTGTTGTGACTTCCAGACTCTAGCCTGTGTCTTTAAAACCAGCCTAGTGCTGGGCATGCTTTTGTGAAGCCTGGGAATATCTGTGTGAAAGCACTGGTCTGACTGAAGAGCTCATCTTTTGCTAAAGATGGATATACTGAGAATACACCTGAAATGTCAACCACATGCTAAAATTCTCAAATATAACAACTAAAAGGTGGAAATTCTTAAAAATAATTGTCTTTAAAAAATAAATTATTTTAGTGTTTATATAAACCTTTCCATGTTTCCTTAGCATGTTCCCTGTTGACACAGAGGATATCTATAAATGCCTAAAAATAACACAAGACTGCAGCCATGTATCTTTTTAGTAATGTGGTTACTGCAGAGGCATGTGTGGATTTGTTGAAACAGGTTTTAAACTTTCCTAGACTTTCAAAGACTCTCTGTAGCACAGAGTGTATATATAGCATAGGAAGTGTATCTATATGTGTATTTAGTACAGGTACATTTCCTACATCTCTAATATATTTTTTATTTATGAGTGGCATCACCACTACTTTTTTCATACTAAGTGGTCAGAATATGATTTCAAAATGCTTTCAGAAGACCACCCTTCTTTCTGTGAAGTAGCAAAAACGTACAGCAATTACTCCACAAAACAGAGAAGTTTTTGGAGTCTAGGCTGACTTTGTGTTTCTCTGGGTATTCCTGTATAAGCATCTCACAGCCTTGCTGTAAAATAGAATACTGAGAACAAGGTTGGGCAAAAATAAGATGCTACTATGAATCAAAACCATTTTAAAATCAGGACTTATGCATTAGAATTTGCCTATGAAGTTTGTGGTGGGTGGGAGTCTGTTTTTGTATGTAGTCAAAAAGTATTTTCTTCCCTATACTAGTGCCAAAACTTTCATATACAGCAACATTAAGCAAAGATTGATTAAGTTTCTAAGAAGTTTGTCTCTGCTTTAAAGTTCCCTATTTTAATAAGTGAATAGTGCACACATCTGATCAGAAGACAAGACAAACACAATATATCCTTTGGCAAACTCCTCTCAATTAGTGAACATGCTTTGATCTTCCTTTTATTTACTGAACAGGAGACCCATCTGCATATGTATTTCTGTACAGCTGTCAGTGTCAGATCTGTGGAATGTGGTAGTGGTTGTTCCCCATTAATGTGCCACTGGTGTGAGAAAATTAATATCATCTGTCTGGAGCTGAAGGGATTTATAATGCAGTTCTTGCTAAAGGCATAATATTTCATGAATCTAGTAACAACTCTTTTAAGGAGCTGTCCCAAGAGTAAATTTTCTCAATTACTCACCTGGTTGCCAAATGTTTTTATCAGTCTTAGTTCACGAAATAGCAGACAATGGCTGCAGGCAAACCTGTATGTCCCAGAGCAGATGCCAGAGGCATCTGTAGGTTCTTCATGGATTTTGGGAAAATGCAAGTGGATAATATTTGCAGCTGATGCTGACCAAGTCCATCACTCATTTACACAGAAGGTTCTTTAGTACGGGGCCATTTCATTTTTGCTTTTTCCCAGCTCTGTCTGAGCTGTCAGGTTGGCATATCATAGAATCATAGAGTCATAGAATCACAGAATCATGGAATCTCAGAGTTATTAAGGTTGGAAAAGACCTCTATGATCACTAAGTCCAGCTGCCAACCCAGCACCATCATGTTCACCACTAAGCCATGACTTTCTAGAGCCATGGTGCTGCTTGTCATTCAGGGGGTTGCTGCTTGCCAAATGAAGGTGCCTTTACAAGGAAGGTGGTCGAAAACTGAGTCACCAGGGTGTCATGGTTGTCACTGAGCAACAACCCCTACAGAGGCCTGTGGGCCTTCTGTCATTAGGGATGGAGCTTCTGAAATCATATTCCAAACTGACATTCTGCAGTCTGGGGATAAACATGGGGAACATTCGTTTGTTTTATTGGTGATTAAAAATTGAGCAGGATAGTGGGAAACAGAGACAAAACTAAAACCACCATTTCCTCCAACTCTCTAAAACATGGGAGCAGTTCTGGGATCTCTCACAGAGCCCCGGCTACCAAAACTTTGCCACATACACCCAAAACAGGTTTAAACATCTTAAGTTTACTTTACAGAAAAGATACAGTTGTCTTAAAGAAGTGACAAATATTGTCACTCTGTTGGATTTCTCCTAGGGAAGGGCCTTCTTCATCTGTGCTGTGTAATAGCCCCACTGGAAAAATACATTGACAAGGCTTTTCTGCTATCAGCACAGCACTTGTTTTGTTGAAGCCCTAGAGGTTTCAAACAAAGGTTAAGCTTGTTGATCAACTTACTGAAGCAAAATGAAACTAGTGTGTTCTGATGTGACAGTATTTCTGTGATAATGGAGTTGGAAGAATACTTCCCTTTTTAGCTTGCAGGTGTTTGTCGTACACAGTGGCTTCAGACTTCAAATATGGGAGCAATATAATAAGGGGATAAGAGATTTCCCCCCAAACTGGCTTTCTACAGTGCTGGTTTATGCATGGGAAGAACTGAATCCTCAAGTCATGTCTGCAGCAAAGGGAAACACATAAACCTCACAACTTGCTACAACTACTAGTCTAAAATGTAGACTGTTTCAGCATCAGCGGAAAATGCGTAATCGCTGCCAGAGCACAGCTTCCTAGACAACTTTTCTGCTTCACAAAGTTGATCAGGAACACTTCAGGAAGTGCAGAATGAATCATCTGTAATTGCTGAAGGTTTGAAAATAGCCTCATCACATCAATATATCCTTTTTCCTGTTTGAAAAAGAGTGACTTTGAAAAGAAGTGAGTTATTTTGTACCCTTTCCTCTGTAGGTGTGGGGTATTTTTATCAAAGCATCCACACTGATATGAAATAGGTACATTAATTATTCCCTTCCAGATCATTGGAGAGTTTAAAACTGGCAGCTGAACACAGTCAGATCACATGCAGGCTTTAGCTCAAGTATCAATGATTTAGAATGTCTGTATATTTTATATACAAAGCTCTGCTGTGTGTGAAACATGAATCTTCCTTATTTTTTATATCAAAGCCATATAGTTTCAAATATGAAACAGCCAAAAATCAGAAGTAAATGAATAGTCAGTATGCTTTATAAACAAAATAGGAAATGCAGCTCATTAGTAATTTTGAACAACTTACCTACACTAGTGAATTCAGAACAAAGTTAATTTTGTCTCTGGGTTTCCTTTTGTTTTTGGAAATGGGCTCAAAGCAGAGCTGGATGAGAGACATTGCAATACAGAACAGTTGACTGCTGCCATGTGGACTTGCTAAAGTATGTCATTAGTTACTTATGCTCTGTGCAAAGATCAAGAATGAATAATTCAGAGGACAAAATCCACTCCATGATGTGGCTTGTGAAGGAGATATATTCTCTTTCTTGTTCAGCCACAGATCCAGGAGATCTGCTGAGGAGAATAGATGAGGACAAACATCACTGTGGTTGAAGAGAGGTATCAGAGACTTCAGGGAATACAATGTTTGCAAAGAAAATGTTAAGGGGCCAGGGAATATCTGTGTAATAATTTCAAAATCCATGTCATACAAAAAAGTGAGGTTTTAGTTCCATTTGAGAAGGGCCTGATAAGGGACTTAGTATAGTTTCTTGAGAATTGTTTTCTCTTCATGCCCTCTTGATCCAAACCCCTATTGAATGGGATGTAAATTCCTTATAATTTCAGTGAGGTCAGGACTTCCATTTTGATTGCCAAATTTTATGTAATGCTAGTTCCCAGGTGAGAAGCTAGGGATTTTCTCTGACTAGGGGGGACACTAGAATACCCACAAATAATAGAAGGAAAACTATTCCACTTATGTGAAGACATCAGGTCTCTATGATGAAAAGCCATTTTTCCTGCCTGCCATGGAAATCTCGCAGTCCTTCTACAGACTACATCAACTGAAAACACATTCATCTTTCCACACCATTTAGGCCATTGCCTACTTAATGGAACATATAATGGAATGAAATTGCCACCTGGTGGTTGAGATATGGGATGGCTCCCAAGGGTATAATTATAGACTATTTTTTAATGTTCTAATAGTACTGGTATAAAGATGTGTTCCTGCCTATGGATTTAGTTCCTATTATGGTTCACAAAAATCAGTGGCATTATTTTCATTTGTATTTTCCTTAATTGCTGAAGAAGCCTATTTCAAATATGATTTAGTTCTGTGTATGAGCTGAGGGCTGTGAACTCTGGACTGAAGTATGGTTGAAGGAGCAGAGGACAGAAAGGATAATAATGAACAGTAATGTATTAAGCTGGAAAGGGATAGTGTCAAGCTTAGTGCAGTGCTAACTTTGTTTTACATGAGACAGACATTGCTGATCTAAAAAGTACTGCCAATACAGAGAATGCAAGTAGTATTAAAATAAGTCCAAATACTAACAGTCAAAAAGCCCACAGGTCTGTTTTTTAAGAGACTACTAAAGCAAGTAAGGAATAACTCAGGTTGAAAGAAAAAGGAGAGAGAGGTGGCATCTAGACCATGTTCATCATTTTCAGTTCCGCTGAACTAGAACAAGATTTGATAGGCATGTAAGGCAAAAAGGCATCTATTGATTATGAGGTGACAGGTTGGTTTGAAAGGAGCCTGCTGAGAGGCTGTCATTTCCATAGATATCTGTGTTACTTGCCAGGCGTGTGGAAACATGCACAGAGTTATCCTGTAAGAAGGAAAAGAATCTGACATGTAGAGTAGGAAGGAATCACACATAGTCTCTGAAAGATGCAAATCTATGGAAAGGAGTAATGCCCAAAAATATGGCTAGCATTAAGTTGCATCTGAAATTGCATCTGAGGGGTATGTTGGAAAAAGATTTGGAAACACACATACTGAGCCATCTTGTCGAAGAAGACAGGGGACAACAGACCAGACACCTATAATCTAGGTTTTAAGCACTTTCCTGAGAACTTTGATTTTAAGTGGTGCAATGGATGTTGGCGTGGGGACCAACTCCTTAGGGCATAGAAGTGATTGCAATGAAATACGGTTTCCTTTTTGCTATCAGGAAGATGTGATCAAATTTGAAGTAGTTAAGAAGGAGAGGCAAGGATGCTCTGGTACTTTTCAACATGCCAGTAAAACTTAAGTTGTGTCTCCCAGAAGGATGGAGTGTTGGCACAGAGTTTTGGCTGAACTGTTCCTGTCGTGAGAAAAAGAGGCTGAGGGAGAAAAAAATGAAACTGCTGTGCTGTGCTGGGAAGACAGCTGTGAAGGGTCATGTTTGCTGTTCCTGTGAGTGATTGATGGGTGGAATCAATCTTGTATTGACTACTGCTCCAAAATTACTGTTCCTATGTGCTTAACTTTTCCTAATTGGTGGTGGCAGCAGCAGCAGTCAGCCCACGCAAAATAAGCAGAATGGCTGATCCTTTGCCTACTTCCTGAACACTCTGGGCAATATCTACTTTGCTTGGGTCTTAGGCAAGGCTGTAACTAAATTGTACGTGCTGACTTTTAAGAGGCATTAGAGTCTTGATGCAAGGCTGTGACAGAACTGATTCAGTAAAATTTCAGTTTTTTCCATGCCAACATGGAAATATCTTCCTGAAATTAAATAGAGCCTCTGTCACATCAGATTCCTCAGCTGTTTTTAATCTTCAGTATATTGTCTCTGCCCTACTATCATGCTACTTTTCCTAATCACCCCTTCTTTTAATTTCTACTTTTCTTTTTTTTTTTTTTTTAATTGTTTAGAAGATAGCTAATGACAATTAGAATTATTTCTGTGGCAAATTTCTGAGATTGAAAGCACTACCAACACCACCTCCACCACCACCATCAAGGAATCTAAGAAAGTAGTGACTTTGTGTGGTCCAATTAAGTGGATCTTATGGGGAATAATAGCATCATCAAATCTGGAGAAGATTAAACTGAATAGCGCTGAGACAAAAAAACTACCCCATGTTTCCAACAGTGGAGATTGCTAGGGTGTGGAATAGTCTCCTGAGGAATTACTGTAGTCGCTTTAAAGAACGCACTGTTTCTTAGGAGTCTCCAGGGAGATGGGCTAAGTGTAATCTACCAGGCTATTTTTATCTCTTCCTTATGTGTCTCCAGGAGTCGTAGTCATGTGCTTCATTACTTCAGTCACTGAGTTCACAGAGCGAGATCAGTTATCAGAATTTCTTCTGCCGATCTATGGATTTAAGCACCGTGTTCACCAGTATGCTCTATCCTTTCTGAGGAGGAGAGATGTGAGGAAGGCGGAGGGTGACAGGGCAGGGAAGCTGCTGCGTTTAAGACTCATGGTTAGTATGCTGTGCAGACAGGCAAATCAATTGGCCCCTCCCTGGGCATCTTAATCAGAAGTGTGCGGTTCACTGCAGTGGCTAAGTGCTACTGTGCTGGTGATGGCATCTTCTTCAGAGATGCTATTGATTGCTCTTCTCTCACTTTTGAGAAGAGATTCCAACTGTGTAGACAGCATCATGGAGGGAGCTGGTGGAGAAGTGCCCTCTTACAGCTCTATAGGATTAGGATCGACAGTTTAATTTCCCTGGGGACAAGCAAGCTGTCATTCTAATTCATCCAGACTAGTGTGGGAAAGAGGAAGGAGATGCCTGTTTGAAAGGTTCATTGATTATTTGAATAAGCCTGGTGTAAGACCAGAGATGATGCAGTCCTAGAACCATGCAAACTGGGGCCACGGAACATGTGTTTGTCAAGTGTTTTTTGAGGGAACTGTACTGTCACAGTGAAATGGAAGAGAAGCGTATTGCAGAGTGACCTTTTCAGGGAGAAGAGAATCCCTGAGCTGGGTGGCATCAGGGTGGGGATGTTACAATCCTTTGGCAACACCAAAATACCAGACGGTTAAAAAAAAACCCATTACATTCAGTGTAGGAGTACTTTATCATCTCTGTGTGTTTGCCTGTATGTGCAAACATATGTTTATATCCTCTCCAGTAGTAGTCTTGTGACTTTTAAATTGCAAGTTTATTATATTAAAAAAAAAAAAGTGATACACCATAGAATATGTTTTCAAGAAAACAGGATATGCAGTGTGAGCACACATACCACGTTATGCATTTATAATAAATTTCTTCACAGCACAAGTAGAACTTTAAAACTCAAATTCCTTCCTTCTCCCTTTTAAAAAACCCCCAAAAGCAGCAATACCTGGATAAAACATTCCATGCTAACAACAAATTAAGTCGATCCAGTTACCTGTTTAATGTGGACTATCTAATGTGCCTTTCATGTCAGTTCTAGACTTCAAATATTCTGGGAACAGATTTACTTCTCCACAGTAGTCTCATCTGCTGTGTTTCATTGCATTGCATCAAGAAGAAGATAGTCAGGTCTAAAGCAGTGTTATAGTTAATTTTTTTGAAAGGACTGTTCATAAATGTATCAGTTGCCAGGTCTGTGCAGATTTAGACATGATTTTTTGTTGACAGTTGCACTACAGCACTGACCTTGTTATAATGTAGAATTCTCTTCCTGGTTTGTTTAGTTTTGAAAGACCTGCTATTGCAATTTGAAAGCTACTGAGGGTTAGCAGCCTAGCTACATCTTTCCTGGGTATGAAAATTTTACCAAAGATAGATCTTGAAAAATGCAACTGGTGCTTCTAACTTTGTGTCCTTATCCCCCAAAGAAACCAGGATGGAGTGCCACACAGTATGAAAGCAGGAGAGGGTAAGGTTTTAGTTGGAAGGCTGGGGGTGTTGCATGAACAATTATGAGGATGTGAGAGAATCAGGAAAGTTTGCTGGAAAATATTCAAGTGAGAAGAATATCTTCACTAAGTAGATTCAGGTAGGGTTTAAATCCATATCAGGAATGATATGTCTATCTAAACTACATGTAGTTCTAAAGGAAGTAAATTATCTCCACATTGATTAAAACACTTCCTTAAAGGTACTGCAGATTTGTACTTAATGCAAAGAGCATCAGAGTGTTAGCTGTGGATTTGTGTGTGAATATCTGTGTATTAAGGGAAGGGAATGCTGTTTCCTTTCTATTTACTTTTGTCTGAGGCCTTGTTCCTCCTTTCCACCAATAAATCAACTGCCAACCTTGCTTTTAGGCCCCTCTTGCCTCTGCCTCTTGTCTTGACTGGCATGCGGGAGATTCATGTACGTCGGAGGTCCCTGCTAATGCAGTAATGAGGGGTATAAACAATGCAGCACTGAGACTGAACTACCTAAATAACAACTTTTTGGTGAAGTTTTCACTATTCTTTTGTGCAGAGCATTGGGATGTCTTGAAAAGAGATTTCCTTTTTGAGAACTGATTTGTTTTCTCTGTCTCAATAAATTGGGGTCAGATGAACACGAATCCAAAGAGCATCTCTTAGATAATCCTGATACTCACAGTGACACTGGTGGAGTAAAAAGGTGGTGGTGGAGAGGTGTTGGGGGAAGAAGCCCTTGTCCCTGCCTGTTTAGCTGGACCTGCAGCATATGGTGACATGTAAAATATTAGAATTGCTCACTGGCCCTCAAGTGTGGTAGAATATTCATTCACCTGAGTCTAAAAGGACTGAGTGAGCGGAGATGCAATGGACCATTTTTCATAGCCTCTTTTATTCTCTAGGTGAAAAACAGCTTTATAACAATTGGTTTCATTCAGCATCTTTACCACATGCATCTCTTTATACTGAAGCCATTTCCCAATGTATGTCTCTGATTCAGCCTCAGCAATAACTCCATACCTCAGTGTAACCACTCTGTTTAGAATGAAGAGGCCCAGTTAGCTGCACCAGACAACAACATAAAACTAAACCAGGTAACAGCGTGTCAATAAGCTTTTGAGTACTGTCCAGTTATGCTATGCTCACACTAAAGCACATTTTCAAGTGCTGATGGGTTTAAAGGAAGGCATTTTAATTTTTTTTCTTGTTTTAGTTACAAAACTTGATGAAAAGATGTGTAGAATTCAAGAAGTCAGTCTCTGTAATTAGAGATTGGAATACCCAGCATAAAAGTTCTCAGTCTTTTCCTTACTGTGACATATCTTAAAGCCCTATAATGCCTTTGTCTCCCTCATCATCCAGTCATGCAGGAAAGGCAATTGGATTTGTCTGGGAGCTTGGGAGATAGTGGTTGCTGCAATGGATTGCAAGCTTTGACAGGGGTTTGTGCATTTTGTTAATGCAACTTATTGTGTGGGATTTCACACTCATTAAGTGGAGCTGTTACTCAGTCAGCAGCTAGTCTTAATTATCACGTATTGGTACAGGGTAAACCACACATTATAGCACAAAATGGCTTCAGACAGAGACCACAGAAATTCTGTGGTTAAATTGGTATGTGGACTCTATTAATCTATTAAAAGTTTTCCCAATTCAACCCAGTATATTTGTTAGATCAACCATTTCCACATTCAGAAGTTAACGGAAAATAAATGTTTGACTGAAAGTTTTCATGCAAGCTTATAGAAGCAGTGTATTGTAACATTTCAGCTCCTCTAGATATTGTAGTTACAGCTGTGATTGCAGCTAGTGCTCTTTCTGGCAAGATCCAAGAGCTAGATCAGAACTGAAGGGTGGGACATTTGACTCACACAGACCTTTCCAGTGCTCTTGCAGAGCAGCACACGTGTTCCCAGCATGTTGGTGATTGTGAGGCAGTGGTATGGTCATGCTGCTTTGGGCTGTATTGGGCTGCTGGACTCTGAAAAAGATGAAAATATTCCAGGCTCTTGAGCATTAGACTCAGGAATTTTCTTATTTCTTCGACTTTTTTCTTATTTGTATTTTGCCTATTTCTTCCACTTTTGTTCTCCAGCTTTTTGGAGGTTAAGCACAGTCTAAATCTAATGTTTTATCAACTCTATTTAGAGAGGAAAAAAAAGTGGTACGTGTTGGGCTATGCAAATGCGGGCACCATAGGGTGATACCTCTGTCATGACCTTGTCTAGCATACTCTTCAAGAAAAACTAGAGCCCTTGAATGTCAGGATTTGCAGAGCTGAGGACAAAATACCTGTCTTTGTACCATGCACTGAAAAAAATTATAGATATTTTTATCTTATTGTTCTTAACCAGTGGAACTTGGGACAAAGCTACCTATATCTATTTTCAAAGGCAAGCCAAGAGGATGGTGTCAGACTCTTTTCAGGGATCCCCAGCAAAAGGATAAGGAGTAATGGACGTAGTATAAACCCACCTGCACAAGTTGCTATGTCACCTGCTCTAGGTGACCCTGCCTTGGCAGGGGGATTGGATTTGCTGATCTCTAGAGGTCCCTCCCAAACCTAACAATTCTGTGATCTGTAGTACAATATGCACTCAGTTCTAGTCTCAGTTTGCTTTTTTTTTTTTTTTTTTTTTAAGAGCAGGAGCTCAATTATGCAGCAGTATTTGGCCCTTATTTGTCTGAAGCTGACAGAAAAATGAATGTCTGATGAAGATTGAATCAGTTTAAAAGCATAGTAAAAAGTAGATTCTTTCTACGGACAAGGTGGAAATACAGGCCAGCCCTGCTGGAGAGCATCTTTGTGAACCAAAGAGTTTGCAGTGTGTTTCAATGTGACCTCCCATTCCCCCTCATTATCTTCTACTTATTAACCCTGATCTAACTGTTATTGATAGCTCTATTATTCTGCTTGGGACAGCAGTGACAGTCTCATTGACCTTGCCCTGGGTGATCAGAAACTCATTTAATGCTCAGCATACTCTTTGCAGAAGTATACTGAGGGAAAAGTAAATTCAGCATGAGAAGCAGGCATGTGTTTTTACAAGGATTTCTTGTGATACTTTTAATTATCTCAAGAGGTGCATTATTCTCCATTAAATGTACACTAAAAACTTGTCTAAATTCCTCTGCAGTCAAAGAGATAAAGGGTGCAATAAGAGCAAGAGAATAATTGCTAATCCTTGATGCTGTGTAGTGTTAATTGTGGAAAAATGTCCCAGGAAAGCAAGACAAAATTAAAAACTAAGGGTCCAAGATTTTACGTGTTTTCATGATTCTCTCATAATAGGCTGCTTACCTCTTGGGCAGTATCAGCTGCTTTCAGAACACTCAATGTCACAGAGAAAAAAATTTCACCTCCCACTGTCATATTTGCATAGTTGATTTATTTGCTATGTGACAACACTTCTGTTCTATAAAACATATATAATCACAAGAACTGCCCACTGTCAGGACCAGATCATGAGCACTTCATATACATGGACAAAACCGGAAACTCTTAGAAAAAAATAAATGAGAATTGTGACTGTCTGGTTCTTCCCTGAAGACTGGAATTTTATGGTACTCTGGCCTGGTACTGATGCTTGGGTTTTTATATGTGAAGTTGCAAGATTTAGTCTGTAAGAAATTAATAAATTTATATTTATTCGATCTTATATAGATGTATTTGTTTATAATAAAACTATAGTGTGTCTCTTGTTTTTTGTGATGGAAATGGTTAAAAAAGTTCATCTTCTGCAGTAATTGCTTCCTTCTTTTATATCTCTCAGTTTCAGCAATGGAAATAGTCAGCCTGTTGATTAATCACTGGTTTGAATTCCCCATTTTGGTGCACTTGCATATAACTCCACTGCTTGCATCACACATACTATGCAGGAATATTTAATTGCTTTAAAATAAGGTCATTGATGGAACTAAAACAGATGTGTTTTCCATCTGCTCACACAAGCAAGCATATAAGTGCATTGGTTTTAGAAAAACACTGTTTTGAAAATCTGGTAAATCTAGTTTCTCCATCAAATGAGACCCTTTAGTCTTGAAGGAGATAATTTTGTTGGCGTACTTGCTAATTGGAGAGGAGAAGGCTGATGTTCTGAAAATGGTGGGCTAAATTGCTTACATACACATGAAAAAACCATGCGCATGTTCTTTATTTCAGTGGTACTTCATGTCATCACTCTTAGTGTCAGCAGGAAACCTCTAAAAATAAATTGTCTGTTTAGTAAATGTGGAGCACAGGAGGGTACAAAATAGTATTTGGTTAAAATGAGAGGACATTGGTTTTTCAAAAAGGATGTCTGAATAGTCCATCAGAAACATGTGTGTTACAGTCAAACCTCAGATGTTCATTCCTGCTGGATGTTGAGATATTAGGATCATACAAGGTGGATCAGCTTTGGAAAAAAATCTGTTATCAATATTAAAGTCCTCTTTAATGGATTTCTGATTTCTTTGGGTTTGTTTTGTATTTACCTTTATGTTTCATGCAATTGGCTCCTGACACTCTATTTCTTTCTTACATTTGTGTGTCTTCAGTAGTATTCAAGCTGTAACAGATTAGCTGCTACTGAATAACTAAAGGTAAAAAAGTCAAAACATATTCTTCTTAGCACTGACATTTCTCCTTCTTTCAGGGATTCCTGTATTAGAGACTGATCTGAGGCAGAAATAGCCAGATTTGCATGAAACCACAATTATGTGCATAAAACATAACAGCCAGGAATTTGAGTTCCAATAGGTACTGTCCCTGTTTATGTTGGGGCTGAATTTGTCCTTGAAAATTCTGACAAGTAGGTGAGGGAAGGGTGGTTAGGCCACAAGCAGGGCTTGACAAATCCAGTTATGAATTATGTGTTTACCCTTCGGAAACATGGAAAACATGTGAATATGGTGTCCTGTAGGTGTTAAATTGAATTGTCCAAATGTTACAGTAGGAAAGAAAGTCATAGAGTCATAAAACTTTTAGATAATTGAATCCAGCTGCTACCTCAGCACTGTGAAGTCCAACACTAAACCTGTAGTGCTCAAGGACATGATTTGATGGTGGACTCAGGGACTGTTCAGAACTGTACTGCTCACATAACTTTCTAGCCTCTTTGCTATTTATCCTCCAACTCAGTTGTCTGGAGTGTTTCTGCCTCCCTTCTGATGCCACAAAAGTCTGAATTCTGAGTGTGTTCTTCTTGGACTTGAATCTCTGTGGTACCAGTGTGAATGAAGGTAGGGTCACTGATCTCAGTGAAAGACCACACATATGTAGTAGGAATGCATGGAATCCGTGGAATGCATGGGTGAGTATCCCACTGAGAATGTAGCAGAAGTGCTACTTTCAAAAGTAATGCAAAGTTCATCTATAGAAGCAGTTTGGTTGATGTATCATGTTTGTAGGTACTGAAAAGACAGAAGAAGGGTGATTACAAAAATAAAATCGACATCAGTACACACCTGTATCTTTAAGGGTGTTTGTTTAAAATCTAAGTATGATTCTCTGGGAACTGGGTTTGAAACTAAAATGTTCTGTCCCTAAATATATGTCAGTTGTCTGAGTTCTACTTAGATGAATCTTCCATTACTTTGACTGACCACTACAATAATTACAGAAGGAGCTGATTTTACGATAGCCCATGATTAAGATATATGTTTACTTTGCCTCTTTGCACCATAAATCTGGAATGTGTCTGTGGTGAATCTGTGAGACTGCTCTGAGTGCAATGAAATAAGTTTATGAGTGCCAAAATCATTCCATTTCCCTTGCTGAAACTCAGATAGACTCAGATTTCAGAACCCAAGCTTTTCAAATTTGACCATTAAGGACATAACCTAGATGTAGAGGAGAATGGCAAAGGCAGACAAATAATAGAGGAAACTCTCTCAGAGAAAATATTTGGAGTCACCTGTATCTGCTGAAAACACCTCATTTTTGTTAGAAGGTAAAATGTTGACATGTTTGTTTTTTCAAATTTTCAGTGTCCCTAAATCCTCGAGTGTCCCTAAATCCTCGAGTGTCCCTAAATACTGTAATCCTTTCTTATTCCAGTGGTAACTAACTGTGGGAGCAGCAGCATTTTAGGATATTTAATTCGTTAACAATTTTCTAAATTAAGATTTTTTACCCTTCAGGAGCCATGGATGTATTGGGCACTTAATACTATCTTATTCATCAGTGTGACTAGAGGAAAAAGTAGCAGGATCTAAATCTCTCCAAACATATCACTGAAAGATTACAAAGGTTGTGGTGAATGAACACATGCAAATACCCTCATCAGCTGTGTTCTGGTGCACATGTAGTCTAAACACTCCTGCTTGAAAACTCACAAGCATGGAGTGTGTGAAAGGGGCAGAGACTCAGCAAAAGAGGCCCTCCAAGAGGATGGAAAATTTTCTTTGCTAAAATATGTTCTTGCTGAGAATGAGAGCTTCAGTTTTTCCAAGACCTATTAACTAAAGGACAAGTTTTTGTAAGGTCTGCAAAGACCATCTCTCTGACTGCAAAAGCTTCCCTACAGCTTCCCTTCCAGACTTCCATGCCTGATTCAAAACAGGAAGGCAATAAATTGCAGTCACAATAATATCTTAGTACAACAAAATATTTTCCTGTGGATATATTCTCAGAAACTGGCTTTGGTTAACTTTTCATTCACAACACTAATGGTAGTCAGCCTGGTAGATACCTGGCATTCAAACTGAGTTTCAGGCCATGTAAGTGGGATGACAATGTAGCCTCTAAGGCTGCCAGGCAATTTTTCATTATAATGACAGGCAGAACTCTCAACTTGGCTGACAATGGATCCAGTTTACACAGTGCAGCCTGCTGTTTCAGGAAAGAGCTGTGGATGCCTATTTGTTCACAGAAGGGCCATGAGTAATTTTCCCCACTCAGGCCTTATTCCATGAGAACAGCTGGACTTTTGTCTGAATAAGGATTGCATTATTAAGTTGACAGCATGGGAATAGGAGGTGGCCTTTATCAACGGATGCTCTAGAATCACAGCCAGTCATTTAAGTGGTCTGTAATTGTGAAAATCTATGCTAAATATTTTTTGAATTGAAAATTTCATTAAAAGATGAAGAAGCCATGGCTTCTCAGGTGAGTTTTCAGGAAGGATGAATCCATGCATAGTGCTGGAGATAAGATCTAGTCATCGTTTTCTTTAGCCAGGAAGGATCATTCTGTCTAGCCTTGTTTGTATTGTGGGCCAATTGGACCCTCATGGGTTTTCAAGTATTGAATTTAGCACTAGTATTGAATTGTGCTGGACTCAAGTTATTAACTCAAAAAAAGTTCATGAAAAAATTGGCAATCTGGTACTTCTTTGGGTAGTTTCTCTGGAGGTTTTTTATTTTCCAGGAATTGCTTCTTGTTTTGTCTCCATGAGTTAGACTGACAGAGTCCTATGGTAAAAAGTACCATCTTCCTATAGGAATCTGTGTGAAACAATCAAATTACTCTTATTACTCTAATGATAAAATCATTAATACGTTTAGTTTCATTTTAAAATTGCACTAAACCACCCTTTCCCTCTGGTTTAATACTCTCTTTTATAGTACTTCTCTGTCCTTACTTTCTAAGGAAAATATATCTTCAGCTTTTTTTCCAAATTACTGTCCAACGGGTGACAAGTATTGTTGCATTAAAAAGGAAATAAAGATTCCACCTGTCTTTAGGTAAAGAAAGACGAAGTGTTTCAAAAATGTTTAAGCCTGTATTAAACTTAGTTATTCAGTGGGGGAGAAAAATCACTGAAGTCTGTACATCGTAAAGGGCAGCTGGAAGTGCAGTGTACATTTCTTCTGTGTAACAGCAAACTGTTAGTCAAAGTATTTTGAGTGCCTTGCACTTGAAGATATGGAGAGTGATTTACCGATACTATTGAGTAGGACTTGTAGCACTTTGTTGACAAAGATAAAGTAGTGTCCTCTTTCTGCAGAGGAGAAAAGAGGCACACTAAGTGACATTAGGAAATTAAGATGAGTCTAAGGAAAAACTGAACCCAGAAGCCCAAAAGCTCAATTTCGTGGTTTCTCTGGTTGATGCACAGAAAGAATTAGCTGGTCATGGGTTTAAAAAACACTACTTGACATTTTTTCTTCGAAATATCAATGAATAATTTAGTGTAGAAAAAGCTCTTAGGATCATTGAATCCAAATGTAAACTTAGAAAATGTTGCTTTGTGTTAAATATAGAATTATCATATGAGTTATGAGATCTCGTATAAGTGAAAAGAGGTACAAAAGTGCTACAATTCTTTTCAGTGTAATTTCAAGTTTAAATCCTATTACTTTTCTTAGCTCAAGTCCGTTCTTGGATGTAGGTGTAATTGATCATTAATGCAAGACACACTGCTGTTAGGTGGAGAGGTAATTCATCTCATGTAAGCTTCTTTATTTCAAAGACATGAAATACTTCAAGTAAGATGAAAATGAAGTGTTTTAAATCCCACACTGTGAATCACTGATCACTGCCGTACTTTTTCCATTTCCAAGTTTGAAGAATATTATTTACTTTTAAAAGCATTCAAAGATTTAATCTGTGATGAAATAACCACCTTATGCTTTGAAAGGAAGCTGGGACAGCAGACATTCCATCACCTCTGAAAAGTATTGAGGTGCCAAGAGAGACCAGTAATTAGCATTTATGCACACAGCAGGGTGCCAAATAAGAGAGGAGAAGCAGCTTATGAGAAGAAAAAGGTGCTTTAAGAAAATATCCAAATAAACTGAATTGTTGATACAATGATAGGTATCAACAAAGCACATAGATACAGTGCTCTGATCAGGCACAGTAGGGATGTGCGTGTCACAGAGAATTTATACCAATGCATTCAAGCTCTTCTGCTGAAATCAAATAAATGCTGAAAAGGTTTGAGTAGAATTAAGTGTATTTTAAAAATAGATTCTTCTGTAGAATTCCCCAAAACATCGTGTATGCTGATAAATCCATGCAAGGTACATAGTCACATGTATTATTTGCATTTTGGAGGCCAAGAAATGGAAATACAGTGTAAAATTATAAATCCCAAATTGCAAGAGAAGTTCTGGGGTAGAATTTAAGTTCTTGCCCTACATGTATTCTATTATGTATTAGAGGAGTGAACTTGTTTCTTTCCCCCAAGAAGCAGCAATTGAACCATTCTAAATATAAATAAAACTAAAAAAGAAAGTATGAATTGATTCTCAAAGGATTAATCTACTAGTCAGAATTTAAATCCTGCTTGATGTTGTTACCTGGAGTTATCAGAGACTTCTATGATACATTCTAGCACAAATTCAAATCAACTTAGACTAAGAAAGTAAAATATGAAACTACAAACGGCTAACTTTAAGCTGATTTCAAAAATATTGGGGCAGTGGTTTGTGTCTATGAAGGTGAGAAAAGTCCTGTGGCTTTGAGTTCACCAGTTTTGCTTCTGTGCCTCTGTGAACAGGATTGACATCATGGTAGAATGAGGGATACATTGTTTCAGTGGGAGCCTTATTTTGGAGAATTGTTTGAAGGTGAATTGATTCTGGAAATTATTAGGTTTATGGCAAAGACTCCCAGTGTCAGTCTCGTTCCATAGCTCCTTCGTATTCATAGCTGGGATGCGACTGTTGACCGAACAGCATTATTGAGTTACTGAGCTACTTGTGTAGCATGGATCTGAACAAAAGAGCAAATGGCGCAAGGAACTGGGCACTTCCATGATGCAAGTTTTCCTATTGAAAAAAGTAGTTGCAATTGAACCAAGTTTTTAATACAAACCCAGCAATTTCTGAGAACTAATGAGTATTGGGTTTTTTAGTGCAGGAAATATAAAAGTGATAACTCTAATGAACCATGTATGATTTTAATTAAAAGGTGTCTGTCATTTTGCTTCAGTGAAAAAATCAGCTTTCATTTCTTTGGTTTAAGCACTTAAAAACCTTAGAAAAACCAACAAAAGTGCCCAAATAAATCCACCCTATACATATAAATGTCAATATGAAATTAAAGGTTTAATTTAGTATTAAGAAATTCTTTGACACTTCCCTTCTCACAAGTTTTTGAGATTTTATTTTTTTTTCATAAAACAATCAACTAGTTTTTGAATTCTTAGTTGAACAGTCCTTATGGTATGAAAAAAATACTAGTGCTACCCTTCTAGAAGTGCTGGTGATCTTAGAGAAAGGGAATCTGGATTTGAGGGCTATGTATTCAGCTAATTTTGAAACTTGTGCAGCTTTGAACAAATCACCTTAATTTCAAGTTCTTTAGCTGTCCAAACATGAAAGGAAAATAAATGCTTTCCTTCCTCAAAGAAATGCTGAAGCTCAGATGGGAACTACTGGAGAAGGACAAAGCACTGTGTAATATTAGCTTTGTTAATCCCTGTCAACCCATTTGTTTCTCAGAAAAACAGCAACAGAACTGAACTGCCTCTGTTCTGATATTTGTATTTCCTCAGTGTTCTCCATCCTGTCTCCAAACTGAACAATTTCAGCTGTTGCTAAAGGGTTTAAAACTCTTGATTTGTGGCAATAACTTCCACAATGATGCATTATGGGCGCTGAAGTGATTATCTTGAATGGGCAGAAAAAGACAACCTAACTGGCAATTGCATTCCAGTGTCTGCCCCTCAGCACAGCACCTGCTTTACTGACTTACTACTCCATCTCAGAAAGCTTTATTCATTAGTAAGGGCCATTCAAGCATTTAATGGAGCTCTTTACATTGAAACAGCTTTATTTGCTCCTATCTATCTTCTAGGCTTCTTTTGCTGAAGAAAGGTCCTTTAAAAGGATGTTGTTTTGCTATGACTGTTCAATGAGCTCCTCCTTGCTCTCCTGGGTAGCTTTGCTGCCCCTTACCTGTGGGTGGAAAAGGCATCCAATAAAGCAAAATTATAGCTTTTTTTCATTATTATTTTTTAAATCTCCAGGCAAAGTATTAAGAGAATTCATCTAGTTGTTGCATATACTAAGATGCTGTTGTAAAGCTTTGTTTTATAACACTTAGAGTGGCTCAGAGGATTTTAGCAGTATGTACATTTTTTAATTTGTATGATTACTAGGGGTTTGGAGCTTGTACTAGATTATACCTACAGGCACGCTCTAATACTACAAGTAACCAATTATTTTGGTTTTAATAGAATTTTAAAACTCTCAGAAATACAGCCCCTGAGCATGGGGAATAAGATGCTTAGAAAATCCTAGGGAGTAAATGAATTTAGAATTAAACCCAAGTCACGGTGCAAATAACACATGGGTAAGACCAATGACAATAATATATTCAAATGAAAAATTAGCCATTTCATTGGGAAAAAAAAAGCAAAATTGAACTATTAATTATTGAAGATGCACATATAACTTCACTTTGCAGAATTCTGCATGGACAGCACGATTAAGCTATGAGCTTAGACCTATCGTGGGAAAAGAGCATGTGAGAAAGCAGGAGCCTTCTTGCTTAGCTCTTTCTACCTCAATTACCCAATTGAGCAAGTAAAGAATAAGCTTAACTGCTCTGGACCTAGAGATTGCAGTCCATCTGGGTGTAAAAGTTCCAGTGGCAAAGTCCTTTGGAGTCAAATCTTTTTACTGTTCAAAGCTATGAATGCTTTTATGCTGAATTTTAGCTTTTGGAGTTTAGTTCAAGCTATATAAGTAATGGTGCACATTTATTTTTCACTGGTAGCTTTGGAACATCACCTGAGTCTGAATCCTGGCTGCACCAAATTTCCTCTTCCTCTTGTGATGCACAGAATACTTTTGGCTTCCAAATTATTGGTTTTAGACTTGGAAGGTTTAGTCCTGATCCTTTTTAAGTTGGCTTCATCCTGTTGTCAGAGTGGTCTTACTTTAAGTTGGAGGAAACATCCTATTAAATAGGCAAAGGTAAATTGCCTCTGTATTTTGTTCATTTTAGGCTTCAGTCTTCTTTCTTTAAAAGGTTACTGTCTGTTAAACCATATTCAATAGTGGATCAATTTCTAATAGGGGTAAGGGTAGGATATACTTTCAGTCTTAGTATTCCAGTCAAGGAAGTTTAGAACCTGACCAGCATGCTCCAGTTCCCATTTTTTTTGTTGCATTCTTTGCTTTTGTTCAAATTATTAGTGTGTGCTCTAACTAGAAGTAAGACATCCTGTGCAAAATACTCTTGACAACATTTATGGATATGTAATTACTGTGCAATAAATACTGTCTGACTATATGCCATTGCTGTGTGGTGTTAATGCACACAACTCAAAACGCATTTAATTTTTAACATTTTTATATTCTTGCACTTGAATGAGGGATACCTTTAAAAATTTAAAAATATGTGCCAAAGTGAAAAGACAGGCCAATATTTGCCTGTTAACTTTCATGTCACTATCCTAATTTTCCAGCTGGTCTGAAATTAAATTTATATTCAAGACATCAAACAAATGGTATAGTATGAAGATAGGCCTTTTTTTTTTTTTCTTCCTTAATATAATGTTACAAAGTCTGTGATGTTACTCAGGGGGTAAATTTACTGGATAAAGTAAGATCTTTCTCTGGTATAAATCAGTCTGCCACCTCTTGTAGCAAATAAAAGCAGATTTTGCTGTGTCATCATTGATGGAAATAATCAGGGAAATAGTATAGAGGGGGAAAAAAGATCTCTCTTTTTATGTGATATAAAGTCTTTAAAAATGTACTGCAAGTCCATTACATGCTTAAAATGGCTGAAAAAGATACTGGTCAGCTGTTACTTGTCTCAGATATGGCTTGTGGCGGCCAACTTCTGCTTAAATCCTTATTCAAAAGCCAGTGGGAACCTGCACCGTTTCTCTTCATTTAAACTAATTGATTTTCACATTCATATCTAACTGCAAGCCATAAACCCCATAGATAATATGGTAAAATGATTCTATAATTCTGTGGCCAGTTTTGGCTTTGAAGAAACAAACGGGGTTTTCTACTCACTGAATACACTCAAAGGTAATGATTTTTTCCATTCTGCTTCCTGTAGTCACTTATCCCCACTGACTGCTAAAAACTCGAGAGTGCCACAATATTTACTAGTACTGTTTAAGTCAACCTATAATAAACATAGGCTTGCATTTACACATTGAAGCTTGGAAGACCATGTCATCCAGGGGAAATCTGAAAGCTTCATTTAATTCTGTAGCTTTGACTTGTCCTAAATTCATAACAAGAGTTAGTCTATGTTTCTGACTGTGATTCAGGTTTTGCCAGATGGGTACAAGCCATCATCTGCCAAAAGTACAGCATGTTTCATCATGAAATACAGTCCACAGTAGCATGTCAAAATTCTTTTGACTGAAAAATAGGCAGGGCTGTGTCTGAGATTTATGCAACCTTTCCACTTTGCATTATCTGTTTAGATCAATGTAAGTGCTGCAAGAGATCAAATGGATTATTTCCATTTAAATATTGGGAAAGAAATATTTAGATTAACACCAAGAGATTATTCTGTTTATTGGCATGTATTGGTATCTCCAAGTATAGAAATCTGTGCATACTCACAGGCCAGGAAAGAGATTTCCCTACATTGTGTTTGACTGGTGCTGCTTGTTCTACAGGATACAGAAGCTGTTGCTTTCTAGAATTCTTAATCCATGGAATTAAATCATTCACAGATAAAAATTACGCAGGTATTTTAGGTATGATCTTTATCATGGCCAAGAGAATGAAACTCATTGTTGCCCAGTGCATTTTTACAGAACTGTGCAAAATAATTTAGATAACAAACCTGGCTCAGATTTGTACCTCTCTGTAAGTTCTAGTCGTGCTATGCTGCTTATTCAGCAGCTACTTTTCCTTCATAACTAGATTTTGGCAAAGAAATTACATCAAGTTCATATA
Organism: Pardalotus punctatus; assembly: GCA_013400915.1. Classification (NCBI taxonomy): domain Eukaryota; kingdom Metazoa; phylum Chordata; class Aves; order Passeriformes; family Pardalotidae; genus Pardalotus; species Pardalotus punctatus. Next base: position 164,685 of record VZTX01027592.1, read on the forward strand.
CAGAAAGAAACACTTAGCAGAAAATAAACCAAAACCAATCTCTTTGCATTTTTTGTGAATCAAAATCAGAACATAATGAAGTATGTTCCCTGAACCAGTGAGGCTGTTCAGTAACTTAGGATATGGGTTGGGTATCTATCTGTATTCAGTCTCTCCATAGTGGAGCTTTGCATGAAAACATTTGTCATTTCATTTCACATTAATTTACATCAATGAAATATGGAGATGCCAACAGTTGTTCCATATTTTTTGTCACTGCAGCAGATTCATAAGGTGCTGCTTTCCTTCAATGTCATTATTAGAAAAAAAGTAATGTGAGAAATGGAGTAGAACGTCATCATTCAAATTTTGGATGTTGCATTTTAAAATTTTCTTAGAAAAGCAATGTAAGGTAGGAAGATTTGTAGCAACACTGAATCCTAAACATGTAACTGCATTTCTTCCCTTGAAGTTCTTTCCTGATTCTATTTGGGCTCAGCTACCATAATGTATATTACAGTCTTTCAGGAAAAGAAAATGAGCAATCTCTTTTGGAAGATAGAAGTGACAGATATTTTCACTGTGATTATGAAGAGCCATGAGATTCAAATTGACTGGAATACTGTGTTTTGCATAGTCTCTCATATTAGAACAACTAGTATCCTAAATACTATCCTTTCTGAGTCTTTTATGCTTCATTGGGGAAATAAAATACAGTGTGAACAGCCCGTAACAACACCTATGGGAAATCCTTAGACTGATTGCAATGTCCAAGCAGAAGTTCCTACCCGTTCGTTGTTCTACTGTCTTTTTATTCACTGTTATTTCTTCTCTAAATGCTAGAATTCTGTGCTATGTAGCACAAGGCTTAGATTGTGGTGGAGCATCTCCTCATAAGTTTTGCTCTCCACCTGGATTATTCCATGGCTTCCCAAATTGCTTGGAGTAATGGAAGCAGGTTTAGCTTTCTTTGGAACTGGTTTACTGGCTGATCATATGTGGAAAGTGAATGGCACAAAGTGTCTTTTATCAGGGAGAACCAAAACATGCACAATGGTTTAAAGAGAGATTGCTCAGTGGTACATTGTCTAGAAGGTCCCTGGGAGACATGGCAGTTACATTGATTGGATTTGGTCTTGATTCTTTCTTATTTTTTGTATCAATAGTGACTGTAATTGCCATGCCACCGTGATGGTGCTGAATTAAGCAAGCAGTGGTTTATTCCAGGGCCAAGCAAGCTGCCAGTGTTTCTAGTTTAATATAAATTCTTTGCTATATTCAGAGGAACATGTAATGCAAATCACTATGTTAGTTACAAGCTGTCTACAGTGAAGAATGGGAAATACTGTGGTAGAGTGTCAGCTTACTGCAGGGAAGGGCTACAGCAAGACACATCAGAATAATAAATGCATTACAGATCCATTTTAATTTGTCTTTCTTATCTGTACTTAATCTCTAGCATTGTAACGAAAAAGAGAGGAAGAGAGAAGCTTCATTTATTTCCTTAGATATAATAGTAAAAGGCTGTCCACGGCTTAGATGGGTGTACTCATCACCATGTTAAAAACTGTCTGGATGGGTAGGCCAAAGAATGGTGGTGAATGGAGTTATATCCAGCTGGGGGTCAGTCATCAGTGGTGTTCCCCAAGGTTCAATATTGGGTCCAGTCCTGTTTAATATCTTTATCAATGATCTGGACAAGGGGATCGAGTGCACCTTCAGTCAGTCTTCAGATAACACCAAGATGGGTGGGAATGTTGATCTGCTGAGGGTAGGAAGGCTCTGCAGAGGGATCTGGACAGGCTGTATCAGTGGGCCAAGGCCAGTTGTATGAGGCTCAACAAAGCAAAGTGCCCTGTCTTGCCCTTGGGTCGCAACAACCCCGGGCAGCGCTGCTGGCTGGGGAAGAACAGTTGGAAACCTGCCCTGTGAAAAAGTACCTGGGGATGTTGGTCAACAGCCATCTGAACATGAGTCTGTGTGTGCCTAGGTAGCCAAGAAGTCCAATCGCATCCCGGCCTGTATCAGCAATAGCGTGACCAGCAGGACCAGGGATGGGATCGTCCCTCTATACTTGACTCTGGTAAGGCCACGCATTAAATCCTGTGTCCGGTTTTGGGCCCCTCCCTACAAGAAAGACATTGAGGGGCTGGAGCATGTCCAGAGATGTCAAATGAAGCTGATGAAGGGTCTGGAGCACAAGTCTCATGTGGAGCAGCTGAGAGCTGGGGTTGTTCAGCCTGGAGAAGAGGAAGCTCAGGGGAGACATTATCAATCACTCTCTACAACTTTGTGAAAGGAAGTTGCAGTGAGGTTGGGGTCAGTCTCTTCTCCCTGGTAATAACTGGTAGGACAGGAGGAAATGGCTTCAAGTTGCTCCAGGGAAAGTTTAGACGGGATATTTGGAAAAATTTCTTCCCTGGAAGGGTTGTCAAGCATTGGAATGGGCTGCCCAGGGAAGTGGCTGAGCCACCATTCTTTGAGGTATTTAAAAGAAGTGTGGGTGTGCTGCTCAGGGAGATGGTTTAATGGTAGACTTGGCAGTCTTAGGTAAGTGATTGGACTTGGTAACCTAGAAGGCCTTTTCCAATCTAAACTATTCTACAATTGTATGATTCTAAGGTAAATCAGAGGATGGAAACACAGCCAGCAACTATCAACTTAAGAAACAATGTTAGGGAGTGACTCCATGGAGACCAGCTGGTGTGTGCTTGCTGTCCTGATCACAGTATTTCCATATAATCATCTGGTTGGATATTCCTGCTGCTTTCCGCTGCATTATTCTTCAGATAAGGTGGACTGGCTTGCGATCTTGTGTCATAAAAAGGGGTTGGAAGTTCTGCCAGTGATTCCTTATAGCCATAGAGGAGTGCTTTTAAGTTGCTCCCTCTAAAGTGGAAAGGATGGTCTGTTGATCTGTCTGTAAGCTTTTAATCTTTGCTCCAGAATTTGCTCAGGTGGTGGAAAGAGTTTGTTTGTCTAATGATGTCAGGGGAGTCATCTGCAGACTTGCAGTCTACCTGCTCATTTCCCTGTACAGCTCTGCATTGCTGCACAAGTGTCTTTCCTGCCAACTATCTATGGGGCAATGGCACAAGTCCTGAGTTCTTTTTTGTAACACTTTCCATAGTTCAGTACTCAAGATAAACACCATACCAAATATACAGAGTTTTTTTTTTTTTTGGTGGATTCTCCAAGAAAGTGTGAGTAAAGCTGGAATTGTTTGAGACAACAGTAAATCATTGGGTAGGGGTTATTTTCCCTTAGGAATAAAAATGAATTTAAAAGCAATAGAATTTTCTAGCATGTCAGAATTATAATTACTGCAACAAAAGGAGGCCCTAATTACCTCTAATCCATCCTATGTCTACCAAATGTGATTTGAATTTTAGGTGCTGATTCTGGCCATCTGTACTGTGGGCAGAACAAGATGAGCCTAGGGTTGTATTTCGAGATGACTGAAAGGTGCAAAGTAAACAATATCAAAAATGAAAAAGAAGCTTGGAACTTTGAATGGGCTCCTGGGATCTGACTCATGCTTTCTGCTTGACAGTGGCCTTTTACATTAGTCTAAATATGTGTCATGAATATTCATGAGCAATCCTGATGAAACATGCCACACAACTTTTCAGCTGTGCTTGTAGATTCTCCACCTGGTTCCTTAAAAATGCTGTTGGTATGCTGTTAAATTGTGTGCTATTTTATTCATTATGATGGATTTAATGTAGTATTTCAAGATATAATAATCAAGAGATTTTTCTTTCTTATGCACTTGTACTTGCCTTCCAGATATCATTCCTTTGAAGTCTTAGAGAATTTCAGTGGAGATTTTTAACAAAAGCTTGGTTTTTAAGCCCAAGAAAAATTACTAATTCTTTAACAAGACTCAGCATAAGGCTACTTACGATAGGTGGACATGATGCCATCAGAAACGTAGTGAGACTTTCTCTTAATTGCTTTGGATTTCTGCTGTACAGTGAGATGGACAACAGTCATTCACTCCTAACAGGAATATTCTTTTTTATGCGGAAAAGGAAACCTTGGTCTTTGTGTGCAGCTCATTGTGCTGTGCTTCCTTGGCTTTTCATATGGTCTCACTTTCAAAGTGCTTTTCATATCTATATTGCTGGAATGCTACTGTCCCCATAACCACTTAATTATGAGGCTGGGTGGCTGCCTGTGCTGGATAAATTCTATTTTCTTTGTCAGTAGTTGATAGTGCCTCCTTTGGGATCATATTGGTGATCACTGTTGTGAGATGATCTTTCTTTAGTGTTTAATCCCAGATATAACATGAACTGTTCCTTGGCTTCCTTCCAGTTACAAAATCTCCTGTACTCCCCTTTTGTTTTTGTAGCCTTTGTGTTTTGTTTTGCCTGGAATTCATGATTCTGTATTAGGATTTCATACCAAGCCTATTTTGAGTTAACTGAAGCTGCTAAACCACATCAAATGATTCAAAGATCACTCATTGTGAAGTATGTGATATGTATACTTTTTTTATTGTCATGCATTCCTTGCAGGTACAGCACACAAAGCTGTTTGGATATTTTTCAGTTTTCTGCAGTTACGGAGAATTTAAGCACCCATGGCACTTGGATCTGCTCCTTGCTTCTTTTGCACAGTTCACTCTAGCCCCTGGCAACATGCACTGCTCAGAATTACATCTGAACAGAGAATTTGATGTCTTCAAAGTTAAATATCTCAGTCCTTTGACTTCAGTTTTGTTACAAGTGAGACCTAAAGCTCCCACTGCCTGTGTACTTTGTCAGCTGCAATTTCGTCATCCTTTCACAGAGACAGAAAACAGTGTTGTCAGGATCACTTATGCCATGTACAGAAATGTTGACTAACCAAACCTGGTACTTACCTAGATGCTGAAACTGTTCCTTGGTTTCCACATCCAAATTTTAACCTTTTAGATCTGGAGTAATTAAGACACATTTCTCCTTCTGACAAGTAGGACTCTAAACAATTTCTAGGTTTACTTACAGTTAAAGTCAATCCAAACAAGTATTTCCAGCTGGCTATCTTCCATCAAATCTCAAGTTAAACTGAGTACTGGTTTACTAACCAAAAACAGGGAGGGGAAAGAGAAGGAGGGAAAAAAATTTATTCAGCTATTATTTTCTGTGAAAATGTTATATTAAATTAAAAGATAATAGGGTTCAGTTTTGTAAGCTTCACCAAAGTGCAGAAAACTGCTGTGTAGGTATTTAAATGATTAAAGTTAGTGTGTAGGGTACAGGCCATGCAAGAACCAACAATGTTATTTTTCAGAGCAGCATAGCTGCTGAACTGTTTTTGACCCACAAGGCAGGAGTGGATTCAATCCAAAGGAATGAAAAATTACATCGATAACATAGTAAGTATTTAGCATATTTACAGCTATCTGCTATGGATAAAAAAATCATTATATTTGTGTCCAAAGCTTTAAAATGTGAGTCTATGCTGAAGAATGACGGCATCGCCCTAAGAGACCTGCTCTTTGCGTTCAAATTCAGATTATCTGACTTCTGAGATGACTTATTAATGGGTTTTGGTGGTATTCATCGGGCATTAAAATGACATGATTAATTTAGTGAACGCAATTAAAAGGCAAAGGTGGGGGGGTTAGTAGGAGAATGTGTATTTAAAAAATCCAATTTTAGTTTTCTGTATTTTATTTGACAGTTTTGTTGGGGAAAGATGAAGCAAATCTGTACTTAGACTTGGACTTTAAATCAGCTCAGGTACCAAGTTGCTCTGGCAGATATGCTCCATATATATTTTAAAAATATTTAAGTGGGTGTGCTGAGATCCTAAAAGTCAGCCACAGCAATTTAGTCCCTAGAATAGAGACTCTGAAGTAGAGCTCGTGGAAGAGATTATGGAAGACAGTGAGCTCTATGTGCAGGGGAGTGGCAGTAACAGATGAGCACAGATCAGGTCACAGAAGTGGACTCAAACAGGTGATGCAAATGTCCAGCTCTTACAGAACCAAAGTATCTGAAAGAAACTGAATTTGGAACTGATTTAACAGGTTCAGCATTGACCTTTCTGCTGATGCCCTTCAGACAATGACAGAGCAGCCGTATCTCCTAACCACAGGTTTCAGCCATGACAGATGAGAGGTGAGTAGAAGAAGGCAGCTTAGAAATATTGTCAGGATTGGCATCCCATTGGAGAAAACAGCAAACAAATAAACCTCCACAATATTTAGTTTAAATCCACAGTACTGGTCTGGATTTGCTGGTATCCCAAAAGTCCACGTCTTCAAACAACTAAGTGTCACCTAGTCATTGGAAGACTAAGAATGGGAGAACCTATATAGACTACTTAAAGGAGAAACACTTGAATTGTTATAAAACTGGATTATGAAGTCTCTGGGTATCCCCAGTGCCCCCTAATTTGACTATGCCTGGATGTCACCTTGCCTCTTTACCACCTGTGTATCTCTGGAATGGCACATAGCAAGACGGCTGTGGTTGGATCCTGGCAGTTGTCTGGGGCTGCTGCTCTGCACCTCACTGTGGCAGGACACGGACTGTACCTACAACAGACTCTTGAAGTCTCTGTGGAGAAAGCATCATCCCACCCCTTCAGGGCAGTAGGACTCCATCCTGGGCAAGCTGAGACTCTCCTGATCAGCCTCTGAAAAGGGTGTAGATCTGAAGTAACCTCTTTTTTTCTGCTAGTTCAGCTTAGGCACTGCACAAGGTATCAGGCAGCAGTCTGGTTGAAGATGCAGCCAGAGTCAGCCCAGAGTCCCAGCAATCAGGGAAGTCCGTGGTTAGGAGACAGGTCCAGGGTCAAGTTGTAGCAAATCAGGATCATGCCTGGTGAGAAGGGGCTTGGACACAGCTCAGTCATGGCAGGAATGTGGGAATGGGCCAGGGAGGCCAGAGAGGGACAGGATGGACCACTAACTGTCCTTTGGAAATATCACTTCTTACCTTCCAGGGCAAAGCTGTACTCACTGCTGGAATGTGCATTTCTTGTTCTGAATTTATTGGTTAAATTCAGTCACAAATATGTGTCTCATAGCAGCCAGAAGGAGACAGGTTCTCATCCCCTCAGAATACTTATCCCTCGCCGAATGTTGACAAGCTGAGGTGGATGCAGTCCTCATCTGACCGAGCAGCCGTGACCTTGCACTACATTAATGTGTGGTGTTTACACCATTAATTTAGCTTTAACTGCCTTGTGTTTGACTTGAATCTCCAGATTGCTTGTGTGCTTCTTTGGCTCGCACTGCAATTCTGTCATTGGAAAAATGAAGTAAAGTGATTAATGACATTTAAATTAATTAAAACAATCAATTAATTAAATTAATCAATTTAAATTAATTAAGTCGATTAGTAAAATGAATTCCAGGAACTCAGATTCTGCTGCCTGCTTTAACTCTGTGTCCTTGGTACCAGGGCACATTGTGCTGGACTGTCTCATGGGCACCCAGAGGAAGTCCCCTAAGGCAGAGGTGGGATGTGCTGATGGACAAAGGCCTCTAGACCCTGTGATGTGCCCCAAGTGCCTTGTTTAGCGTATATTTCTCAACCCCATTCTCCAATTACAAGAATCAACAAAGGGTTGAGGAGACCCTGGTTTTACTTCTTCTAAATACTAGTGTAAATGCTAATACTACCAAGAGATCACTAATGCAGGTTTATTTGTTGAGTGTCTCCTGCCATGTTGGTTTCATGGGATGTGTTTGGATGAGTCCTCATTTGTTATCAAATTTCTGCTTAGGCTTTAGGTGATCTTTTGGTGTTAGCACAGCTCTAGGAATGTTTAGTGAGTTTGAATAGTACACTGCACAAATGTAAGGAAAGCTCCTAAGAGATGCCGTACAGTGGCTTCTGAAGGTAAGGTGAATTGAAAACATTTTGGGATCAGACTGCTCCAGTTCTAAAAATATTTAAAATATGAAAGTTTTCCTGATACTTCTGTTTAAACAGAGGTGAGGAATGTAACAAAAAGGCTGCTTGACGTAAGAGGCTGTAAATTTGTACTGGAAATGTTAAGTGAAAGTGAACATGCTGGAACTAGTCACTGAGTTTGTGCAGAATATAAGGTGTTTGTTTGAACATTTTGCAAAGTCCTAATTAGTGTTACTTGTACCTACACCTAAATATTGTCTTATTAAGAATTTTGTACAGACAGTAAGCTATAGTCTCAGTAGTTGTGGTTCAGAGCAGATGGAAAGAGATGTTGAAGGCAAGGGAAAGAGGTAAAAAATAGAATGTTGTATCTACAGTACTGGGCAAGGAACTTCTAACAGGCTGCAAGTACAGATTGCAAACTTGCAGACTAAATATAGATCTAAGCTGTACTTTCTGAAGCACACTGGACTAATGTGTTCAAACATCTGGGTGTTCAAATATCCTGCCAATACATTAACACCCTGGGGCATACAGAGTCTCTCCAATTCATCTCCAAGGCAATGGTTTGAAGAGAGGATGTGAAGGCAGAGCGTCATTATCCCTTTAGAGACTGCTGTTTTATAATGATACAGCTGTAACTGATGATCACACACAGAATTTTTGAGTCAAGAAGTAATCCCAGATCTTCTGAATCCCAGTCCAGAGTCCTGATCTTTTCTCATATAGGTATTTTTTCTTGTGTTTAGGTTCTTGTACTCTGTGTTCAAGTTATCTTATAAACCTAAGGGATTTCAAAGTACAATGTGAATGTATTGCAGACAAATTCTTGAAGCATATAGCACAAAACTACAGAATTAAGTGGTTACTTTTTTCCAAGAGACATACAGAATTCATATAGCATCACAGATAAGCCTGGAAGACATCAAAGGACTGAATAGAATACAGGAGCTGCCAAAAGTGACAAACAAAGTAAGCCAGAAAGGATGGTGTGTCCTGGAGAGGTCTGAGTCTGTAAGAGAAACAGCATAACTTCTGACACAGTTTGAGCAGAAATAAAGGACATTGAAAGGAGGCGGATGTTGTCTCCCCTGAGATCTGTAGAGCAATTAGAGAAAGGAGATGATCAGGAGATGTGTTTACAGATAAAAGACAGTAGGGATGCCTAGGACTTTGACTGTAGGATTAATTACTTGGTTATTGATTTAGGTAACAAGTATGCAAAAGCTAAGGAGGACGTATGCTTGTAAAAAAAAATAAGGGTTGCTGCCTTAAAGAAACACATAAAAACTGATGTAATATGAGGCAATTGGAGATGCTGAAATATTAAATGAATTTAAGTTGCCAGTATTTTTCAATTGTCTTTATTTTTTGTGGATTTTGATGGAACTTCATACTTTGTATCTTTGAATCAGATCTGCCATTTTTTCTGTATCGACTCCTGTATTCTTGTACCCTTGAGCAATAGCTTGAAATAAATGGAAGTACTGGCAGAGTCAAATCCTGCACTGAGCGAATGAAGCTGAATTTAACACTCAGTTTTTACTCCTAAGATGGCCAAATTCTCTTTCATTTGTGTGTAAGGACAGACTGAACCTCTCAAGTTTTGGCAGAGGTATTCAATAAACACAGACTTAACCTCCATGTTTGTACTGCAGTGATGCGTATATTGGTTAAATATACAGAGGGGAAGAAAACAGTGAATGCTTTTGTTTTAATCCAGTCTCTGCTATTAAGTAAGATATATACAAAGAAGAGCTAAGACATCTGGAAAGAGGTGAGGTAATGACAGGGAATGCGCCATGGTGTCTGAAGCAGCAGTGCTGAGGATTTTTGGTGAGAGGAAACTGAAGATGCCGAAGATGCCTTTAGGAAGTCAAACCAATCAGCTATGGGGAAGGAAAGTAGAAAAATACTTGGAGTAATGGTCATGATGAGAACTATGGAGGTGGATAATGCAATCTCCTGCTATGTCTAAAGTCAAGATGGTATACAGGCGCTTTGGATCCAATCATCTTGTTTGAGGCAGAAGCAGCACCTGACAAGTGGTATTGCTTCTACAGCTTTCTTGTTACAAAAAGCTTTTTCTCAAAATATCTTTTGTGTACAACTTGTACTTCTGGATGAGAGAATTTATGCTTTCTGTCTTAAGAGCTTTCATGCTACTTTGTCATTGCTACTTTCTCATTGTTCTACGTGTTCTGCTACTGAACTCTGACTTAGCCACCATAACCTGCTCCAGACACGTGCTGTTGTGTTTTGACTCTTTCCATCAGTGAAATGCTTTTGCTCTGGAAGTAGATCGTTTACCAGTAATGCCAACTTCTTCCTGCCTTAATTTCTTTGCTTTCAAAAAGAAGCCAGCTCTGACAAAATTAATATGCAGCATTTTCTTATGTTTTATCTGCATCCCAAATAATTGCTTCTTGTGGAGTATATTTTAGTCCTAGTTGATGAAGAATCACTGTATACATTTAGTATCACAGGGAACAAACCCTTGGGAAGCTGACTGCTGACCAAAATATGCTTTGAATTGGAAGAGCTAGTCATTGGTAGGTCTAGTTTTTGGGTAGGTGTGAAGTAACAAGGCACTAACTTCAAGCACTTGAAGTGGCATAAGGAGCTCCTGCTCTCTTGTTGGTGCTCTCGTGCAGCACTGTGCTGTCCCTTCTTTGTGCCAGTACAACTGTTAGTGGGATTACACCGTGTTCTGGATTCAGCCCCTCTTTAACAAAAAAAAGCTGAAAGGCTTGTTTTTAAGCTTAATTACTCCAAAACTCAGTTTGTGCTGTGCTTTCCAAGACAGCTTTATAAACAAAATTGAAGAGAAGGGAGGAATAGGAGCCTTTTTAGCTCTCTCCACCATCAAAGTTGCAGTTTAAACATATCCTGACAAAGATAAGATTCTATTGTGTAATTTTTATGCCTTACTAAAGCTTTTGTAGTTTCAAATGTTGCATTGCCTTGAAGTACCTAATGGGCTATGACACAAAATTGATTTCTGTGAAAATAGCATTGGCTGTTAAGTGTTCATACCGCATTGTTACATTCTGCTTCTTCTATGAAATGCAACCCAGAATATTTAAAGTGAGATTGATGTTAGAAGAAGAGTAAGAGTGATGATGCATCTTCAAGAAAATTAACATAATGGTATGTAATGGTTGTATAAAGTTATTTCATCTTAACCCATGCCTTTCTTTACTAATATGGCACTGGACACTGTCTTCCCATGCAGCAGAAAGGGATCAAGACTGCACAACCAATCTTAAGCATTTCCCAACAGCAAAATGAAGTCCTGGATTAAATAGTAAACCTCATTCCCATACACAATAAAATACAGAGATGCAGCAGAGCTGCTGGGTCTTTAAGATCTTCCTCTAGCAAGTGCCCTACTTTCATGTGAAGGATGTTCTGTTGTGCAGAAAGGAATTAAAACAAAAATTAGGTGGGCATGGGTTCATTGGAGGGGTGGGGGAGTGGGGAATGAAGGGTTGCGGTGTTCTTGACATAAATACCTGCTAATGTAGCTGTAATCATCTTTGAATTCAAGGGGTTGCATGACTGAGGCTTCTTCCACATACAAACATGCGTGAGAAGGATAAACACATAAACAGAAATATAATCTGAAAATACCAGTCCAGTAAGGCTGGAAACTGTTTCCCTATCTCAAACTCAGAACCGTTCAGGTTGGAAAAAACTTCTAAGATCACCAAATCCAACCAAGGCAAAGAAGTCCAACTTTGCTTTACATCTTTTTCAGTAGAGAGAGAAGTCAGAAAAGGTATTAAGAGGAGAAAGTACATGCAGGGCCAAATTCAAAGCTGGCACAGAACAAATTCATTTGTGTCAATTTACCCCAAGTTCAGGCAGATGAAAGCTTATAGAGGTCAGTGCGGAAGCTGCTCAGGCACTATGGGTTGAGGGCACTTCCTCCCCCAACACCACATTTGTGTGTGGAATTAACAAGACACATCAGGACAACTAAACAAACATAATCTGTGACCTACTGCCTTTAACTGGTACTTCAGTGTGATGAGCTCATTAAGAGTAAATCTGCTAACACTTGTTTCATGTTGGCAGAAGATGATGTGTGGTGCACGCTGTCATCTCAATAGGAGATCAAGAGATATCCAGCTCTGATATGACCCATTATTGCTAAATAGCACATTTGTGTAGTTACTTGTATTTCAGGAAAATGCTTGATGCACACCAAAGGAAACCTTTTGAACTCAAAGCTCATTAATTTTTTTAGTTCATCAAATTTTCAGGCAGGCTTCTGTACAGCCCAGTTCTCACCACTCTCCTGACAAATGTCTAATGATTATGGATGTTATTTGCACTTCTCTTTTGGGGCACAGGCCCAAATCTTGATGCCTGTCTTTCTCCCTCGGCATTAACTAAATTTGCAGTAATTAGATCCCAATCTTTTGAAGCATTGAGAGCCCTTAACTCTGTTGATTATAGCAGATTTGGCATCCTGACCAGAAAGGCCACTATGCCAGTGGAAATAAGCAGAAGATCTTGGTATAAAACTGCTTCCATGTAGTAATTTTTCCGGATGTCTGTGTACAGCTTCTGTTCCTAAATGAAAACCATTTAATATGTTTCCTGTGACTCAGAAGCAGATTAACTATAATGTTTACATTTTGTGGGGGAATTATTTACTTTCATGATAGGCATAGATTTATTTATTTTTTAAAATCAAAGTCTTAGTACAGAGAATTGGTCAGCTTCTTCAGGTGGATATGTGCTTGGGAATAGCTCAGGTGTTTGGTACCTGGACTTACGTGTGCCTGTGTTTCCTGCTTCAGTGTATCCAGCCTCAGCACTGCCCAGTGATGTCACCACCGAGCAGTAATCAAATGGCAGCAAAGTGTAATGGAGTTACATATGAGCATTTGTATTAGGTTTATTTTTTGATAGCAGTTCTGTGATAGACATGTTAGTAGCACAGACTATGGGAGAGATGGTTGTAAAACCTTTTCTAGATAAGGAATTTCAGAGCCTTTACATGATGAGTTACAAATCATAGGTGCGCTGGTGGCAAACTGGAACAAACAACAAGCCATTGCCATTCATGCATGTAACAGAGCTGTGTATGATATAAGGAGGACTTTTCTGCCATGGCTGTAATCAGTAGGATTCCATAGAAATCTTTATTACAGCTTTGACAAAAAAAGTGTGGTAACTGGTCTTTGGTTATTCACCTTGTCCCTCCTCATGAGATCCGTCTAGTGCTCTTAAATGTGGAGTAGATTTATCCTTTCCTGCCCTGTTCAGTCACTTGACCAAAAGGTTCTAATCAGAGAGAAAGTCTACTTGGGAAAAATAAAAATACTTAGAATTTTAAAATACAATCAGCTAATGACTAGCATTTATGGTGAGAAAGGACAAAAAATTTAGGCAGTAGGAGAGGCTTTCTATTTGTAAGAATAATGGAAAGCAAAGCACTGGAAAAATGTCTGGGAAGTCTATAGGACTGGAAACATTAGTTAGTTCTGCTTTGAATTAAATATCTTTTTTAGGTCCCTTCCAGACCTATATTCTATCATTATTATAATTTCATCCACTACATGACACAGCCCAGGAGATTTCAGCAAGTCCAAAACTGCTGGAAGAATGAGAAGATTCAGCTTCTCAGAGGAGTCATTGCATTGCCATTTTCTGTCCCTAAGACCAAGCACACAGTCATATCGAGTAATGACCGATATATAATTTGTGGCAGAATTTGTTGCTGGGTGTGGTGTCAGGGCGGCTTCTTGAGCAAGCCAGAGCAAATTCACAGGGCACACCACTCCAGGTGTTGCATGTTGTTCACATAAGCACCAGGCTCTGCCTTAGATGAGCAGCTTCCATCTAATCCATCGGCTCTCAGAGAGGTATTACATGGCTGATTGCCAGCAGGCCAGGTGACACTGAGTACTTCCCTAGAAGAATCAGCATCAGCTGCTGCAGTGACAGGACGAGTTTCTAAGCACTCTGAGCACAGGCCAGGTTTAAGAAGCCTCTAAGATAGATAGTAGAGATGCAAAATGTCAGGTCTGGGTAGTTCTCTGGGACAGGTCAGGTCTGATACCTTCAGGTTTATCATGTATTGGTATTAATTTGCTTACATTCAGATTTTCTGTACATTAAAGAACACTTATCTATACAGGAAGGAGTTCCCTTATAGTGACTTGGAGATTATTCAGTCAATGTTTGATGCAATATTTTTTAACCAAGACAGACTGACATTTGCTGACCTCCTCAAATGTTCTCCAGCAAAATCTGGAAATTCTTTCAGTTGCTGTTTCTGAAGTAAAAATTGAATTATATCAAAAAGCTTTGTGTTTTTTCCTAAAATGAAAAGGAAAATAAAATACCTTTTCCATCTTTGCAGTTCAGCTTGTTCTATCTGACACCTGGTGGAGGACCTTATGTCAGTCTGCTTTGGCAAGTTGCAAGTTCAATAAACACATCTTTAACACACCATTTGGGCTAGACTAGGTACAGATATAGTTAACACTCTCTTTTCCATACATGGCACACAGTGTAGTTTCCAAAGACACATTTATAGTCCTAAAGACCATTGATGCAGACTTTTGTTTTGACATTAAAATTGTGCTTGGAGGGAGAAGGTAATTTTTCTCTCTGAGGCTGCAAATGTCATGAAATGAAGTGATAACTTAGTGGAAATGTAACTAAATATATGTACATCAGAGAATTTCTAAATAATGGACCCTGTATTTAGAGTAGACCAAAGCAATGGTAATAATTTAAAAACTCCCCTATCCTTAGGATTTCTCTCTGGTTATTAATATGTTAATCACTGTCTTAATTAGAATTCTGCTTAATGATAGATTTTCAGTCCTTATGCCTGAGTGTTCTCAGTATTTTTGAAATAAGCAATTACACTTGTTTTCATTCTTTTAGTTGCTGGAGAAAGACTGAGCTGTTCTTAAAATTTTTAATGCTTTGAATGGCAAAAAGGAATGGAGAATTGAGAGATAAGATCAAACGTTCCCTGGACTTAACCTATAAAAACTAACAGGAACTATTGATGACTGTGTGTGTGGTATTGAAAACATGATCCAAGGGAGCAATGTCAGTGTGGCAGACAGAGTAATGACCAAATGAAAAAGAGCCTTTCTTCTACTCCTTTTGCAAAGTGGACCTGCCAGGTCTCACACTGTTCACCTGCAGCTGCAGTGTCCTGTGGAATCCCAAATCAGGGTCGGAGAGGAGTAGCTCCTGGGCATGCTTTGTGCCCTGGTAGGCTGTTAGCTCTTGTCAGCTTGGTTTCTTCTTGTGTGTCCCCTCTTCATTATGTCTCCTATTGTGATCCAGAGAGCCTGGGTAACATGAAACAGACATTGATTTTGCAGGATTCAGTCTTGTTACAGATGGGTAGAGACACACCATCCAGTTTTCAAAGCATTATAAACCCTCTAGTAGATTCTGTTTCTATTGAGGTTGGGTCTGTGATACCACAGGAGGCAGGGTTACTGTGATCAGTTTTCTTTCTGCTGACTGCTAATGGGAACAGTCAAGGGTCAAGTGTGCTGAGGAAGCACAATGAACAATGCGCTAACAGCGATTGCGGTCATTCATTGAGAACTGCAGACCACAGATGCCAACCTCCTCTATTCGAGCTAAAAAAAGTTTTGTGTTGGATTTGTCAGCATGTTATCAGTTCTGGCAAGTCATCTGTGTGAGATAATTACATACACTGAATTTGCAGTAATTATTGTTCATCTTTTTCAGCCCAGTCACCACAGGCCTGCAAAACCCTTAGCTTGAAGTGACAGCCTCTAATCAACCTTCTGAAGCCACTCTCTTCATGCTGACTTGTGACTCTTACATGGTAGTAGTGAGGCTGCTGAACCTATGATTTCTAAAGATCTAATAGAGGCAAGTTCTGCAGAGATAGGGTATTTTGTTAGATCAGGGATAAGGTTGGTAAAAGCAGACAAGCTTTCTGAGTTCCTAGTCCCTTTCTTAGTTAAAAATGTATCTTCTTCAGCCAGGAAGGACTCACTCTCTTCTTTTCCTGGCAAGTGCTCTTTTCCTGGCAAGTGCTCTTAACAAGCTACCTAAACTTCTTTGTTGTAGAGCTTTTGCTTTATTTTTAGTGGAGGTATCATTGTCTACCACTGACAGCCTCTTTTCAACTGGCATTCCAAAGACTTTCAGCCATCTGTTCCAGACCTTTCTGCTTTGGACTGAGTTTGCAATTGAATTTTTACATTTATATACATACATGTGAAAAAAGCACAGTTTATCTTTTTCTTTCCTCTGAATTAAAAATTGCAAGTGATAAAATTCACTTAGACACAAGACAGTTTTTCCAAAGAAAATGGAAGACCTTTGGGCTCATTCCACCTCTGCCCAAAATAGCACTATGGAAAAATCAAAAGCACATATACTTTGAAAAGCTATCCACACTTAAAAGGTTTTCTATGGCTCTTTTGAAAATCTTTGTTTTTCTCTTCTTTTTCGAAATTGTTAACACAGAACAATCAATTATCTATTTATACATTTTATCTTAGCATTTTCATCCCAGTTGAGCTGATCCACAGGAAGGGCTTGAATGAACACTCTCAGTTCTTTTTCTTTCGAAGTTTGTAAATAATTTTGGTAGGTGTCTGTTTAAAACTGAGTTGTCTTTGATGACTTAAGCAAAATTTACCTCTGAAATCTAAGTCTTCTCATTTGATCATAGGAATGCCCTTTGGTTAGCAAGGTAAAGTGTTATTATTAATTCTATACTGAAGTGCAAACAACTTGGAAACTCACAAAAAAAAATCTTCAAGTGGCACAGTGGAAGACTGGGAGCTGCCTTGTTACAACATTTGTTCTTCAGTCTTTGAAGACTAAGAGAAGTTTGTGATCAAAGCAATAGTATTACTACTCTAATAAGGAGGCTCAGAAATGCTTCAGATACTGTTATCTGCTAATCAGTCTTACTGAGGCTTTAGTACTGCTCAGAATAGAAAAAGACCAGTTGAACATCAAGTGAATAATACTGGTTTTTGGAAACAGTGGAAGTGATCACTAGTAGGAAAAGGCATCTGGCAGCATGTTATTCATAAAGCTGGCTTATGATGAAAACTCAGTAGGACTCTACAGTCATATTATTCCTTATCTTCTGGGCTCACTGAGTTGGCTGGTGATATTTCTTAAGAAGCTCAAGCTGTTATTTCCATTCTGCTTGTTGCAGCCTGAAAAACATTTGGAGTGCAAGCTTAGAAGTAGTAGAAAGGAGACTGTGGGTTGCTGGGCACAGATGGCATTTGTAATAAAGCAAAGCAGCTGTCAATATTGTCTCAGAATAAGTTATTAATGATTAGCACTCCAGTTTGATATGTTGACAAGACCAAGCTTGCAGTTTGGAGCGTGCTAATTTGTGTGCCAGACCAATATGGCTAAGAGCAGAGAAGAGCTATGAGCCTCTAAGGCTTTTTGATTGCTGAATCTCACTGCGTTTTCCAGTAGGAGCTGCAGTCATTTCCTGCAATGCCTCATTATATAAGCTCATAAGTATTCAAAAATGGTAAGAAGAAAAAGCAGACAGTAGAACAATGTATTTCAGTTGGAACAAGCAACTCCTGAAGCATTTTGAACCTTACCCTTCTCTCATGCTGAGATCAGCATCCATCTATAAGTATGTTGTCTAAACAGGTCAGACAAGAATCTTCTGTCACGTAATGATAGGCTCTGTCAATAGCTTTTCATTCTTTTGAAGTACCAAGTGTGGGCTCTTTCCAGAAGCAGGATATTGAATGAGGTGGACCTTACTTAACTCTCCCTCATGACCTCATTCATCGATTGAATGAGGATGGCTTTTTATTTGCATCTTTCTCGCTCAACAATGATATCTATATGCTACCTTGGAAATGTGTTTACTGCAAAATATTTACTGCAACTTGTCTTACTATCTTGAATTCCAACCTCCCTGAGTGGTAAAATATGATGCTGTACTGTGCATAGCTGCAGACTGAATGTCTCAAAGGGGTGTTGTGAAAACGAATGCCTCTATTGCACGCCTCTGATGAGCACCTGCCAGACTGTGTTAAAAATAAGAAAGTGACAGTGAGGTGATTCTATCATATGTCCATCTGAAAAACTGTGAAATAAATGAAAGCAAAAATGGAAAATACATAATCTTTCAGAAGAGGGAGAAGAAATGATACATTTTAAATTTTTAAACAAATAGCTTTAGTTGAAGTGCTTCATGTATGTGTCTTTTCCACATTTTTGCATTTCTTTCTTTAAAAAGTATCAAAGGTAGACCCAGCTCTCTTGGAGTAAGATATTTTACTCATGTTTGTTTCTTTAAGATTATTTAAGTGCATGTGCAAGACTTTACAATATTAAGTTTGCTTCTGAGAGGGAGATTTAGAAAATCTAACATTAAAACAAATTTCTTGCAGTGCTAAATCAAATGCTGACAAAAAGTCCAATTATATTATAGTAATTTATTTGCCCTTAAGCAACCAATCTAGTAAAGTTTAGAGGAAGCAGAAATTTTGTATAATAAATTCTATCTTTTCTAAACCACTCCATATTTCTGTTCAAACATCTTTATATCATAGTGTTGTAGTTTTTCAATGAGGATGCCTGAGAGTTCCTGGTAAAGATTTCCCTTTCTAATTATTGAGATATTAGTTGCAGTTCTGCATTCTTTGACATTTTGCCAACTCTCAGAAATGGTTACCAATTGACATTTATAGTTTAGAAAGCACTTGATTCTGGTAAGGCTGTTAGGTCCTGGAGTCTGTCCCCCTTCTAGGAATTCAGCTAGTTAATGTACCTTCTGAGAACTATTGCAAATACACCTGGAAGTGAGGGCTGCTGCATTTTTCTCCTGGGGGCTTCTTTTAGCAGAGATGTTAGTGCTGACTCTGGCCATGCCACGCCAGAACTGTGCAGCAACTATGACTCTGCCTAATCTGCCACCTCTGTGAGTCTGGACCTGCTGGTTTGGCTTCCTGGCTTGGCCTTGGGCCTGCCTTGCTGCTGCAGATTCGCTGGGTGGTCACTGTGCTGTGTCTAGCCCTGATCCCTCTTGATCACTGTCTCTTCAGAACTGAAATCACTGCTCTGCATCCTGCCCTCTTGCTGCTTAGGACACTGTTCCCACTTTATTATCACACTTGGCTGCTGGCTCACCTTTCCTTGTGCAGCATCTGGTCCTTGCTGCTCAATGAAAAGTCTTGGATACTGAGAGCTGTCCAGGCCAGTCAATTTAGCCATGTTATGTTTGAACAAATCTTGCCTTTGTTGTAGATGATAAACATGATACCCAGTTGCTCTAATTTCAGGATGGAACCAGCTCAGTTTTCCCATCACTATGTATAGGATGCATCTGGACACGGACCCAGGTAGATGGCTTAAACCCATGATTTAAAACCATGGCACATATATACTAGTAGTCATGGATTTTCATTCCTAGTCTTGTCTTTTGAGGGTGTTTTGTACATTTCTGTTGCCACTCTGTGCAGAAAGATCAGAGATGGGGAGTTTAGATGAGATGATTGATTTGAGAAGTGTATTATCCTCCTTGTAAATGGGTATTTCTGACTTACTGCTCTGAGAAAGTTTATTCTGCTGTATATACAGTTGTTTGATTTAATCCACAGAGCTTCTATGATGGTATGTAATACACTGAAGGAAGTGGATTACATTCTGGTGTCCTATGAAATGGGGACAAGGTGAACATACTTTGTTGTGGGTGTGAGAAATGCATTGTAGGATCTTGCATTTCTTTCTTAGGCACAGTCTGACGCTGCTTGATGTGTGTGGGTGTACAGAAATTTATTTCTGAGCATTCTGAAAAGGAAGAGCTGTATCTGAAGAAGAGAAAAGAGAATTTCAAAAAGGGATTCATGTTATGACCTTCTCCAAGATAGTTTATAGTTTGACTTTTTACATATCTTCTCATATAGTATTGTGTAGGACTTACGATATGATTATATCTACCTAACAAGAAGTTTCTTCAAATAAATATCTATTTGATAGAGCATGGCTTTGGTGGGTAGAGATTGTCTTTAGCTTGGTGAAATGCATTGTGCATTTCTCTGCATAAGTGCACTCCTGTCTTCGGAATATTCTACGCTATGATTCTCTGATTCTGTTTACTCCCAAAATAGCCCTGTCTGTGGTGTTATTTCTTTTTGATTCTTAAACATTGTGTATGGTCATTTCAAATTGTTTTGAAGAAGACTGCACTACCTTCTTCTGTGTAGAGAGAGCTTTCAGCTTTGGTTGTTTACTCCTGAGAACATTAGCTCAGAGCTGGTCTGATTAGTTAGAATGGATAGACAGTTCTGTGTACCTTAAAATGTTAAAAATGGACATTTTCTTAGAAATAGAAAAAATACAGTACAACAGTAAAATATAAACCTCCACAGACGATGTAGAAAAGTACTAGCAAAAGGTGCTGAATTAAAAAACTCAGGGAGGTTCTTTCTGTGGGATGATTGTGGTTCTGATGATTTGGGGAAGGCATATTTCAAGTGTGATAACTCATAACACATAGGTGCAATGAAATTCAAGATGCTTTTGATGAAACATTAGAAATCACAGAAATGTCCTTTGGTAAAAACATGCATTTTCACTTAGAAACTTAGATGGTTGGATAAGTTAGATTAGGAAAAGCATTCCTGAGTAACGAGTGAATTTTTGTGGGCAACGGAAAAAAGGAAATCGTGTTCAAGCCTTATTGCTACTTGTTTCCGACCCAAAAATTCATTCATTTTGAAACTTGGTGACTTCCTAAAGCATCAGTTTATTTTAGACTCAAATATATTATTGTGTTGGAGATGTTCTACACTGTGGAGAAGATATAAAGAGATGAACATCTTCAATATTACGGCTTAGTAATGACAGAATTAACCAGAGCTAACAGAACAACTTGATGGAGGTCTGTTACAAATTAATCATTAAACGGAATTTGAACAAATGGCTAAAATTATGTCTTTATCAGCTCAGAGAATCTTAGCTTTTCTTTCTGGAGAAAATTTTGAATTATAAGTTTACTTTAAAAATTCTTATGAAATTTTGTGGTGTGGGAAAACTGTCTTTCCAATGGAGGCCTGACAGTGGCAAGGACAAGATTCTTTCTGTTATAGTGGATGGAATATCTGGCCCCTGGAGCTTCCTTTCAGCCTTGTTTCACTATTATTATCATCTCTTAAATCCTACTGAATGTATCAATCTCCTTCCTAATTCCATATTCATGCCATTAGCTGCTCTTTATCATTAATGAGTGTATATATTTCAATATTGACATTGATTGCACTCTTAATTATGTATTACCTGTTGATGTGGCGTTGAATCAAATTCTGAGAGTAAAATAAAATAATTTGACAAATAAATAATGGAGAGAGACTTAAAATTTGGAGAGGCTAGACATGGACCATTATTCATAACACTTGCAAATTCAGTGTGTTAGGAGGCCACTTCTAGAAGTTACCATCAGCTAAAATCTTTCAGAGCAAGTCTCCTGGATTTTTAAATTTTCTTTAATTGTTCTGCTCTCACTTCAGAAGTTCAGTATACTTATGCGTCTCCTGTCTGATCATTAGGTTTATTTTTTAAGTTCAACACCTTCTGTTTCTATCCATTAATGTGACTCTCCAGCATTTGGTACTTCCTCTGATTTTATTCTGCCCCACTCTTTTCCTGACTACATCCTTTTCTACCATGTGCATAAGAGCAAAACATCATAGGAATTTCCTGCCTGTATTCAGTCAGTTTTTGAATGCACTCACTTTTCATATGCTCCCCTACTTGCGTAGCTTTCAGGGAATATCCTAAAGATTCACGTCATGAAGGAACCCCAGGGTATTACATGCAAAACCTATTACATGTAAAAACTTTAGAAGAAAATTAATGTTAAATTTGTTAATGCAAGTCTTTGATCCAGAAGTATGTAAGTATTTATCCAGTCTGGGAATAAAGACCTCATGAAGCTTATCAGAAGAATTAGATAGTCAGCAGTCCAATAAGTCCCAGCTTAACCCCTTGCACGTGTGAATAACCCCAAATTCAAAAATCTATCAAACTACTATGGTACTTCTTGGATTTGTAGCTATAGCAAATACTAAAACACTCACAGAAAACTACTTGGCCCAGTTTAAAGAGCTTGAAAAATCTGCAGTTATTGATTACACAAATGTTTTTTTAACAGATTCAATAAAGCTGTGACTTCATGGTCACTGCTTTCTGTTAGCAAGAGGGGTTTGGTAGTAAAGTACTCATTTTCATGTTTTTTTTTAGATTTACCTGTGAAGATGCCCAACAACACAAAAAGCAGAACAAAGAAATACATTTCACAGTTGAAATAAATGGAGGAAAGAAGCCCACATCTACATGTCTCATTGAAATAAATGTCACTTGCCCATGTCATTGTCTCATTGAGGCAGCCATATACAAAATGAAGAAACACTGTATGCCAGGGTCTTAATCAAGGAAGAGGAGTCAGTGGTAGAAAAGATAGAGAACACGTTTCTTAGGCTTGGGTCATTAGCAAAGTTTTATTTTGTATTGTGCAGGTTTACAAATGATGTTTGCTGTTTCTAATTGTGCAAGATATTGTCTTGCCAATAACCACTGAAGATGATTTGCTTAAACCAGAAATGTCAGAGGCCTCAGCACTTAACATTATCTTAAAATACAATCCTGGTTTCCTGTAAATGCGTAGCATATTCCTGCCTGTGGCATGGGTTCATTGAGACATGAGCCCATGTAGAGGATGGCTGTTTCTCCCCTTAGCCTCATCAGCACTGCACAGAGCAGTGTCCTACACACTCTGCATTGAGAAGAGATGCTCCAGATGCCCAGCTAATACCCTGCCTGCAGTCACCCTTACACTCTGGGACTGACTCCAAATACAGGAAAGACAGGGGTTCATCAACTACATGGACTTATGGGAAAAGTTTCATAGTGCTCCCCAGAGGACCCAATAACAGAATGAGGAATTACTGAGAAGTCATGAATGGCCTGATTTCCACTTATCTTTTCCCTCAGGAACTGACATGTGTGGTATCAAAAACTACACAGTAAATGAGACAGACAGGCTGCTGAGGCTGTTGTTTTTTGTTGAGACCATGGTCCCTGTTCCTTGAGTTAATTCATTAGGAGGAAAAGGCTATTGTGAGACTGTTCTGAAACCAGATCTCAAAATCTGTTATAAAAAACTACTTCCCTGAGCCTTTGTGACAGTAGTAAATATTCAGTTCAATTTGCTTGATTCTGATGCACATATAATTTTATACTTTATTTGATTATTTATGGGGTTATAGCATGAAAAAATGTGTCATATTACTAGATACTTATAAATAATGTATACAAAGATTACACAAAGTGATAAAATCACAGTGATTTTTCCTGCAACTTCATAAAGCTCATGCAGTTGCCAGGAGGTGAGAGAACATAAGGTATGCTATACCTGGTGGACTCTACTAGCATGTATTTATCTTCACAATACTTCTGTAAATTAATTCAGTATTTATGTACATATTTTATAGAACAATAAAAGAGAAAATCAGATGAAGTGAGCAATGAAGTCAATTGACAAGCCAGGAGCATTGGCTTTCCATGTTAAGCCGTTAACTTTCTTATGTAACTAGGCAAATTCAGGTTAGTTAATGAATAATTAGTGAAAAGTTTTATTATTTTTAATTGAATTATGGTCTAATTAATGTAACCTAGAGTTTATTTGATATCAAGATAGATTTTCTACCCTTAGCATCACTGCTGAGTTTAAGATGGTCAGTACCTCGGGGTTTATTAGATTAAAATAATCCTCTTTTTCTTCACCTGACCTTCTTTTAAGTCCATAGAAACTTAGTTTCTCCAGGGACACGAGTCCCTTAGCTGGGAGGCAGACCACATTTGTTCTTCATACTCATTTTTGGGAGCTTATTTTATTAGTTAGGTTTTCTGCAAGATCACTGTTAATTATCTCTTGAGGTAATGATTTGGCAAAGGTTAATGACTTGCCGCATATAGGAAAATTTGCAATTTAGTTCTACTTTTAAATGAAGGTGTTGATTCCTGTGGGCAAAAAACCTTTATGTCTCAACTAAACTTTAAATGGAATATTGTGAAGACTGAGAGTCCTGCAGTGCATTTGGAATGTTTGGAACCTTAACACAAGTTTTTTTTGTGTTACACAATACACAATATATGTAGCGCTGGAAAGGACAGTCTTACACATCTGCTGTGATACTGAAAGATAGTTATGAACACATCTTACTTTGATATGTGGCTTACATTAAAAAAAAACAAAGGCATTTAAAGAAAGGAGAGTATAAAAAATGCACAAAAAAAAATGTTAAAATCCCCAAATGAACCAAGAGAAACCAAAAAACTGTTTACTTTGCATGAGGTACATGGCTCACAGAATTTCACTTGCTATTCATGGACATAATCACTTCTCAATTCCTCCTGTTATGTTCTGATTTCCAGTATTTCAGGGGGAGTCCGCATTAAAGGAAACAAAGCTTTATTATAAATAATGTAAAAGAAACAGCACATCACCTTTGTTTGTAGTAAATCTTCAGTTTTTCAACAAAACTTCATTTAGATCTGAACTACTTAAGACTATTTACTTCTTCAGCATGGTATCTGAGCACCAAATAGAGTGTTGCATTCTCAGTTCCACGAGAGTGATCAGAAAGTGCCTATTTTACATGATGAAATGAGTCATCCAGCTTTCCTTTCCCTCATCTTCAACTGAAAATATCCCGATTCTTCTCTGCCTTATTGATTTGTTGCCTATATCCTCTCTCCCTTTGACATCCTGAAGGAGAAAATAAAACAATCAGGTAGAAAAAGCGAAGAAAATTCAGTATGTTCTTTTCAAATGGTGCTTCATACACAATTCTTGGTGACCATTTTACACATATTATCCAACACCAAAGACAGCCAGAGGTCAAACTGGTATTTAAATAGACATTCTAAATGGAAATGAGCTGCAAGTTATTTAAAAACACTCCCTGCATGCAAATTCTACTCTCTCTGTAACAAGAGTGGAGAAGGAGCCTAAAAACAAACCCTGTAAATATTGATTCTTCTGAATACTTGAATGCAAACCTGGTACATAGATACTTCACTGTCTCTTGTCCATCTGTCCCATAATTAATAAAACAGGGATATTTCCTTGCAATAGTTGTGTCTGCTCTGAGTTTCTGAAGTGATGCACTTACACCTTTCCTCAAAATGCTAATTCCTTAGCCCCATATGTAGCAAGTTTTTACACTCTTCCTGTCTCATTTAGTTTTGCTTTGCTAAAAATTTAACTTTTTATTTATAGTCTGTAAAGGAGTCCTTATCCCAACACATTTAGTGTTTATTATTGATGCTCATGTACTGTCTCTCATCAGTTTCAGTTGCCATATGGCTGACAACTCTGTGACCAGTACCTGCTGCCCTTTTCATCATGGCCATATGGGCCTTTCTGCCACTGGCAGGTTAACATTCAGGTCCTTCTGTTCTTGGTGTGCCGGCTGTCTGACACTCCCCTGACCTAAGAGATATTTTTTTTTTTGAAGATGGGGTCCTGAAATAGAACCGATCCCTGAAAACACGCTCTGCATGTCTGAACACGATCTTCTGTCACTGTTACTGCCCCTTTTGTGCCTGCTTTCCAAAAATACTTTAATAGACAAACTTGCCAGCAGAGATGTTACAGGCATCCTCCTTGGAACAAACACATGCCATGTGTTTGCTGTAGCTTATCAAATCTGAACAGCACAGCTGGAATTTCAAATAGCAAATCCTTACAGATAAGTAGTTGTGGATGAGCCATTATATTTAACTGGGAAATAAGTTTGAATAGCAAATTAATTCCACAAAATCATGATCTGCTTGTCAAGTCAGAAATGGGCAAAAAGGAGGACTTGTCAGCATATTCTTCGGAGCATTTTTGCCTGTGACTGATATATGGTAAAACAGTTCCAAGAATCCTAATACCAATACTAGTTCATTCATCATATCATTATTTTTAAATCAGTCTCTCTATATGTTTTTTTTTCCATCTTTTCCTAGGTTCCCTTTGTTCTTTCAGGCCTTTGTGTTATTAGGCAGTCCGGGGCTAACTGTATCCTCAATGTAATTTCACTGAAACAGCAGAGAAAGAAGCTAATAACTCCTTGCTCTATAATGCAAAATTTCTTCATACGTGTCCTTTTCTTTCCTACATTCCTGTTTTTCATTTCAGCTGCAGACTCTATTCAGTGGCAGCAAATAAACACAGAGTCTAATATGGGAGAATATATTCTAAATCATTAGGGGCTCATTTTCAGCTTTTCAGTGAAATTTATTGCAGCTTGACACCTTCAGAAGGTAGTTTAGGATCTGTTTTGAAGACTCTCTCATTACTCAGTGGTATAATGAGAAGCTTTCTCAGCCAGTCAGAGATCAGGGAAGAGGTTTGAACAAATAGACTACAAATTGTTGTTCTCGAGCGTAGCTGATATTCTAAACTGCCTTTGTTTAGGATGTTTTCTAAAGGCACAAATTATGAGAATGCATACATTTAAATGCAAGTCCATCACCATCACAGGTTTTCTTTGATCAGAGTGAGTTTCCTAAATCCTAAATCCTTTCTAGCTAGAGACCAGAATTTGAGTTCAAGTGATACGGAATTGATTTTTTGAAGCAGGAGGAATTGAAGTAAACATGTGAGGCAAGAAATGGCTACTCAGTAACAGATAGCAATGGATTTGTTGCATATAAGAGAAAAAATGAAGCAATCTGTAAAAATTGTAAATTATTGACTCTTAACCTAGAACTACTACTCCTATCAAAAAACTAGGTACAGAGGAGGGGATAAGACTGGAAGGAGAAGAAGGTAAAAGGACTGAGCTACCACCAGATCTAGAAAACGATTTTGCAGTACTCATTTCAGTGTGTAGCATTTTTCACAGGTGGAGACACTTGGAATGGTATGGAATTCAGATTCTTTGTAAAAGGTATAGGAAAACCTGAAGATTTTCAAGTGGCTTTTTTGAAGTTTTGTATTCCCTGTTACACTCTGGAATAAAATCAATTTTATAGCAAATTAGGGTTGCTTTGACAGATCTAGACAAAGATCTCTTTCTATCTTAGGAAACATCTCACAGTATTTTTTAACTTATCTGTCATAATGCTAACAACTCCTAATTAAACCCACTGAAAACATTTCATTGAAATAAATCAATGACTACACATACAAACTTTGCTAATTATTGCTGAAGACTTTTCCCAAGATCTGTCAGAAAAGGCATCTCATGGAATCTTTTAACAGTTTAAGTGGTTGTAGAACATTCATAAATTTTGTAAAATGCAGCTTTTCTCTACTGCTCTCTCTACCCAAATCCTTCAGACAGAGTGATTAAATCTGCATCTGTCGTGTGGTGTAATTAATTAATATGGTATTGAGAACAGCGGTGCAGTGCTGATTAATTTGTCTTTTAGGTGCATACATTTCTTATTTTCAGCTCACCTAAGAAATACATTAATCAATCAGACAGGACTGATTTTAAATAAAGATATCATAGTTACTTCTGTTCCTTCCCCATTTACTAAATTTAGTGCTGCCATCCTTATTGCATCTGTTTGCTATTCACTGTTTTGTGTTTAATGTTTTAATTTTATACTTAGTGTTTTAGTGTAAAATTTATGTTTTCCGATGCCAATGTCCATAATAAAATTAAGGCATCAAAATGAAATTTAAGATCCTACAATGAAACTCAAGCTTGCAAAGCTGTAAAGCCCATTCAACTGCCCTTTAATTTCACAAGTGTCTGAACTCCTAAGTATTCTGCTTCTCAGTTACTGAGGCATCTGATGTTGCTTTCTTCATGAATAAAAGGTGCATTGGTCATGAGTGAAATGGACAGATTGAAACTAAGGCTATTCAGACTTCAGGAGGTAATTTCAGGGTTTGACTTTGATGGGCATTTTCAGGCATGCTTATGGAAACACAACAGGAATTTGCAGAGATATAGTTTTCGTATCAAATAAGAGCTGATCTTTGAATGGCTTCCCTGTTTGATGTGTGTTTGATGACACTGAGCATCCAGCATCCCAAATTTAATGTTTAGAGAGAAACAGGTACTTAAAATGTAGTTCTGGATTTCCAATGGGAACCATACTTCTAAAAGAGGAAAAACTGGAATGACTGTAACACCATTATCCCTTTTTTGGATCTGTCAGAATTTTCAAATTCAGGTATTCAGAAAAGCAAAGATACATACCTGAACTACTAGCCAATGTCTCCTAGAATGAAAAGGTACAGCGTAAATATAGGAGTTTCCTCCTCAAGTTTAATCAGATTTCCTTTTCATTTTTGATTCCCAAGTTATTCAGCCACTATATTGGTTTCTTTCTTTTTCAGTGCTGCTCACATTTGTTATTTCCAATTTTAGTTTAGATTTTAAAGTGTTTCAACAGTAATACTTCCAAATTCTGGGAAAAGCTGTATGATCACTCAAGAGAAGAGGGAGGGAGTTTCCTGTGTAGCCACACAACTTCATTTTTATATATTCTGTAAGTCTAGAACATTCTGAAGAGTAGCTATCACTTTCTCCCCTGTCTTCATCCCATATCCCTTTCAATTCCTTTTTAGAGAAATCCTCAGCTTTTTGTCCCTCAGTGACTTCTATGTTTCAAAGTGAAAAGTACAACAGGTTGACTGTGAGGACTGAGTGAGGGGAAGACAGTCATAATGTGAAACAGCAACTTCAAAGCTTTTAGGATCGTTGAAACATCACAGTGCTTTAGCTTTCAATAACTTTAGAAGTCTTAGTAAAATAACAATAATTTGCTTTCACTCCTGCAAAAGGATAAAATTAACCAAATCCTGGACTATTTGGAACTTTGGTTCCGAGAAGCGTGGAAAAGTCTGAATCTTTTAGACACAATATAATTGACAAAAAAACTGTTTTAGAAGTTGCTGGAGCAACATGGCTTAGGAACTGACACAGCTCTGCTTCCAGATGGTAGTGGCCAGGGTAAAAGAAATTAATAAAGCAGCATATGAAATGAAAAAATACTTTTCAGTAGTCCGACAGGTTCTTTTCACCAAGAGTCTTTGCTACAGCTTCCCTCTAGCTACTGTCTGTAGACTGAAGACATCAGATTCTTTAATCCCACCAGGAGACAGAATCAGACATGAGACTCTAGATTGCTCCACACAGAATAGTTTGGGTCGGAAGGGACCTTTTAAAGGTCTTCTGTATCAGGGTGCCAACAGCCTTGTCCAACATGACCTGGAATATTGCCAGGGATGGGGCACCTGGGCAACCTCTCTGGGAAACCTGGGCCAGTGTTTCACCACCCTCATCATAAAAACGTACTTCCTTATAGCTAGTCTAAATCTGCCCACTTTTAGTTTAAAATCATTTCACCTTATCCTATTTCAACAGGCCCTGCTAAAATCTTGTCCCTGTCTTTCTTATAGGCCCCCATTAGGCACTGAAAGGCTGTAATAAGATGTCTGTGAAGCCTTCCCCCGGCTGAACAACCTCAACTTTCTCAGTCTTTCCTCACAGGAGGGGAAAGCTCTCTGCTAATTTTTCAGCTTCTCCTCCAGACCTGCTCCAACAGGTCTGTGTCTTTCCTGTGCTGAGGATCTCAGAGATGGATGCAGTGAGATGGTCTTAATCTGGACCTCAGGGAGGCAACAAACTTCTTTAAGAGGGAAGTCTGGCTGGAACATGGAACAAAGGAGGAAGTAACCCCATACTTTTTCAGGGCTACAAAAGTATAATAAGTCAGTTAGCTCTTGAGTCCCACAAGACAGACTTACCACAAGGCAACACCCAGTATCTGGCATTGACCTAAAAATGGCAGTGTGCTGAAGGAAGCAGAGAGACTGCTATATATGCTCTCTCCCTGTGGAAAGGCACATATTATCAAATGGATTTTTATAATGTTTCCTTGAGGTGATTTGAAGTCTTCAGATGTCTGTTCTGCCCTGTACCTGTAAGAATGGAGACATTGTTAGAAGAAAAAATTATTGAGACCGAGAAGGTGGAAGTTGTCTGTTCTGGTTCATTTGTTTCTAAAAATAGATATTAAAAAATTCAAATACCTCATTTGGGATTTTCAGATGAAAAAGTTTCCATTTTACTTCTTAAATGCTTATTCCACTTGTAAAAGTCAATTTTAATTATAGTAAAGTACCAAAAAATGATAACTTGCAATTACCAAACTGAAATATTTTGGAAGAGAAAATATTTTGTAATCAGCATTTTTCTGGGTTGCAATCCCTCTTCGTACTCCTAATTTTATGAAAGAGGTAATTACTCTCATCAATGCAGAAAATGTGTTTAGTCTAACTTACATATAAGTTCATTTTTCATCAGCCTTCTGCAGCCTGGCTACATCTTGCATCCAAAACTGTAAGTCAAATGCAGCCTGGTGTGCAGCTTGTCTCTTGCACACAGTGAAGTCATGAGTAAGGTTCTTCCCTGACATGAGGCAACATGAGCAAGTGCCAATGCATATGTTCCTCAGTTAATGTGATGCATTGGTCATGTCTTTTCTAGTCAGGTTATTCTTATATTACTTTAATGTAATCCGTTTTGAGAAGTGCCTTTAGAAATGTAAACAGTTCCTCCTGCATTCAGGTCTTTATCCACTCCTCCATTAATACTGAACAATTCAGAGTTTGCCATGAGTTGCCAATTTAGATTGAAAAAAGGCCTAGCCTGCCCTGTAGGTTCTTCCTCCTATTCTCCCATTCTCCTTAACCCCAGGACCGCAATCTCAGAATCCTGCCTTGTGTGCTGGACACCTTTACAGAATATGAGAAAGAAAGCAGGGGGGAAAAAAGGGGAGATTTTGAAGACTTGCTCTACTCCCTTTGCTTTTCTCCCATGTCTTTCTTTAATTTCGATTTGAGTAACAGTCACAGAGCTTTAATCCAACAGTTCTTTCACTGATTTCCTATGATCTAATAACCAAAGAAGATATATATGTGCTGGAAGGATCCAGCCACCTGACCTCCCTTTTGGTCATGGAATCTCAGCTTTCCTTGTAATAAATTATCACTTTCAATAGTAAATGACTTTGCAAATAGCCTTCAGAAATTAGTCCATATCAGCAGGGAGAGGCTTAGTGCTGGTCAGAGGAGAGGCCTGGTGCCTTTTCTTGCTAACATAGTGATGAAGAATAGCCTGAGGGAAGAGAAGTTAGAGCTAAGAGCAGCCAGAAGCCTAATTCCTGTTGCTACAGCAAGTGTAATTATGAATGCATACTTAAAATAGTTTCTGAATGGTTCCTGGAGCGTAATGAATCATTGATTTGCTATCTAAGTCACAAGTTCTCATCTTCACCATTACTGCAGAGTGGCTGTCAGAAATTAATTGATGGCCAGTCTATCTCCTAATTGGCAGGCATGTATGAAGTGATGGAGTCATTCTCATAAATACCCCAACCTGGTCTCTCTCACAGGAGAGCTTGGAATTGGCAGGGCCATGTCTGAATGTGGAAATGGTTTGCATCCCTAGAAAGCTTAAGAAAAGAGTGGTAGAGTGGATTAGAGTTTACACAAATTCTGCTCTCTCCCCAACCTATTGATTCACTGAGGATTTAAATGCCAGAGAAATGACCAGACTTAACAAACTGAAATCTTACTCATTTCTATGAGCCATTCCCTGCAGGAGACAAAACTCGTGCTTCCAAAATTAGATTTTAAGAGCTTATTAGAAATTCAGCAAAACTGATAATTAGATTGAGTAGCTCCACTGCTGTCATTCATTTCCTACTAATCAGAGATGAGGGTATGATGAGGGATTTTTATGCTATGCAACTCCGGATTTTCTATGAGTATGTTATAGTATTCGGCAAAATAAAGTGCCTTGCTGTAGCTCTGTCCTCTTTGGACTTGTCCCAGGATGCCCTTGTAATGAAAAAGACTTTGCAGGTTTTCTGGCTGTAAATGATTTCTGTGAATACTTGAGTACGTACCATCATGTTCGCTGGAATTGCTCAGTCTATTCAGCTAATCAGTGCCAGTGCATATATCTCATTAAATAGTTCAAACTCAGCCTCTCTGAATCTAAAAGCTTTGTAAGACTACAGGCTTTCAAACCTACACAATTTTTACCCCGGAAATCTAACATTGGTGAAGGGTGATCTTTCCAACACCTCCCTCCCAGGGAATTTTTGCTCTTTGTTCTTAACTGGATGTTTATTCCATATGGAAGGGCAGAGTTACAGTGTTTGAACATGCAATTAGACTGCTCTTTAGTCTTGCCAATCAGGCTGCTTTCCAGATGCTGGCACAGCAGAAGTATATTTCTTTTCTCTCAGAACCACTGTGGATAATTTGATGCAACTTGGACTAGGGGGAATTTTCTACAACTTGACTCAAAGATTGCATACCTTGGAGGAGAGAATGAAGGAAGCAAGTTTAGCATACTGAGAACTGGGAACATTTGGGCACACATCAGATAAGCCTGACTCTCTTTTATATGCTCAGCTTTGAAATCCCAGTTATGAAACAGTGTATATGTCTGTCAATAAGGCTTGTAATTCTCAGTGACAAATAGGATAAGATAGCTGCAGCAGTAACAGCCGAGCTACAAAGCACCCTTCGCACTCCTCACAAATGCACATAACCCTCAGAGGAAAGTCGTTTCCTTTCAGACCTTTTCAAAACCCCAGTTTCTGCTCCTACAAAATATTTCACACAAATAGGTCTTTCTGTCCTAGCAAAGCCCTCTTAAAATCAATAAGGCTTTGGAACATTGCTTTGCTATCTTGCTGCAAAGGAGGACTTCATTGATTTTGGTGTAACATCTAATTGGGAAACAATGTACTATATATTCTTAAAATGAAGTACAGGTTCCTGACAGCACACAGACAAACTTTTGTGATGGCAGAATTCCAGTCATCACTGAATTTAAAGTCTTAATTTGAGCTATACAGGAGCCAAGCAGAATTTATAAAAGTTTTGAACATTTTTGCATAAAAAGGGTAAATTGGTTTACACAATTATATGATGACTATCTGTTCTCTAGGACTAAAATGGACTATCTGGAGTTGGTAACAGTGTATTTTGAGAGACAATATCCTTAAACTATAATTTTTCTAGATTTCTTTGATTCACCAAGATAGCTCACCAGTTCTAATAAAACACTACAGTTCTGAAGCTTTTGTTTTGAAGTTTTTCTTTTTTAGCTGTATGGAACCAGCAAAGATGTTACAATGTGTAGTGAACAAACTGCAGAACATCTATTCCCTGATATATACCCACCAGTCCGTCATCCCATATACATTTATAAGTCTTTGTAAGTGTACTTTCTATCATTACATGCTCTAAATCAAAAACACGCCTAGAAAAAATGAATAACTGGCTTAACATCTTCTTCATAGCTTTTGTCTATAACTACCCTAATAGCATGTTGAGGGTTTGATTTTTTTGTAATAGACTAGATGGGGCTCAGAGGAAGACTCTTTAAAAGAAGAAGGTCAGTTGAAATTGGAAGGTGCTAATGATTAGCAGGTGTGACCATCCAGCTTCCTTTGAAAGCTAAAATAGGACCTTTTTATATTAAGAAAATATGAAAGTAGCATAAAGCAGTGTGCTTTCAGCAAAGGTTAAGAGCTGTGGGAGAGGTAATGGAGGCCTGGGAAGTGGATTGTAAATAAACAATGTCTGCTTGAGAGGTGTGTATTTGCAGAAGAACTAACCTAAGAATCTAGGGGCTCTTTCAGTCTGGTGTTAAATTAGTTCAACAGAGTTGTAATGTTCTCAGACTGGAATTAATAGGGTGGTGATTCAGGTATACTAGGTTTAAACTGCACAGCTTTTAAAATCTCTATGCAGTGTTTTGTTTTAAAATATAGAATCAAAATCTCCAGTTCTGAAATTCAGCATGCTGCAATATCACTGCAGTCAGAGCAAGAAATCTTAAGCATGAAGAAGTACCTTTTTTTTGTCACTGATTCTAGGTGTCCCTGCATAAATGACACCTAGAACCTAAAAATGTTAGGGACAGGTGTCTGGTTTGGGTGCCTGGATTCTTTGCAGGATCTCAAAGAAATGTAGGCACCTCAGAGCATACTCTGGGTGATGTAGCATAGTCCACAGGGAGTAACTATGAAACACTAAATATAAAAGGGTGTGTCTGAAAGGTGAGGGATGGCTATCTGGGTTTCTGCTTCATAAGTCTTCCCATAATTCTTACTATGCTACTCAAAAACAAAACAGAGATTTGATTGCATGTGCTTGCCTTTTCTTTGAACTAATCTAGTGGAGGGAATGTGGGGATAGAGGCTACTCCAGGAGGCAGCGATGTGGGAAGACACAGCAGGTGCTTCTGATTGTGGGGAGAGGAGAAAAGAAGACACAATTTGCTGGGCCAGAGAGGGTGGGATGGTGACATTTTTATAGCTTCACAGTTAGAGATCTGGTCTAGTCTTGTGAAATACAGACACCGAGTTAAATGTGGAAAAGTACTTTATTTTGCTGTGTGGGTGTGAAGTGCCTCCATTTTTCTGGCCATACATGACTCTTACAAATAATAAACAGTGACTGATAGTAGCCCTTCAGTCTTGGAAGTGTGCTGGATTGGAGACTGCTCTTAATTTCTTTTAGCCTGAGTTTAGAATTTGTGTGTTTTAAGGCCATTTCAGGAGTTACCAATGCTTGTAGAGTTAACAGAAACATAATGTTGAATAAGTTTTTAGTATTGGTGAAGAGATGTTAGGACTCTTTTGAGTCTGTTTAAGCCTTTTTGAGACTGTTTAAGCCTTTGCATTTACATTCTCTTTTAAGTGAATATATATTACCAGAGCTGACATAAAAAACATGCTGCTACCTGCCCTACCCACTAGCAAAACGGAGCCAAGTAAAACCACCACAGTTCTCCAGTGCATGGATCAACCTTTTGTCATCCATTGGAAAAAAAGAAAAGCTTTAAGTAACATCACTCTCATCCCCCACCTCCAATAATGTTATTAGACATTGCTGGAGGTCCAGGTAGAGTATAAAGTGGAATTTTCTTGCTCTCCTAATACAAATAAGTCAAAAAGCCAGTTTTACCTGTACCACTGGTTTTGCTATTAAACAAAAGGCACATCTGAAAGGAAATTTTGTAGAGCAAACCTGAAAATGAGTGAGTGTTGAGAAACTCTGTTAGGCTTGACAATAGTCATAAACCCTCTTGAATCAAGAGAAGAAACAAGGTTTAATGGGGCTTGAAAACAGAGGCACATGAGTGTTGCCTGTGGGTGTCTGCCTCCTTCAGTAACTTTTTCTTATCTTGACTTGGCCTGTGCAGCTTGCTCAGATGTCAGGCTCTGCCGGTGTATTGGTCTTTGGGGGTGTCTAGCACAATAGAAATGGAGACCCAGTCTGGGCTGTGAACTGTCTTTGTTACAATTAATAAATATCATGATCATTCAGAATCCATATTATGTGATATAACTAGCGTGAATGTCTTCCTTTTCCTGCATGGGGCAGCCATTTCTCCTCTGCTTTCTTACACCTCTCAGCATGTTGCCTGCATTCATATGTGTGGAATGTGTGCACAGAAGAATATTTTCCTCTCTGGAGGCTGCTCCTCTATTTATTCAAGAAGGAGAGGCATAAACTGAGCCATTAGTGGGAGAAATAGAGCCTGAGCACACAGCAGCAACCATTTTTTAATGAGTCTATTTGTACTGGGCCAGCGGGCAGCCTTGACATTGAGTCAAACCTGAGAGTGGATCTGGCAGCCAGCCAGCATTCTGCTGAGAAGAAGCTAAATTATGCATCTTATTTAGTACATTTATTAAAAGATCTTCTAACATTTCCAGGCAAAAGTCCCAAAACAAATGCTACTATCATTTAAGAGCCTTGCAGTTTTGAACAACGTTTAATGTATTACAATTCCCCCATAATAGCTTTCTGGTGTTGGCTGAGCTTCATCTCTCAGTAGTGTTTCATAAATTGTTATGGTAGAGAGATATTAAGGGGCAGGAATTCTCCCTGAGCTAGGGGTGTGGAGGAAGATAATTAGTGCTGGGGGTGCCCAGCTCTGTCCTGACTTGGAGCAAAGCCTGGCCTTGCAGCCATGGCTGCCCTGCAGAAAGGCAGCTGCCACTTGTGTCAAACTGTGCAGAGACTTCTGCTAATAAATCTGACACACACTGATCGACCTCAGGCAAACACTGTGGGGTTATGCACACGCACTTTGAAATGCTCCTCATGTTTTTTTTACCTTCTCAGATTTGAGTTGATAAAAAATACCTCCTGGGGAACAGCTTACTCCTCTGCAAGTTTTCTAGCACTGTTTTGTAAGCATGAAGATTCTGCCTAGGGAACAAGCTGTTTTCCAAGCCTAGATCTAACATGATTTGCTACGGACATCAGTCAGCTGCACTGCAGAAATCTTTCTCTGACTGGAACTACAGCTACTAGGGTCCTGTTACACTGTGCTGAACCTCTTTTACAGTATAAAACCATCAGAGCTGAGTATCTCAGCTTATGACCAGAGTTTAGCAGTACATTGTTCTGACCAGCTCTTCCTCTTTCATTGTCCCCAACAGCCGTATTTTCCTTCTCAGTAACTGTGTTCCTCCCTTAGCAGGTGAGCAGTTCCCACTGGTGTTACTGGCTGGCCTTTCTCCATAGGAGCTGCTTTATGCATCTCTGACTGAGCAGCACTCAGTGAATCTGGATCTTGACAGGGCCTGTGTATAAGTCCTGGTTTGAATTTTCAGCCCTCTTAAAAACCTTTTCTAACCAACTTGTATCTAATTTTTATCTAATAATCTCTCTAGAAGGCCATATTAAGGGAATGTTCCATTGAGATGGAAAGAAGTCACTGGATAGCAATTTAAAAGTTGCCTCAGAACTGATCCAAATGTAGTGGAAATCACTCCAGGAAAGCTGTCTTCCTCTGTGTAATTGTTAAAAAGTGGAATAGAAAGTATGGCATCACCCTTTGGAGTGGCAAGAATATGCAGATAACAGCATGTTAGTGCTCATCAAGTCATCAGTCTTCTTACATAAAGGCTGATGCTGATAGCCTGGAGACAAATTGGCCTTTTGCAGTAGTGTACATGGGACATAGGGGCTTCATGTCTCAGATTCCTATTTCAGTTTCTTCCTAATATATAATATAATATAATATGATATAATATAATATGATATAATATATTATATATGATACAATATAATATAATATAATGATATAATATATGATATAATATATACTATATAATATGATGT
>VZTX01027592.1:201782-257979 GCA_013400915.1 Pardalotus punctatus
ATATAATATAATATAATATGATATAATATATATTGTTCAGGTTTGCTATTTTTTAAATATTCAATGCTCTATTCAGGTGATAAGAGTTTAAAGCATGGGCATATATAGAGCAAGGGAAAGAATTAACATTTTTCCTTAGCACTCCAGGTATTGTAGGTAGGTCTGATGGGGCTGCCAATTGTAGCAGCTGCTTCTGTGACGATCATATATTATTTAAAGGTCAGTTCCTTTAAAAGACACAGGTTTTCAGCTGTCAGACTTAACAATGTGGCCTGAACTGTTTCCATGCTGAATGTCAGCTTGATGCAGGTACAGTTCTTGAAAACACACTCCTAGATGGCTCTGTGTTTCTTGAGAATGACAAAAGGAAAAATGTAATTTAGTTGCTTTAAATGCCATCCTGCTTTGAACAA
Source organism: Pardalotus punctatus (assembly GCA_013400915.1). NCBI lineage: Eukaryota > Metazoa > Chordata > Aves > Passeriformes > Pardalotidae > Pardalotus > Pardalotus punctatus. Next base: position 202,196 of record VZTX01027592.1, read on the forward strand.
AGAAATTAATGTTTGGCTTCCTGAGAAAATCTTTGGAAACATTTGCATATCTTCTACAGATTCTGGATAGAAATATGCAGCTAAATTCTGTGTCTGCAGTGAAAGTGAGAGATGATCTGAACCTCATCTATGACTGTAACTTTGAAATGCTGCAGTGTTATATCTAGATGCAAACAATTGATGCAAACACTCAAAGAGACTTTAAAACATTAATTTATGGCAGCCTGCCAGTCAATTAACAACTGGGAAGTGAGGCAGTGAAAGCTGTCCATGCAATTAATTTCCTTTGGTTAGATGCATGTCAGTACCAGAGACAAGATCCTTAACACTTCTCTTGGTAGTAAGGTTTCTGTGTCATTCAGAGCACAACAGCGTACGCTAGGAGTTTTCTTTGTAAAGCTTTGAAGATACTGGGAGGTGGGGGGCAAAAGAGAGGAGACAGCAGGAAAAGCAGTGCACAGTTTCTTGGTTACGGCAACCTAATGCTACCTGAGGAAGTGGTTCTGTCTTTCTAGGTGATTCAAAGCAAAGTACTTCTATCTGATTAATGAAAATTGGGTTTATTTTACTTTCAGAATGCTTTGATTGAAGACTCTCAATCATTTCACAGAAGAGTTGATAAATAACATGTTCCAGAGGAGTGTGGAAATTGTGCTAGGAGAAGATTCACAACTACATATTTAAATAGCACTGAATACTGAATGAGGATTCTGGCAAATCAGAGGCAAGAGCCATGAAATGCCTTAGACACCTGAATGCCACTTAGTGTCCATGCTCACCTTTTAGTTAGTGACTTCGTCAGTCACAGGGCTATCCTAAACACAAGAATTTAGGGTACGCTTTATATCTCAGTCTGTCTTCCTTGTGCTACTTTGTTAGATGTTGAAGTTGTTTGTGCATTCAAAGTGGGGCTGTGTAGTTAATTAGGCAGTTAATAATTTTGGGAGCCCAAATGGTTCACTCTGAATTATTCTGGGTAGTATTCTCTTTGCTTATTTTTAGTAATTGTAAAAGTGTCAGAATATTTTTAATTGTTGCCTAATTTAGTTTCCCTGGAGGCTAAATGTAACTTCTAATAATGTAAAAACCAAGCAAGACGTATCTAAAGATCCCCTAAAAGAAGGTTACTGAGTGTATGGGCTAAGGACTAGTAAGTTTCAATGGGAATACTATTTTCTCATTTCAAAGCTCCATGTTTGACTGACTTGATTGTTCTTAAAAGCAGGGAAGATGCTGAATTAAGCACTTGCTTATTGGCCTTCTCTGGTGTATCATTTGCTGTGTGCACCACCAGGGCTGTGAATATGATGTTACAGGATTAAAGTGTCCTTTTTGATCTGTGCATTTTTTTGGTCATAATAGGTATTAAGGACTTTGAAGATTTTTAATTTATCAATAAAGCAAAAAAATCAGTATGCTCTAACAAACATTACAATATATCAGTTATGAGTCCTAGGATAATTGCTGTGTATATATGTGCAGCTCTTTGTATTTATATAACTTACAGTTATATATTTATATAACTATACAGTTATATACTGATACTTTCAGTTATTAACAGTATGAATATAACTTACCCAAAAACCTTAATGATAATTTAATTTAGTTTCCACAGGAATCATCTAAGTTATTAGCACATTATTTGAATTCTTCAAGTAGCTTTTTCACAAGCCTTGTCTGACTTCTGATTACACATTATGTAGACAGGAATGAAGATCCAGACAAAATGGTGGATAACACCAAGTCAGTTAAATACTGATTTCAGAAGTTATGTGTGATAGTATATAAATCATAGGATGCAGCTATGCAGGTTCAGTGCTGACACTTAGGAGTACTCTTTATTGCTTCTTGTGATTCTAAGGCTATTGTGGATTGCCAGTGCTTGCATTCCCAGCATTTTTTTTCCTCATACATTATGTGAGTTAGAGAGACATTTCACATGCTAAAGATGGAATCCTTGTGACAGCATGATCATCCGCCTCCTCCGAGTGCTGCAGCGTGGCTGTGCCATGCATTAAATAAATGACTATATCTTTGTAATGCCAATGTAATTTTATGGTTGAGGATTATTTGTATTTATAGCATCCATAAAGCAATTTATAGTCCTTCTGCTGCCTGTTATTTTGTGCTTTTGAGCAGAAAGAGTGGACTGCAATGACTTAAAATGCAACTCAAGTGTGCTTCAAAGGTTGAAAGGCTTTCCAGGGCAAAGGCAGTGAATGTGAATAGCAGTAATAACTACTCTTTTTTTGTTACCTTGTACTTAGAGCTTTCCCTTTGGGCTGTTGATCTCCTTGGGGAGAGCAGATGTTAAGCATGCCTTGGAGCATGCATGTTTTGTAAGTCTGCAAATCAGGAAATGGAGGTGCTGAGGTGACATGCTGTATCACCTACCAGACTCTGGTGCTGAAAGCAGAACTTAAGTCCCGAGTCTGTCTGAAGGTGCTACTCAAATAGTTCTGTTTTAATCTTTGTAAATCTGGATGAGCTAGAAGTCTGCTACTCAAATCTAAATTTTAAGAATTTTGAGTTTATTGGTTTGTCATACCCAGGATTCTGGAGACGAAGGCAGCATACATTGAAAAAAGGGACCCCTGCTGGCTCCCTTCCAACTCAGTATATTCTGTGACTCTATGAAACTGGTGAATGGCAACTTACCACAAAATGATTGTGTGTTAGTCTAACAACAGCCTCTCCAGTTTTGCTTATTAATGTTAGCTAAAAATATCCTGTGCCTCTGTAAACATGCAGAGAATAGCACCTGACACCAAGAAGTTAAATACTTTCCTCATTTTGGCATCGATGTTGTCTCCAGAAGACGTATTAATCAAAGTGGGGGGGNCTTTTTACAACCTTATTCTTTGAACATTATATGTAATAATTTCAGGACCTCTTTACATAGGAAAGTTGGCAGAATTCAAGTGTTGGTATGAATTTAATTATATTTACAGCTTTGCACCAGCTCCTTCTTTCAACACCCTTTGAACAATGTACAGTGATATTTGAGGCTGCTTTTAGCCAGCCAAGGTGTAAGAATAAGACTATAGCATCATTAAAACTTAAAACAAAGTGCCTTATATCCATCTGTTTTTTCTCCAGACAGTGATACTAATCCATTCCCAGAGCTATATTACTGAGTCCCACTTCAATTTATTTTCTGAACTCTAAGAAGTTTTGAGAAGACAATGTACACTGCAGTGGTAATTCAAGAACTGAAAAACTGCCACAAAAACCAAAATTGAGGCAAGTGTCCCAGGTAAAAAAACCAAAACCCATCCAAAAGCCCTCTAAGATACAACAAGGATGTCTCCTGACATACTGTCTTCTGTTGACCAGGAATGTTCCATTATGGAAAACACTCTTATATATTCTCTGAGGAAGTATACATACTTTGAAATCCAATGGGCTATTTAGCCATAACTTTTTTCTTCTGATGTGAGCAGAGAGCAAATTGGGCATTTGTATCTGCTGCCTGTGTCTGCTACAACTAATTTTTCAATTTATATAAATAAATAACCTGCCAAAACTAATTACTTCTCTTCAAATTCTAAATACATTATTTCTCCTTTTCCTTCCCCTCATCTGTCTTGCTTTAATTATTTTTGCATCAGTTGTCATTTTAGGAGCTGGTTTGGTCTAAAAAGGGATGGTTGTATATGTCTTGCTATTTTAATTTAACTAATTATGAAAGCTGCCTTTTTTTTCTTGGTATCTGGAGGCAGAAGTGGAGTGGATGCTCATATAATGGTGCTCTTGATTTAATGGATAAGAAATTTTTCTCATCCAACATTACGTAGTAAAAAATTCCAGCAGAAACACTCAGTCCAGAGTTTGCCAAACTGGTGGGTTGATTTTCAAAAATTCTTGCAGAATTAGCCTCTCAAATCCCATTTTAGTCCATGGGGTAGTCTCTGGTGCATGATTAGTCTGCAGAAAGAGTCATTCAGGAATGCGTTGTCTGGCACTGTTGGTTAACAGTGCAAATTTAAGTATTAAAAGTATCAGTGAACTATGTAATCTTAAGTGTGACTAACTCTTTGTGGATTTCATGAAAATATTTATGATTTTACAGAATTCATATCATGGAGCATCCCACTGAGACATGATCTTACACTTTTCTTTATGTCTATTACTTCTTTGGGTTTCTTCAGCTTAAGGGTTGTGCTCCTGTTTTACAGCATTGCTTATAAAAGCATATATAATCTCAAGTACTGCAGAGGGCATTTGAGAAGAAAGTTTATCCAGCAGTTCTGCTGTAAAGGTACTAGCACTAGCCCAGCCCAGGGAAATCTAGTTTTGTCTTGCTTTTGCTTAAATAGACTTTATTTTCCTTATTCTTAAGGCAAGCAGCTGATGAACTACCTGTGAGGGATTCTGTGGTAGTAGAAAGGACATATTCTTATTCTCATCCATTTCAAGCTATTTCTCTCTAAATGAAGTAATTAAATGAGCAGAGAAGGCCAGCTTGAATTCAGCATATATATATGATACTTCCAAGTTGGATGCAAAGGTAGCAGGTCCACCAGGCTGCTGTAATTGCAAGGCTGCATTATGTTTGCACTTCTACCCTTGTGTGTAGAACAAGTTGGTATCAGTGCTATTTAACCTGCTTCCCTCCTGGAGAGGAGGGGACCAGGCTGGCATGTCTTAGTCCAGGTACTGGCAACAGCAGTTTCCTACAGAGATCTTCTAAAATGAAGTGATGACGATTATTCTCTTCTGGGCCACCATTACAGGAGACATTCAAGGAACTAGATGATATTCAAGGTCCTGTCCAATGCAGCCTATTTGGTGATTCTCTCCAACTCCCATCTGTCTGCTTTCCTTGCACATTCTTACCCACCTTGCTTCTTGCTCATCCTACCTTCTTTTCTTCAAGGATGTTTCTAGGCTGAGAGAAGCAGCTTCTATGTTAGACTTGCTAGTCTTTGTTTTTTATACATAGCACTGAGATCTATTTGATTTGGTAATGTTAGACGGACCTTTATGTTGTAATTTGCCACACAATCTTTATATTCATCTTGTCTCATTCCAAAAAGAGCTCTTCCAGTCTCATTCTGCTTCACCAAGGTCAGTGCATGACCATCACAACCCCAGGACACTCAGGCAGGTGAAATCTTATTCAGCCACAAGTCGATTAAGTTCTGGAGACAAGGCTTTACCTGGACATTTTGAGGCTAAGTAGCATTCTCCCTGTTTACATGCCTGAAAAGAAAACAAATTTCATTATGGGTTCTGTAAAGTGTTATTTGTGTTTTTGATGCATGAAAGAATCTATTCTTTCATGTGTCCTGTGGGAACACTCTAACATCTGGAACCCCATTTCTCAATGCTTTCTGTGGAGATCCTCAAAATACATCTTTATTGTAATACACTTTATCTTTGAAGAGTGTTCATTAATCCACTTATATTTAAAGGCCCTTTCATAAATACATGTACTAAGGCACCTTGTAACTTACATAATTTGTTTTAAACAAAGGTCTGTGTTACTTCTTTTCGTACAAACAAGCATACATAATTTATCTTTCACATATATATTGTATACAAACACATTAATAATTTTATCACATGCTCTGGTATTTCCCACATGAACAGAAATTATTTGCTATAGCCTAAGTTAACCGCAAAGTTAAAATCTTGTATATTTAGGTTTTTTTTCCCCTTAGGGTACATACAGTCACTTAGACTACAATTTTCAGCTTTTAATAATCTAGTTTGGCTTTTTGCCAGTAGAAAGAGTCTTTTTAATTTTAAAATATTGCTTCATTTGATCAGCAGAAGAAGCTCCACTTTTCCTTAGGATTTCCTATTTTTTTAATACCTTTTATTGTTGACATTAAATTGGGGCCTAGGATAAGCCAGGGACGCTGACCATAATTACATGGCACAAGGTACTGTACACTGGGCACCTTCAAGTCTTCAATTATCAACCTATTGCTGCAACATTTTGGTTGATAAGACAGCACTGAAAAAATCTCAATTAATACCCATCTCAATTAATTATTTTAAAACAGGTATTTTCCATGTATTCCTTAAAAAAATATCAGTATCATGCTAACTTTTGGAAAAACTTGCAGTTTAATCTTTCATCATGGATTTCATCATGAACAGCTTCACAACAGCAAGGAGAGTTTTGAGAACCTTGTGGCTGCAATTATCTTCATTTTCTTGGCAGCTCTTATGGGTATGCAGTGTATGCAACGAACATTAAATGTGGCCTTCATTATGAGCTGAAGTGGATTTGAGACTGTGCCAGGAACACTGCCCCACTAACAGCTTGTTCCAGCAATGGAATAAACAGTTTTGTAGCAAGTCCTTTAGATGGATTGCTTCTCCACACTGGGCACTCAGGTTTGTCCTTGCTGATTTTGTCATCTCTATAAGTTCACTGCTACCTTAGCATGGTAGAAGAACTTCCTTTTCTGTGTTTGGGGACCTAGAAGACAGTGAACACACAGTCACAAAAATAAGTTCATAACAGCCTAACAACTTCCTGAGTATGATTGTGGCAGAAGTGGAAGTAAATAGACAAAAAGGAAAAATCTGAAGGACATTGGAAGCTGGGAATACAGTCTGCATGCCTGGCATGATCAAAACGCAGAGACACCAGTGATGAGAGGGAACTGTTGGCTGACTGTCATAGTATGGAGAAATTCTTCTTAGAGCATGTGTTTCTAACATAGTTACAGTATATCAAAGGCTACTTTATTGCTCAGACTTCATTGAGGCAGGAAGTAAGAATGACATTTAGAATTTGCCCTTTGATTGATATGATGGCTTGGCTGGGATTTGAATTACCGTATCTCTTTGCCAGTCCCAAATGGACCCAAAATACGTTCCAAGAAAAAAACGATCCTACTGTTAACTCATCTGAAGCCCAGTTCTGCTTTTTTTTCCTAGCCATTCAAAAATATGCATGTGCTTGCTTTAAGGTCTACTCCATAATTTCCTGAAGTGTGTACTTTAGAATCCATTTTCTTCCACTGTGCTTATCATTATATATCCTGCATGTGATGGGAGCCGGGTGTCTGAGCATTTCTGAAATAAACAGAAATTTATAGTACTTGCATCTTTACACAGATATGGAAGATTTTGCAGAATCAGGTCCTGTGATACTTGTTTATGTACTCCTTGTTCTCTCATACTGCATTCCAACCAGATGGATAGATAACATCCTTATTTGGATCCTTGGGGTGGTCTCAGTGTCCCACAAGAAGAGTCTGCAAACACATGATCACCATAAAGCTGAGGGCTGCACTTCCAGGAAGGATGCAAATCCCACAAGAAGATGATCTTTCCCTGTCTATAAAAATTCTTTAATTAATGCATGATGCATAATTCCAAAGGGCTTGTCAGACTTCCCAAGGCCAGGCATATGCAACACTAAGAATCATAACAGGCCTCAGATATTCTCACAATGTTTCACAATCGGCATCTGATGTATCTGAAACCTGACAGCTGTCAGGGTCTCATTGCTAGAACCAGAAGAGATCATTAATGACTGTGGGTTTATTACTGGACCCCTCAGGCTCATATTATATATTCTACTTTCTTTATTGTTCTAGTCAACAACAAAAAGAAAATAAATAAAACCTGTCTGACTGAATCCAAGGGAAAAAACACTATGGGACAGTATCCGCTATTTTATCCATATATATTGCATTGTCTCACTTTCGCTGTCCTTGGAAGAAAAGGAACACACTGTCTTCACTGCCTTTTTTTCAGATTTAGGGTGCAGTGACAACACTTACTCTAATTTTTATCAGCTCACCAGGCAGTAATATAATATCTGTTACTTCTGACTCAGCAATGAGGGCCATAGGCCAAGGAATTGTTTTTTCTCCTGAATAAACTTTTTTTTTTTTATGTGACAGCCTGGGAAGGAGAAATGTGATGACCATCTTGAGGTATGTCTGTGTTATACTGACCACAGTGGATGCTTCCTCTGGCAAAGGCCAATTCATCAACACGTTCCAGTCTTTGAGATTTCATATTGAACTAATAGAACATAAAAAAAATCAGTAATGTGATGCTTATTAATACTTGTGATGTTTGTTAGTGTCAAAATGTGAATCTTTAGTAAAATTTCAGTTGAAAAATTAAAAATATTGCTTATTTTTACAATGAATTGAGTGAGTCTTTGAGGCCATTAATCAGATTTAGATATGATCCTTCAGACTTTAGGGTATTAATGTGGATAAAGTCCAGTAATTACTGTGAGGGTTGCTTGGACATAACTGTATGCAATGTGATTTTTGGATTTTCTTTCACACTTTGTCCTCCTTTCTGTGAGAAAACACCTGCTGTTTTTCAACTTGGTTTTTGTTGCTTCATATTGAAGTCATGTTAACTCAATAATGAGAAGCAGCCATGAAAAGGTAAGAAAGATAAAACCTGAATTCTGACACATATGTTTTTTAAAAATTATTTTTCAAATAGCATGTTGTATGTGTTTTTCAACTGCTGATTCACACTAAGCCCTGCATCACCTCTGTGCATCCTGTTGCTTCTCAGTGTATTATACTCAACCATTCTCTTTGCTGTCTTCCTTCCATGTGTGCTGGTATTTGTAGTGATAATCAGCTCATGCAGTGAAATGAAGAATGATTCTGCTAGCCCCAAAGGAGCAGTCAGCTCTTCAAAATTGAGTTGAAGAATTTCAGACAAATGTGTCATTTTGCCTCACAGACACTTGAGAGAGCTTTCAAGGCCATTCTTGAAAATGTGAAAACAAAAGCAAATGTGAATGTCATAAGGGGTTTGCCTAAGAAAAATATATTCTTGCTTTCCTGATACTATGCTGGCTTTTGGGCTCTTAATAGTTAATCAGCTTGAAGTGTACTCAGATTCAAAGCTTCTAGCCTTTGTAAAAGAGAGAAAAATTCACCAGACTACCCTTTTAGTGCAAAAATAGAGACTTCAGCTGTCCCAGGGCCAAATATTTAATTTAACATACCGAGACCTATAATGCCAGAATCTTGCATGCATTTCTCATTTGATGGGAGCTTTGCCAGCATTTCAGGAGCATGAACTTTGTCCCTTGGTTTATCTTTAATATGTGTTAGTTTAGGATACGTGAAAAAGACTGATGGTTTCACAAGCTACCAGGTTTAATGTCATATACTAACGTGTGTTGTTCCACTTAATAAAGCTACTGAAGTTTCTTGATGTTTCCTTGAAACCTGATTGTAAGGAGAAGTTTTCTTACCTTCCTGACTATTACACTGGATTAGGTGAGCTCTTCTGTGTGATTTATCCGCACCTTCAGTTGCTAAACAGAGCTCAACGGTGATATATTCATTCAATGTGTTCCATTAGAAATGGGATCACAAAATTCCTTTTCTCTCATGTTGCCTGCCATAATTTGCTCAGACTCAAAAAGATGAAAAGACAAAGTAGTCTGTAAAATTACCTTATTGAGGTAGTTTGTAAGGACTGAAATGTAGCCTCATTAAATTTGTCACAGAGAGTTTCTTTCCCATTTCCAGCTTTGATAAAACAGTCGGGTTTATTAAAACTGGCACTTCTGTGTTTTTGCTAAGATTCCTCACTTTCTGCATTTTTTTGCTTTCTCCTATATCACGTATCTGCCATATGTACAATATATTGTGCCCAGTGAGCCCACTGGTTTGGAAAAGGGATATGAAGTTTTTCAGGCTCTGACTCTGTCTGTGAATCCACTTTTGTAAGTAAATGCTTCTACATGACAGCCTTTCAGTGACCTGTATGAAAGAGGTGGCTTAAGTTAGAACCACACACAACCAGTTGGCTGGTATCAGTATCACATCAACCATTAAAATGCCATTTAGCAAAATGCTGGCTGAGAACTTAATGCCAAACAGAAAGGTCAGCTTCTGCTTCATTCCTTATGCTCTTTATAAACAAAATGCCAATTGCAATGAAAGGTTGCAGAGCCATTCCCCACCTTGTGATTCTTTGAGGTAAGAGTGGCTGCTAATGAAGCAAATTTCATTGGCTCTACATCACTCAGAAAATGGTGAAAAAGCAGCTTGGATTTGCATGGATGTGCTGTCAACAGGTTTTAACAGCTTTTGAAGCCTTCAACTACTTAAATCAGTGACAAGATGCATTGATGGTTTAGGGGTGCTTTAAGGAGAGCAATACAGTTTGCTGTTGGATCAAGGCTGGCATGACCAATATCTTCTAGTGAGAGGAAGCTTTGTGTTACTGATGCTTGGAAACAAGACAAAGAAGGACGTTGCCTGTTTCAAGGATCATTTTTTTTCAGGGCAGTGAAGGATGAGAGTGTCATTGTATCAGCAACAGGAGTATGTGAGAGTTTCAAAAATTTGTTTGATGCTGTAGAAGTGGATTTCTTATCTCCATGGTAAAAGATTATTCCCAGTGAGTTACAATGTTCACTGCAAAGTGCTGTTGTCCTTCACACTTGTTTATATGGCAGCTTTTGTTAACTTCTTTGTTTAGCATAGTAAGCTTTCTTTAACAAGCTTTAAACACTGCTACAAGTTGTCAAAGGAGACTGATAGTAAATAATACTGAATTGCTATGTAAAAATGAAATTGGAAACTCATTTGCAGATTTTGAGGAATTTGTATTCAGTTTTTAAATGAAAAATCAGACCTTAAAGATTAGCCATACTTTGTGTCATAGCTAATGGACAAAATGCAAGGAAACTTGTGGAGAAGTTATCACTTACTGAGATATTTCTAGTCACATGCACCATATTTAAGGAGTGGAGAGTTCATGTTAGTGACCAAATATTCGTTTGCTCTTCCCTAGCCTAAATCAGGAATTCTCCTCTTCGTAAACCTTGGGTTTGCTCCCAAATCCAATAACAAATAAAGGTACAACTAGCTTGCTCTGGACTGAGTGCAAACAATTCTGTGTTGAATTAAGGAATATACGGATTTCCTGGAAAGAAAAAGGATACAATATTTTTTTCTTGTGGTTGTTCATTAGGAGAAGAAAGGCACTGTTATTGCACATATACCACAGCAACCCCAGGCTGCCTGCAGAAGGGACATGTGAACTTCACTGGTTGATTTGGAAAAAGATTGGGAAGGGATTCTGCAAGAATCATCTACCCTGTTTAATATTACAGGCTGCAATATCATGTGAATACCTTGCTAAGTGCATAATTGCTGCTGCATTTTCATGGTTTCCCTCATAAGAATGACCTTGAACATGGGAAGGAGGAAATGGATGACTGCTTTTCTGGAATAGAGAGAAAATGTTTTCTAATGGCCAAAATACATATAGGAACATATTGCTAACCGGCTCCAGCCTCACCAGCTAGTGCTAGCTCAGTTTTTGAGGTTTTCAAATGCTAACTTCAGCTGTACTGTTTTCGATTACAGACTATACATGTGCAAATAGAACGTGCACTGGATAAAAACATATACTTCTAATATGAATTGCGTTCATTGACTGGATAATGCCATTGAATCAGTGACAGTAGAGGGGAAAATGAACAGAAAAAGCTTGGCAAAGCAAATGCTACATCTGCAGCACCACAGCTCTGGTGCAGCCTTTCTGTCTTGCTTATCAATGAATGGCATGTGTCTTACTCCTTGTACATTGATGCTAAAAATACACTTTGTCTCTCCTAACTTGTTCTTAAATGCTGTAATCATTCATTGGCGCTCACAGGTGAGAACTATTTCTTAAGAAGCCAATTTTGCATGCTGAGTAGTTCAAATACTCTGGACTTTTCTGCTTATCTTCATTCCTTTAAGGTAGACTGCTTCAGTGGAGTCAAGGTTAGAGGAAGCTTGCAGGGTGGATTTTAAGGAGGGGATTGAACCAGAGGAAGCAGTGTAGCAAGACAGCTTCCCTGCTGTGGACCTCAGATAACCATGCATGGAATGTGATGTGCCCTATTTTCTATGCCTTGTTTTTGATGTCCTGTTTTCTCTCGTCACATGCCACTTGTAAGTGCAGCATTTCTTCCTTAAAAACTGGTGTAGCTGTGGTTTGCGCTGATCATCTGCCTGGGATATTAAACTGCCTGGGCATTTTATTTTTGTGTAGAGAGGTTTGATTACTGAAATTCCATTATTGTCAAAATGTCTCAGCATGATGTGAACCTCTGTTAGCCCCTTGTCTCCTAATGTATGTAACAACCTTTATTAGTGTTGTAATGTCTTTGGCTCCTGTCTCAAAAGTAATGGAATTGCCTGCCAGATGCTTGATAGGGCTGCAGAATGTCTTGGTATGTTCTCTAGGTGCTGCTGTCTTTATTAAATTGAAAATCCTTTCTGGTTGTTCAGAAATGATCAGTTCTCTTTTGTTTTACTGTTTCCCCCTGCTGCCTGCAGGTACCTGTCTTTTGTTTCTGACAAATCTTGCTTCCCTTTCTTCATTTATAAAGTAATTTTCAATTCTTCTTCATATTGGTTTAGCCTTCTTTTCTGCATTCCTGTCCTTCAATGTGTGCTAAATGCATATACTTCAAAATTCTTAGTACTCCATGGAAAGGTCTGAACAGCTTCATCTTTTGCTTCCAGTCCTTAGTTTTTGTATGGATTTCACTTATTTTTAAAATCTAGTTAATGAAAATCCATGTACAGAAGATTTTATACCTTTTGAAATTATTTCTCTTATGTTTGGAACATCATAAACACCACAAGGATTCAGGAGCAGCAGCACCCTTTCCTGTTCCCTTAAACCTGCTTATTTCTTCTGGCTAAGGGATAAAGTACAATCCAAAGCAGAAGTATAAACTGTACCTTTAACTCTGCTCTCACCACTGCTTCCTGCAAGGGACAAGGCATTCAGAGACAGGCTATTGTGGAAGTCTAGCAGGGCTCTTTTATCATGGCACATCACATTGATGGCTCTTTTTGATGCTGACACTAAGCTTGGCATTCAGAGGGTAGAAAGTGGGTGGGTAGTTCCTTACACAGGTAGTTACTATGTGGCTTTGGGACAATTGCTTTCACAAACATGAAAGCCCTTGCCATCACTCTGCTTTCTGACATGTAGCACTTCTCTGCATTAATGAGCACAATACTATTATTTTACAAGATGCCCCAATCATCCTTCCTTCTCCTCCCCAGCCTGGACTAAACGTGATCGGAAAGTCTGTGCTGCTTTTCCATCTCACTTGTTTGATATTGGGAGCTGTTAAAGATACTGCAGAGGCAGACTGGCTGGGGTAAAGTAGCACCCCAGGCTGTATCCCTGCAAGTGGATTTTTGGGGGCACAAAGATGGGGAGTGCTGGTGGGGTCATGGGATCAGATGTGAAAGCAGAGATCAGTAAATCCAGTGGACATGCAGTTTCAGCACAGAGCTCCCAACAAATGGGCACACATTTTGCCACCTTCAAGTGTGTTGCATCTCTGTCTTTAACATCTCTTTTTATTTTGTCCAAATGTCACTGAGTACTGAACACCATTTATCTCTACAGTCCACAGGAAGCTGATGTCATGTAACCGTTACTTCTAAGGAAATCTTCCCAGTCTTCAAGCAAATTTTGTGAGTAATCATATTTCCTTTGTTTGTTAAATTACAGCATTTTTGATTTTCTGCTGTGAGAAATGACTAGGTGACAACATGCTGAGAAAATGTAAAAAAAATTAAAAAGCAGGGCAGAAGTGGAGTAGAGTAAAGATTCAGGGAAGGATATGGCACCAAAATATAGACCAGGTAAGAGCTAGGCAAAGTTGTAAAATGTGTCTTCATCTTCAGGAGTAGCTGACAGATCAGTTGAAATAGCCAGTGGAGTGGTGGCAGTTGGTGCCAGATGGAAGCGCTGAACTAGGTCCTTTGCAAAATGCGCCAGATTGTCACAGGATCCTATAAGAGTTCAAGAGTGTTTCAATGGTAGATGGGTTCAATGTAACCTGGAGGGGAAACTTGCAGTAGTTTGGCCTATAGGCTGATTCCCAGCTCTGTGTGCCCATGAAATTATGAAGCACAGGTGGGGCACAACTGCTCGTTTGGTTTTCTTTGACAGGAATTTAGCATGCAAGCACCAAAACCACTCAGAAACTGAGATCAGTGACAGGCAAATGGTCACAGATGGCAGGAAGGTGGCAGGGCTGAATCAAAGCTATGCCTGAACTGAAGCTGAAGCACGAACATAGGTGCATCTTAAAGCATGCAGATTTTGGAGTACTTTGAAGACCAGATTTTTAATAGAATAAAGCTTCATAATTTACCCATGACAAGCATTCCAGTATCCTCTTTCTAGCCACGAAGAACATCACTGCTTTTAATTGACTAATGCTGAAAAATTTCAGATTACTGCCTTTCTGTTCTCTCCTGCTTTTTTGTGGTATTCATTATATCTCATTTTTATAGCACTCCAGACTGAAAACCCCAGTCGGAGACACCTTTGTCCTGACCAAATGCAGGGGAGGGGAAGCACAAAATTTGAAGTCTGATCCACAGCATGAGAGCACAATGGTAATCTCAGTCCTGCTGTTTTGTGTCATATTCAGCTGAATTGATACAGGCTGCCTCTGATTTATCTCCAAAGTAGCAATGAAAATTCAGCTGACAACACATACTTTGAATTTCTCTCTGGGTTTTACAAGGCTACTTCTGCAGTAGTTACTTTCACACCAAATTAAAGCAACTTTGTGAAGACACAGGATTAACAAGTGAAGCTTTTTTAGTGGTTTATCATTTATGTCTGCTTGAAATCACTCTGGTTCATTTCTGCTCTGGGAAGAGATGGCCAAGTGTCCAGACCTGTCACAGCTCCCATGAGACTTTCTTTCTTGTGCTTCTGGCCTCTCCGTCAGCTTCAGTGAGATGCTGAACAACGTGCATGGCTTCTTTTTCTCTAGAAACACATAGACTTTTTGCAGCAGGTGGGCAAAGCTGTCCTGCTACAGCTGTGGGAGTTTCATATGACAGCTGGGATCACCTTTAACAGCTAAGGAAAAATGGAAAGGCATAATGTAGTCTTTCCATCAAGTAGTATCACTCACTCATGCTTTCTGCAGAAGTTCACCTCTGTACCATGACTCCAGCTATGCATTTAATAGATTTCATATATTTAATATATGCTGTCTAAGCATGAGGAATCTATGAATTTTGGACTCTATTTAAACATTCCTGTTTATTTGAAAATAGGCTTTAAGATATGGAATAATGTAGAAATTTTGTTAGAAAGCTTCCTTGTCTAGAAATGGATGGAGAGGGAAAATAAGAGAAAGTTGTCTTGAGAACAAATAAATCCATGTGTTCAGGGTGGTAAACTGTCTAATTTTTAAAAAGAGAATTAGATTTTTAATATGTATTCCAACACTCTGGAAGAGGATATATTAAAAAGAAAGTATTCCCTCATATATACACAGGATATTATACAATTAATCTCTGCCTAGGCTATGTTTCTGCAACAAGTTTGAAACAATTGGCATAGCCATCTCCCCATCTCTATCCCAGCAGTCTCTCATGCCAGAAATGTCTAGAACTCATAGGCTTTTAAAGCTGTGTTCTCTTGTGGTGTGATCAGTCTGTTGAGTTGCATGTTTATGTTCAGAATATACAGCAGTGCTATGTGTACATTAGAATCACCAGGGAAGTTTCCCAGGAATATCAGTGAAAATCCTTAGTATTTATTTGTTGATAGCACACATGATCGCATGAAACCATTAAGAATTAGAACTTTTCTCTGGACAACTTGCACAGTTTCAATTGCTGTCAGTAGAATACTTTGTTTTTACTTTAAAGCATTTTCTCTCTGCCTTTTTTAAATTCTATAATCAGCTGTGGCTTTTCTTCATGTTCAACCACAATTTGAATCAAAGGATTCCAGTAATGATTGTCCTCATGGTGTTGGGTAGGTCTCTTCTTGCTGCATTTTCAAAACCCTGGAGACATCTATGTTGTGATTCCTCCTAGACAAAGACGTACACAAAAAACCTAGGAGATGTTCTGTTGATAATTGCCTGTTCATTATAAAGACATATATAGCCAACTCTTTCAGAAGTAGGTTTTTAAATTAGATGAAGTGAATCCTTAAACTGGGGATTAGTCCTTCATATGATACTGTTGCTGATCTAGAAGATAGTGTGTTGTACAGACAGCAGGCAGGTTGTTTTCATTTGTCTTTTTTTCTTTCATGAGCTCTACCACTGGCCTGTTGTACAACCACGGGAGACTCACTTTACCCTGTTTACTTCTATTTTCCTAAAATTTCTTCTCATTTTCTTTAGGCTCTAGTACCTTCAGGGCTGGGATTGTTTCTAGGACTGTACAGCAGTTTGCATACTTAGGTCTTGTCTTCTGTTTGGTCCTCCAGTGACCTACATTATCAACAGAGCAACCTGGACAGTATTGTTTGCAAACATGTTTTTCTCAGCAAGCAACTCCATTCTTGCAGCATGTCTGGCAAAGACTGTTTGCTGAATATACTAAAACTTTTTACCGCCTACTACCTCTTCATCTGATGCAGTCTGTTGAGGAATCAATTTAGTGCAGGTAGCTCCATGTGCAGCTGCAGTGGGAGCTGCAGGTTGAGCTGTGGATGGTGGGAGCCCGAGGCTGACCAAGGGTGGTGCTGACTGAGGGTGGTGCTGACCCTCTGCATGACAAAGGGCACTGGGACCCGTGGCCCGGCCAGGTAACCAGACACTCCATGGAACCGATGACCCCAGACTTTCACATGCATAGACTGTGAGGGTATAAAAAGCCATGGTTTCCTTTGTTTGGGATCTCTCCTCAGAGGTACCCACCTTGAGTTGCCATTTTGTGGTTGCACCATGATTAAATTATTTTAAGGACTGAGATACCTGAGACTCTGCTCTGGGAAACCTGAGGTCGAACTGGTAAGGAAAGCTGATCTGACTGATTGTGTGAGCGTGGGGTGTTGCAGCTCTTGCTGGAGTTTTGGTGCCAGCTCCGTTGGTGTGAGTGTGACTGCAAGAGTGGCTCCCAGATGGTCAGACAGGGAGGTTTCCTGAACACAGTCTGCTCTCCAGCTCTTTCTCTTGCTGTAGGCAATCTGGGGTTTCTGTTGGCCTCTCTAGGTCTCACCGGACAAAACATTCTTTCCTGAATGTTTCAGGATAATCACCTTTAAAAAACTAGCTTTGAAACCATTTTCAAATTCATGCTCAAATGATATTGCTTCCCATAAGGGACAACGTCCCAAGCCAGATAAATAAGTATGCAGTTTGTGAAGGGGCTCTGTTTCAGCAAATTATTTATGAAAGCATTAATAAAGCCCAGCTAAGATCTTCGCTTGGGTTTATAACTTGCTTTCTGACTGCATAATAATGTACATTTTTCTTTTGACAAATCAAACATGCCTGGTTCTTTCCCCTTAGGTTGCATTTTCTTTAATAATGCCTTCAGATGTCATCTGAGCCAAGTTTTCAGGTAGGTACAATGACACAGTGGTGTACTACAGTAAATTCCCCAAGCTTGCACTCTGTGTCTTCAGTACATTGGATGCAATGAACCTTGGGGGCCTTTATTTTTATGACAGCAATAAATTCACCTAGTGAAATGAAGACTTATTTTACAGCTCTTCCTTTTGATGATAGTAGCACTGTATAGTGCAAAGCCAGTGAAACTAGACATGCTTAAATAGTACAAAGTTTGAAAAAGGAGAAAAAAATACTGTGATTGCTGTGGAAAGGAACTGAGCTATTCATCTGTCCAAATGCATCAGAGAAAAAGGGTTTTTACCATGACCACTCTTTGGACTCTGAATCTGTACCAAAGTACTCAAAGGACCCACAAGCTAAAAGTGTATCTTGTACGAGTGAGCTCCAGTATAGCATTAGGGTTCATTTGAGCACTCTCTGTCAATGATCAAGGCCCATGATTAAAGAAAATGACAAATAAGCAAAAGCGTCTCCCAGCTTTCTTAGCAAAATGTGACATGCAGAGCTGAGACCTAAGGTCAGGTTTGCTGTCACAACTCTTTTGTTAGTTATCCATTATGGAATTGCGCTGGGCCAGGGCAGATCAAATCTAAACCACTTTATTGGCTGAGGTCTTTATAGGAATTTAATTTTGTGCTCTCTTATTAGCCATAGACTTAGGCTTCAACCAACAAAATTAAAAGAAAAAAAATAATTCTCTTGTGAGGATTTTCTTTTCTGGTAGAAAAAAATACACATCTAATAAGAAACATTTCTATGCTGATTATTAGTTGAACACATTTTTTGATAGCTAGGTTATATGCCATGCCAATAGTGAATGTGTGTGTGAGTGTCACCTTTATCTAAATATGGGACTGTCAGTTTGCTGCTGAAAAAAGTAGAAAGTATGGAAAACAGCAGAGATTCACTAATAGCTGCTTTTAAAGCTCATGGACAGAACTTTAAAGCTCTGGGCAGAGCTCACAGGCCATTTGCAGAAATCTAAGAACCAAAAGTAATGAGGTTTCAGTCAGAGTTTCTGTTACAGGCAGGATTTCCTCACACATTTCTTCATTTAAAATAATGATTTGAAATACTTTTCTTGCAAATTGTCTAAATTATAGCTAGCGGATTTAATGGAAATATGGCCCCTTTTGCACCAGGTCTGTGGATGTTAAATATCAGAACAACCCTTCTGATTCCAGAATCTTTTATGTCAGTAAGTGCATTTAAAGGATTTATTGAAAGAGCAGATGGGGTCTGGGAAAGGCAGGCAGCTTACATTACTGGGTGTCATACTGTCCTAAGCCTATTACTCCACAGATTTGACTCTTAACTTGGAAAAGGATACTTAATTCTTTTGTCCTTCACTCTCTGTCTACAGTCAGGTTTGATTTATGTAATGAATGCATGGTACAATGTGAATGTGTTAGCAGTGTTTATAAGTGAAGAATTACTCCTAGAACTGCAAGCTCTGTTCTTTCAGGTCTGTGGAGAATGAACATAACTGTGGATGTAAATAAGGCATTTGTACAGGCTTTAACTGGAATACATCTGTAACTGAGGTACCAGGACACATGCGGTCTTTTATCATTGGTGTGTTACAAGAATACTGGTTTTAAAGGGTTAATTCCCTAGTTTAAACAACGCAGAAGAGAAATCTTTACCACAATAAATGGCAAATTCATCACAGAAAGAGCCTGAAGAGCGAGGTCTGTTTAGCCAAACCAAAAGTAGACTCAGAAGAGACTTGATTACAAGACATCAGTACTTTCAAAAGTCAAAATTAAATAATAATGTCCTCTTTAATCTAGCAGGGAAAGACATGAAGAAAATGAATAGCTGGATTTTTCATCCAAAGAAATTAAAGTTAAGAATCAGTGCCTCGTTTCTAAGAGTGAGATTGATGAACCACTGGAACAAATATTAAGGGATATGGATTCCTTATTTCTTGAAGCCTGCAAATGAAGACAGAGCAATAAAACCCATATTTTTAGAAGATGTATTTTAGTAAAAAGAAAAAAAACAGAAAGCCAGCTCAATACACAGGTGATGATAAAATTTTAGGGCATGTATTACTCAGAAGGTCAGACAAGGGGATCTGATAGCCATTTCTGGTGTTAAACTTCTGAGTGAAAGCAGACCAAGGGAGCGAGGTGATTCTCAGTGTTTTCAAACACTGAATAAATTGTTAACATTTGTCACCCTGTCTGTGATTTCAGCTTTATGCTTGTGTAACACAAAAACACAGAATCCAGAACACTCAAACTGCGGTTGTATTATATGGATGGCAGGCAAATTTTATCATCTAGCACTAGGCTGCTGTTGTACCTTGGAAAAAATATGTCTGCTCTGGCAAACACTGAATCTCATCTGCTTTATGCAAAACAGAACAAGGAGGAAGAAAACATACACACATAACTTCACTTCCTATCTGACAAGAAATATGTCTGTGTCTTACACAGAAACCAGAGCTGGCTGCATATTCACGAGGTAGGTACATTCAGGCCCCTATATAGACATGGAATTTGATTAACATGCACTTTGTGCATCACTTAATGGAAATTGACATTCCCTAGAAATTAAACGTGACAAACCATTATCTGAAGACCCTGTACTTTCATATGCATTTTTGAGTAAATGTACGGGTGGACAGGTCATGTAGGGAAAGGTTTTGTTTGAAGTTGTCCAAGGGTATGTAAAGGAGAGGAATGACATAATATTTTTGGCACTGGGCATTGAAAGATTAGAATAATTGAAGTTGTATCAAGTTGTATCCTTGCAGGGGGTGCACATGGGATGGTAGAAGAGCAGCAACTTCACTGATGGATCAGTTATACCTAAGCTAGACGTTGGTCCAAAGTTCAGCACAACACTACAGGATGAATTCCTTGAAAAAGGTCTAATCATATACAGTAGGCAGTTTTTATGAGAGGATACTGATGGGTTTGTAGCTGTGAATCATAAATAGAGCTGATGCAAGAAAGTGAAGAATGGGGAGATCAGCAGAAGTGAGGCTTGTACTAGGACTGAATTTCTAGAAAATCACATGTTTATGTATGAGCCAAAGTTTATGTGTAATACCTGGAAATCTGTGGGTAAATACATGCTTAGAAAACAGGGATAGACTTATGAATGTGTTTTAAATACTGAGAAAAGCCTTAGCCTGACAAGTAAAAGATTTAAATACTGGGCTGTTTGTGTGAGATAGTGATGGTTATGTCTCCTTTATAAAGCAGACCTTACATAAAACTTGAGCTCCTTCAGAGACTAAAATAAAGCTAGTTACATTGCTTGTACTTTGTTTATTGAGTTTCAGTATTTTCTGGGTGAATACAGTGAATTTTGTCCATTTGATGACCAATGAAGGATGCCAACAGTTTTAGACACTTGTCACTTCTATAGCAGTATAACTTGCTTTTGTGATTCACATTCTTCCTAGTGCTCAGATACTTGTGTGAGTGGTTGAGTTTAAAGAACTAAAAAAAAATTCCTTGTTTTGTTTTCTTTCTGGTCACAGTGACGTTTTACTAAAGTCTTTGGTGGTGTAAGGAGTTCTGTGAGAACTTAGAAGATGAGAAAAGGTTTGACCTTGTATTTTTGTGACTGTTTTTCTCAGGATAATATCACCCTGTTAGACTAGTTTTAATTTACTTTAGTACTGTTTATTTGTACTGAAGTTTTTCTTGCTCCAAAGAAGGAACGGTCTCAAATGCATTGGTACAAATACATATTTCTTTTCCTGGCCTGATATAAAGTGCATTTGAAAGAAAATATCATAGCAGTTAGCACTATGTCTTTTAAAATTCACAGGTTAGGTCAGAAGGAGTGCTTTGTCTTTATTCAGTTTTATAAGGTTTTTCCAAAAAGTCCTTTTCATCTGAGAGTAGTACAAGAGAGCTGGAAGGAACCTGGCAGAAAGCTGGAAAATGTCCATCCAGTGATTTCAGATGTATTTCTAGAAGCAAGTAAAAATACCACAAAGGGAAATGTACCCCACTGTTAGAAATGCCGTGAACAAAGTGTGACAGAGGGATCAGCATCCAAGGCAAGCAAGACACTTCAGAGTGCAGGCGGCAGGTGACTGTTCAGCATGATTGAAAAAATTGCTTTAATAGAGGCAAGATGTACAAAACCAAGAAATTAACAGCTCAACTACTTGGAGACTTACTCAGCATGCAGCACCACAGCAGAATGGGGTTTAATTCCCTGTATTTACAGAGGGACCGCAATGCTGGTCTTAAATTGTTAAGAGCACATTAATGTTTTAACACAGGTCAAAATGTATAGCTGCCTGAGATGAAATTCCCAGTGCATAGGCTAAAATAATTTTAATCCCCTGCATACTAAACAGAACAAAAGCTAGTAAGATTATTTCTTTTTTTTCTCTCTCTCGCCTTCCTTTTTTCTTATTAAGCAGGAAGCACACAGTGAATAACAAGAAGTGTTTAAATAATGCATATTGTTTTCTGTGTTGTCTCAAGTGCCAGTTTTATGGATGCATATGGCATGAATGTCAAAAAGTGTAACTGGATGGTTTTTCCCTGGGATTTTGAGCATGCCATGTTAGAAGGCATAGTATTAATATGTACACTGTGGTTTCAAGATTGCAACCTTTCAAGCAAGAGGGCAGTCTTATGAACTGTTTTTCAGCCACAGTTCTGCCATGAGTAGTTATTAATCTGCTGCGTGTTCCTGTCCTGGTGCTAGCTCTGCGTAAGTGTTTGTGCAGCCATTCTGTGAACTGGGTTGGAAAACTGGTCCACTTTCAAAAGAGTAACACTAGTAATAGTACAATAATTATTTTCAACTAGGTTATCTATCAGCTGGAGCAGACTTCCTGCTCTGTTTTGCAGCCTGATTGCATAAAGGTATTTACCACCATTACCTGAAGGATAATTCAGGAACAAGAAGAAAAGCAGAGGGTACTGAAGCCAGCTTAAACAACACTGCTATTTGGATGGCAAACCCAATCTAGAAAAGGAAACCTGCTGTTACTACTAATCCTTTGTGAAAGTATACATCTGTCCACTGGAAAACATTTAGTTTAAAACTAAAATATCTAGTATTAAAAAAAAAATAAAATTGGAAAACCTATTACTGAGTACTAAGCTTCATGCTAATACTGCCATATAGTGTTTATAGCAGATGGGAGGCAGCTGAGCTGTGATGGGGAATCACTTATGGTAGCAGTGTTGGCCAGCATTTGCAGATTCAAGAGGGAGTGACAGGTCTGCAGAGCGATGTCTTCTCATTGCAGTCATTGCTGTTGGTAAACTTCGTAACCTTTCCAGCTGAGGGCACCTGGCAGAACAGAGCCAGGCAGGTCTTGGCCATCAGCCATTTAAAACAATCACAGCTCCAATGCTGAATGTGCCACCTGAGTAACTCCTAGTAGAACTGCAGTTCACCACGTTAATAGAGCAAATGTAAATGTGTTGAAAATAACATACAGATGTGACAGCAGTGTGTGCTGGGATCTGTCAGTTGTGAGTAGTGGAAGTCTTCATGGGACATGGTATTCTGGAGTCATTGATTCAGTCCTCTTCTCCTTCCATGTGGCTTAATGGGAACGCAGAACCCACATTCTGGAAATTTGGTCTTGCATTCAGACTTGCTGCACAGTTTCCCACAAGAGTCAGATCTTTAAAACACAGCTGATATTGCAGGGACTTGAGCCACAGAGAATTTGGCAAAGAGCTCTGTTATTAGGGAGTCATAAGTAACTTTGTTCTGAATCTGCCCAGACATAAAAACAATAAATGTAGCAGAATATATTTTTTCAGAGCATTGTTTCTAACCCTTGCAGGGCCATGAGAAACCAATCAACATGTTTATAAAATCTCCATGGGGATTCATTTTCCTTCTAAATATTCACTGATGAAGAACTGCCTAATGAAACTACCATGGGGTTTAGGGCCATTGTCCAAGTTGCTTGTCTCATGGCAGTCCACTGAGGTGTAAGCCATTGAGAACCAGTGCAGGGACTGAGGAGTGTTCTTGGCTTGCTGTTGTTCAAGGGAAAGCACTTTTATGTGCATTTTTCTTGCTTTCAAATACATGAGAGGCTTTTGCTTCTCTTCTCTTCTCTTCTCTTCTCTTCTCTTCTCTTCTCTTCTCTTCTCTTCTCTTCTCTTCTCTTCTCTTCTGCTTCAGCTTAACAAGAAATGCTACAGAAGGCTGTGGTAAAACCTCAAACTTTGGTAACATTGCAAATCTTGATTTCTTGTAAAATGACATGTTTGGGGTCAGGCTTTTCAAATAAACCTCAACGTAGCAGGATAAGATGAGAACCAGAAGGAAGGGTAGCAGCTTGCTCTTGTACATTAGTATACACAAAACAAATTGATCAGGCTTGGACTGTTAAAACCTTGCATCCAAATTCTGCATTGTTGAGAAAATTTTCACAGCTTGAAAATACCCAACTTTTGTGTGGCAGTTTTGCACAGTTGCAAAAGCAGCAGGTTCCATATCCATGGAGGAGGGGTTATATTGTATTGGAACTGTAATATACAGCCTATATTAATTTTCTCATTTTATTTGTATGAATAATTAATTTTTTAATTTTCATATAGTCACATTAGTAAATTAGAATTTCTTATTCCAATATAATAATTTCCAGCAAAATAAGTATTCTGCAGGGATTTACATAGCAATAATTTCCTAGTTGTGTTGTTATAAATATTTAGAAATTGTGTGTAGGTGGATCTCTTATGGTTAAAGATGTCACCTAAACCTCTCAGTGGAATTATTTTCTAGTAAATCTTGAATCATTTGTTATACCATTAGCTTTGTCTCTCTTAGACAATTGCAGTGGTAGCTTAACTGTAAAAATAGCAAAACCTCTTTCTTAAAACTGCAGTTTTTGTTAGATGGCATTTATAATACTACAGCTCATATTTGGTTTTAGTGCTGGCAACTTTCATTTGAACATCTCAGAGCACTTAAGGAATGTCAGCTGCTTCAGAGTATCCACTTTCACAGCAAAATATCTTTTCTATTAATGTCAATTCTCGTCTTGAGTTTTGAGCTAACTTTCTTTTTGCAATTGAAGCATGGGAATTAAGTGATTTAGCCTAAGGAGCAGGAGCCCAGAATATAACACAGGACTTTTGATTTGACACAGAGAACAAAAGGTTTTTAATGCCTGCTCTGATGTGAAATATTGCAGAGCAGGAGTTTGGATGGTCACAGGAGGTCAGATTGTTATCCCATGAAAGGGGAAACCCTTTCACTTTACAGATTTCTCAAACACAAATGAGAGATCCAATTGAAACCTTAAACCTAACAGAACACTGCTTTTCCCATTCTGTAGGAACTACTGTAACATTTCTAGCAGCTCTGAAGTCTGATTGTGTTTTGAGAATTAGTTCCATTTAAAAATGTCATATTCAGAGGTCATTCAATGCTAATGCTGTACAGTCAACTACTGTATATATTCTAGTATTTAATCTAGGCTATTTCTGCATACCACAAAGGAGGCAATCATATAAATAAACCCACATTAACAGAATAATTTGGTGACATTTATTGCAGTGACCTTCAAAAGGTGTTTAATGATTTGCCAGGATTAGTTTATTTGTGCTTGGAGTAGGAATTGCAGATCAGGATTCCCAGCTTCTTTCATGGCTTAGGCATTGGTACATCACTGCCTGCCAACTTGTGACTGTGTCCATTGGACAGTACATTTGCACATATACATCTATGTATTCCAGAGGGGCTGAGTTGCTGGTACTTTTGTTAAATGACTGCAGATATGTAGTCCTTTTAACATAGCAAATATTCATCTTATTTGAAGCTTTGGCAAAAACACAAAGAAATATCACCATTAAAAGCTTAGCAAAATGATCGATGAAAACCCAGTAGTTTTAGCTTGCCTAAAACATTTTGAAAGTATTTGTCACATTAATAATTTACTAATAATTATAGATAATTTTGGGGAGCTTTTAATCTAATCATATATAATTTAAAAGAATGAGTTTGTTCATAATGAAGTAATAGCTGAAATGCTCATTAACTTGTTGGAACAAAGTCATATCAATTTTAGGTGAAATAGACTCAGTGGTGATAGTTCTAGGAAGCTTTTCATTTTTTCCAAATCTCCCCTGACCTAATTACTGTGGAATAAACACATGCTCACATTTGGTTTCTCATTTATTCTAGAATAAAACAACAAAATCATTGAGATGCTCTGTGAGTCCATATTTGTGAGATCAAACATTTTTGGTCAGAGCAATGACTGAAATTTCAACATAGTTTTTTTCTTCTTTTATGCTGTTGTCTTTTTCTTAAATGCTTGCAGTCTTAACACAATAGTGTCATTTAGAAAAAAGGGAATATTGTATGTATTACAATTTTCGTAAAATTTCATAAACTCCTTTAAGTTTTGTTTAGTTCTAGAATATATATACAGGTATCTGTGAATATTTAGTGATTGCAGATAAGTGGCCTGCACTAAACATTTTTTTAAAATCAATATATACAGCATAACAGAATTATTACAAGTTTAAATCTCTGATTTTTCAGTGAATAGAACTGCAACCCACCATTGTGGTATTACATAGTTTATGACCTAATTTTATGTGCTTTAATATTCTTAGTTCTTCTAAGTTTGTTTACTGCCCTGAGTAAAATTATATGTTCCATAGGAAAGAGCTCAATAATGGACGTTTTGTGTATCTGCTATCTGAAGACATTATGATAGGGCTGACATGATTTGACAGAGCCTATGAACTCTTATAAATTGTGGTAGATTTTGTGCAGTCATTCATAAAAATATACCATGGAGTTTTTCTGTAAGGATATGAAATCATTCTCTGGTGTGGAGTCCAGAACACCTCTGCCAGTCAGAGACGAAAAGTCATGTTAACTCAGTGACTGAAAAACAAGCATACTGGGGAGGCAGATAGAAGCTTACCAGCAATGACACAGGGAAACATCTAAGGATGAAGAGATATTCATGAAAGTTGGGCAAGAAGTCAGACCAGGTTACTCAGAATCATCACAGAATCATAGAATGGCTTGGGTTGGAAGGAACCTTACAGATCGTCTGCTGTGGGCAGGGACACCTTCAACCAGACCAGGGTGCTCAGAGCCCCATCCAGCCTGGCCTTGAACGCTGCCAGGGATGGGGCATCCACAACTTCTCTGGACAATACATTCCAGTGCCTCACCATCCTCACAGTAAAGATTTCTTAATATCTAATCTAAACCTACTCTCTCTCAGTTTGAAGTAATTTCCCCTTGTCCTGTCCCTACATGCTCTTGTAAAAAGTCCCTCCCCCTCTTTCTTGCAGGTTCCCTTCAGGTACTGGAAGGCTGCACTTAGGTCACCCAAAAGTCTTCTCCCCTCTAGGCTGAACAATCCCAATTCTCTCAGCCTTTCCTCATGGGAGAGGTGTGCCATTTCTCTGATCAACTTGATGACCCTCCTCTGGTCTCACTTCAACAGGACAATGTCCTTCCTGTGTTGGGCAATCAGGATTTTATCCAATCTGGTCCTTAAA
This sequence comes from Pardalotus punctatus, assembly GCA_013400915.1. Lineage (NCBI taxonomy): Eukaryota > Metazoa > Chordata > Aves > Passeriformes > Pardalotidae > Pardalotus > Pardalotus punctatus. The sequence continues at coordinate 229,010 of VZTX01027592.1, forward strand.
ACTGCCATGGACAGACTAAAGAACATTTCTGGGCAGTACTTGACTGCCCTCTTGGTGTAATAACACATTTGTTAAGACCAGTGGATGCTACTATGTTAGTCAAAAAAAGAAGTCCATGAAAGATTGTTTTCCCTAGCAGAAACTGGTTTTTATTATTATTTTTAATCCTTTCCAGGGTCTGAGTGGTACATGCTGCAGCTGTCTGTCTCCATACTCTGAAACACAACTCTGAATTCAAAACATCCTTCTTTCTGGAAAAGCTGCCCTTAAACAGTAAAAACCCTGGGCATTAGCACCTTTCTAGGTGATCTAGACAGTTTCCTGTGAGAATGCCTTGAGATCTGGCAATAGACAGCCCCCTGACTCCATTCAGACTCAAGTGCTAGGGGATTTTAGGTGCACACAGGATCTGTGAGAGCCAGTTGAGGAGTCCAAGGGTACAAGGAGGTCTTCCTGAGCTGAGACACGGGTCTGAAAAAAAGTGTGAATTAGCCTTACAGTCATAAATTTCCCTATAATAATTCTCCCAAATCATATCCTAAAATACATGGAAAATATGTTAAAAATTGTTTTCTTGTGCTATTCAGCATTAATAAACATGATAAGCAATCACAATACCTCAGTGTACACTGTCTTTCACATGAAGAACTTGAAATGCCTCAGACGCTAATTAATTAAGCCCTACAAACGCACCTGGGATGGAAACACTTCAGGGGAGTTTATCATATCAGTTCATTTTACATTTACATTAAATGCAGCTGAGAAAGGTTAAAGCAAGGAGCACAACCCCAAGACCCTACTTGGATGTCACTCTACTGGAATAGTGGAAAATATGTATTGCAATCATACAGTTTATAGCAAGATAAATTAGCTGTGTAAATATTTATTTACACTGCAAATTTGGGATAACAGAACATTGGTGTGATTTAGTGAAGTTCCTATTGTACAGATTGAGAAATAAATGGAGATCAGTGCATCAAAGAACTAATTTCACGTTAGCAGCACAGAAGCACGCTACTAATCCTCTGCCATCCGCTTCTGCAAATGTTTTGGAGATGCAGCAGCAGGACTAATCTTGCTTTAAGAGAAATGACTGCAGCTAGAGGGAACTGGCTCCTCTCAAGTCCAAGAAATGCTAGTAATAAAAGTTTTTGGTGATCTTACTCTCCATGCTCTTTTCATGTCTCTAGCATTTCATTTTTTTAGCCTGAGTCCCCCGATATGAAACTCCCAAAGGAATAGCAACTGTGATTAAGTTCTCTTTTTACTCAGACCCAAAGCAAGTGTGTCTTGAAATATGGTATATGGACCCTAAAAATATTAGAGGACTTAATTTCTTTTGAGTCAGCATTGGGAATTTTCTGGGGCATCCTCAGGAGGTTTGCCCAAGAAGGTGGTGGAATCACCATCCCTTGAGGTGTTCGAGAAACAACTGGATGTGGCACTTCATGTTATGGTCTAGTTGACAAACAGGTGATTGGTTAAAGGTTGGACTATGATCTTGGAGGTCTTTTCCAACCTAAATGATTGTGATTTTTTCCTGAAAGTAGAGTGCTAATGAAAACACTGGAACCTTCCAAGAAGTAGAGGTCTCTATTGGAATAAATTTTAGCTCAGTTGTTTAGAGCAGGTGCTAGTAACACCAAAGTCATGGGTTTGATGTCCATATGGGCTGTTCACTTAAGAGTTGGACTCAATGATCATTGTGGTTCTCTTCCAACTCAGAATATTCTATGATTCTGTGAGTTTCAAACACGTAGTTCAGCTTCTATTTGCAGCCTGGCAGAGCAGGGGACTTCCACATGAAGTGCTTTTAATCCTGTTAAATTAACACACATTCCTATAAGTAATTCAATCATCTTAGAAAACACTTTTTGCTTCATTGAGATCTACATTCCTCTAAGTCTAGAGGAAATGGATTTCTCTCTTGTTAAACTAAAATTCTTCTGAAAGGCCTTTGAGTAATTTCCTCTTTTTGAAACGATAATGGGACTGGGGCTTTTTTTTACAGTGCTGTGTTACTGGAACCTACATCGTGCCTGCATTTCCAGTGGAGTTTTCTACTAATGACATAAGCACACCAAAGCACTGATTTCTCAAGTACTCATCTTGTTTTAATTTGAGCTGCCTGTATTGATGGGAGGAGGTGCGGACATGAACTCTTAATTAAAAAGGTAACAAGTCTTGAGCTACGTCCTGCTCTCTGTTACATCTGTGCTGTAGATATTTGATAACAGACTTCCTCAGGGCATTTGTAGGGTTGGGTAATGACAGGACAGAGGTTTGGGGTGAGAATACAAACTCATTGTTTTTCAAAGCTGATCTATTAGGCATTCGTAACTGCTAAACACATTGTAAGCCCATAAATTTGCATTCATTTTTACTGATGTGACCCAATTACAGAATGAATTGAATTTCATTAAAGTGTATATTCTGCCTCTCCTTCCAGTGAAGTTCTTATTGTTGTCTGTCTTTTATACCTTACTGAGGAGAGGCTTCTTTCAGTGAAGTCTGTAGGCTAAAGTGTTTTATGTTTAGACTCAGATCTTACCTCTCAGCTCTGTCAATGGTTTTTTCCCCCCCTCTTTGTAGTCAGCCTAGTTGTATTGCTTTCAAGTACTAAGGGTAATCCCTCTAGCTTTCACAGACATTGTCAGCTGCTTTGATGTGTGATCCACTGTAACATGCAAGTGGGTCCTCATTCCAGTGTAAGAAGTTCCATAGTATACACTTTATTCTTTAGCTTTATGGTGATGCTGGGGGATGCTCTCACTAACTTTCAGCTCCTCCACATTGGTCCCAAATCTATGGGGTATAGTCCTTATTTTTAATATCGAATATATATCTTCTGATGGTAGTGAGTTCGAAATTGGCAGAAGGATGTTGAATTGAATGCCTTGAAGATGAAAATTTTTCCTCAAGAATGAGAAACAACTGGAACACTATACCAGGTCCATAAACTCACAGTGCAAATTCCCTTCTGTACAAAGCAGCCACTTAAGTCTTACTTAAGACCTGTTTTAAAAATAACTTTTGAACATGTGACTTTTAAACTGGTTTTCTGCTTTACCAGCATAGTCTCTCCCTGTTAATGTATATCCCACTTTGGGAAGGAGAAAATAAAAACAGAAAGTTTGTTTTTCTTTTGTCATATATCTTGAGTTAGTGTATTTTAGGGGGAGACAAATGCTAAAGCTGGTGAAACCTCACCAAAGTGGTTTACTACATAGTATTAAACTATGTTACAGACACAGTGTTGATGAAGACACACACAGCAAACAACCCAAGGGGAAGATTTGCATACCGAAAACTCATCTGCACTTTTCTACTGTATCAGTTAGTGAGATTGTATAAACTACCACTCAGTGTGAAAATTGCCCAGCTTGTATGACAGCCATCTTTAACTCCAGCTGGCTGTGCACAATTTGTTGGAGAACTGATAGGCAAGGTTTCATACACCAGTTGCATTTGCAGAAGTAATCTGTTGCTCTATCATCTTCTGACAAGTATGCAGACTGAGTCTCATCAGCTTTAAATGAAGTAATATGAGGCATTCATCAAGAAATAGCTGTCCTTAAATCTGTGCAGTGAACTGTGAGAGGGCATACTGTGATTTGTATGGCAAGTTTTCCCAAGGTAATGTTGGTTTTAAGAATTGTAAGTCTAGAATAATGTAAACAGACACTCATACAGTAATGAATGATTTATTATAAAACTCTGAGATAAATGGATAGAGGCAGAATATGTACTTAAAATATGTACTATTACTTGTTTGTATCTGAAGTTGCATTAAGGTGTGACTTAAAACAAGCTTTTCCTTCTTCATTGCTGCAAACTAGCAACATCACCATTTCCATACTAACCTCAAGAGACATACCTGTACTCCAACCTTGTAAATAAGTGGTTTCAGTTTTAGATCCTTTACTGTCAATGAGGGCAGCCCAAAAGAGGGTAGTCCTTGGTTTACAATCAGAGTAGACTCAGTGCAGAGAGCAGCAGGGCAGGTTGTTTCTGTAAGCTGTTGTTCATAACTAGACCTTAGCAGGCAGCTGCATTTAGGAAATTCAGCATTTATTCTTGTTCATTAGTTGTTGTCTTTACTAAAAGTGTCAACAAGGGAGCCAATTAGTGCTGGCTGTGGCTATGGTCTGTCTTTTTATGGACTCACCTGTTCAGCACTCAGGAAGACCAAGACTTACCTGCTCATTTCACACACAGAATTGGGCTACTAGCAGATGATGTTAATGATGATTGGCCTCCTTTGTCCTGCTATGTATTTACAGCAAGTATGAAAGGTGTAATAGTTATTACCATCTCTACACAGACTCCAGAATTTATTGCAGGTGCAAAAGTGCCCCTCAGGGCTATGAACACTTTCATTTATTAACCCTGAAAGAAAGAGAGTGAGCAAAGACTGTATTACCACCATCCAAGTTAGCAGAAAGCCTAAATGCTGCATTGAAGGGCTGAAAGTGACAATGCTTTGATGTCTTGCATTTTCTCATGCATTTATTTTTGAGATTCTTGAAAAGAGAAATAATTAGCTGTCACAGTCCTGGCATTTCTGTGCTGGTGGACACCTGTCCAAAGAAAATGAGCCATGAAAAAGGAACTGCTTTTGCACGGACCACTGAAATGACAGATAATTTTAATGTATTTCAATTATTTTTTACAAATGGCCTAATGTAGTTTAATTTGTGACAACTAAATGAGAGGCAAATATTTCTGCACTATTTCTGTGTATATTGTCTTGCCCTTATAGCTCAGACTTCACTATTAGATAGAATTTATGCCTCCCCAGAGAGCTGACTGCACTTTTAGTATCTTACTCTTGTGGTAAAAGCAGTGCCCTAATTTTTTGTCCCTGTGACCCTTCTTGTACACGCAAACGTCTTGAGACTTTAGTTGATAATGATTTCTGCCTTTGGATAGTGTTACATTTACTGAGGATCACAAAATACCTTGAAAACTTAAGTATGAGAGCAGTTTTTTGGGTTTTTTTTAAGTATTTTCTCTCTCAATATTTCACATGCCTAAAAAGAGGGGAGCAGTTCCAAATTGTAGGGAAAAATGTATTAATGATATTTGAACTGCAATTCTTGCAAATAAACCTGAAGTAAACCATATGAACTGATCAGAGCTGAATAAAGGTTCATTGAAACTTCTTTCCCTCACTTACAGATCATGTTGTATCTGATACACCTTGGAAATTTTTCTCAGTATTCTTAAATCTCACAACCAACAATTAAAATATGCAGCAATAAAGAATTCTCCTGGATGGAAGATGAGAAAAAATGACCAATGTTCAGCAGCAATGCAAAACGTGTTTTATGTGGGGATTGAAGACTTGGAGAATACTAAGAAAAGCTAAGAAAGTAGTCTAGAGGTTTTATGGCTGTACTTCATAGAATGCTTAAAACAACATTATTCTTCACACCAATTAGTATGTGATCCAGAGAAAAAGTGTTTTAAGATCCCAATTTCACAAGTCTTGATAAGGAGCACTTCCAAAAATTCAGTGCCTCTTCAATCTATCCTCTGCCTCAGTGCCTCTTCAGATCTCTATTTGCATTGTAAGTTTAACACTTCCAAAGTACCGAAAAAATGCCCACGCAGTGTAACCAGGTGGTCAGAAGAGGTGAGCATCCCCCTGTATGCAGCAGTACCTGCTCAAGTACTCTGTGCACCCTGCAGTTTAAGAATGGTGTGAAGGTCCTTGAATGTGTTTGGACAAGGGCAACAAAGCTGGTGACAGGGCTGGAAGGAATGCCCTGTGAGGTGTAGCTGGGTACACTAGGCTTGTCTGCTTGGGAGAAAAGTAGGCTGAGGAACAGCCTCACTGGTCTCTGAGAGGGAGGTGCTGAGCTCTTCTCCCTGGTGTCCTGCAGCAAGATGTGTTGGAATGGTTCAAAGCTCTGAAAGGGTGGGTTCAGACAGCACATTGGGAAACATTTATTTAATGGGAGAGTAGAGGCTCTTTTAGGGCCCTTACAATTTAACTGTTGTATTCTATATATTTCTCTATTTTGTTGGGTTTTGATTTTTTTTCTGAAAGAAAATCCACAGGAAAGACCATGATATTTTTGGCTTCATCCATCATATTTACTTTGTGCCAAAGCCAGATTCTTAGTGAAAATAGGAAACAACTCACTGAAATGATGCCCTCTGCCTCCTGGGGGACAATCTCTGCACCACTACTGCAGGACCAGGTTGCTGCAAGCACAGCATGTTTGCAGCAAAGTAGTCTGTGGTGCACAGATCATGCCTCGACTGCCTGCTGCGGGGCTGTACTCCAACATGCCAGCCCTCACGACAAATGAAGTCATCTACAGCCTTGATAAGGCAACAGGCTTTCAGGGTGGGGGGGTTATTTCTGCCCAAAAGAGGGTTTCTGGTTACTTGTGTTCTCCTCCCTGTATTGTTGTTCGATTTTTTGTTTGTTGTTGTTTTTCTGTTGGTGGTGGGTTTTTCCTTTGTTTTGTTGTAGTTTTTGTTTTTATTGCTGTTGGTTATGAGCTTTTGGTTTTTGTTTTTTTATTTGGCTGCCCAGATAGATTTTGATCTGGAGGGAAATACCAATATTTCAGCTTTTTTTTCAGGTGTAGAGGGTTGTAGTTCAGCTCTGCTACCTAATTGTAGTACCGTAACTACATCATCAAGTGACCTGACTGATATAGCTAGGAGAAACTACTGTTTAGCGTTTGTATAGCTAACAGGCAGAAAATGATGCCTGGATCAAGGCTTGTGTTCCAGAGATTTCCTGTGAGAAAGTAGTGTCAAAGCTTATGACTGAGCTTTCCTCTGTCTGTAACACAGAAGAGATATTGCCTGTTAGCAATGGCCTCACAGGCCTCACCATCAATTGCAATCAGCCAAAGCACGGTGTTACAGGTTAACCCCAAGCCCACTCTATCCTTTGCTCCTCTCTTATATAGGTGTTATTTTTTTCATGAGATACTAAACTAAATAAGGCATAAGAATTTTCCTGCCATAGAATGTAAGAGGAGAGAAAAGCAGAAAGCAGAAGAGAAGAAAAAGCCCCTAAGCAAAGGCTCACTTACTAGAGTACTTATTTTTTTCATTAAATGTTGGCGTCTACTTTAAGAATTAAAATATTACTCATTTTCAACTTTTACAGCTGACAGGCCTGTGAATTTAAAAGTGCTTGGGGAAGGGTGAATAGTTCATTATCTTGTTCCCTCAATGACACTTTCAAATGCTTTCCTTATGGTGACCTCTATTTTAAATTTATGGGAATCACTTAAGTGTCAAACAAGCTAAGTGGTGCATTTCATTAATGAAAAATTAATGGAGAAGACCTTGGGCTAGTTTTCGGTACTTATTTACAATACATATAATTCATTAGAAGAACATCAGTCAAGCAAGGACCCTGCATGGCTGCAGTGGTGTTGTAAATGGGACTTTATTCTCTTTTTTCCAGTTAATGAGAGTATGAGGCAGGGAAAAATACACATAAAAGAGATTTAATGAGTCTTTGGAAAAGCGTTAAAATAGGGTACACAAGTCATAAATTTCAATTACTAACTCTACTCTGACCATGCTTATTAGTGTAGGAATGAGATAGCAGTCCATAAAAGGATGAAAGTCTCTGTGACAGACAAGGACCAACTGACTTGCAGAAATTTGGGACTGTGGTCCACTGGTTAGAATGTGGTACTGGGGAGAAAGTCTTAATGTTCCCGTGTTCTCTCTGCCGGTGGTGACACAAGACCTTAAAGCAAGTTCCTTCTCCTCAGAAATGCTGCTTCTCCAAAATTCACTTTCTTCAGAACCTTCTTAGGGACAACCTTTGGAGAGAATCTTGCTCTACCTTTCTATATAATGAGCTGAAAAATCAAAGTCACACTTTCCTGCACTGTGAAAGGCATGGTTTATTATCTCAAATGTAAAGCTGTGCAAATTGTATGGTTCAAATATATCCTCCAGCTTAAATCAGGCTATAGCTACCCATAGGCTTTGGATCAGAAATGACACAAGTCTTTTCTTTAAAACTTTTTTCATCATACAGTAGGTGATGTGTCTTTTAAAGACATTTCCTTACAAGCACACTAATGCCAAAACACCATGCTGAATTAAATGTAGATAGTAATAATACAGAAAACTTTATTCTATTTATATGACACAATTCTCACCAGTGTATTATAGATGTGTTCATTGGACAAGTGATCAACACAGCACTAGGCAGTGAATCCCAAATTCTCAGCAGTATGGTAGAGAAGAATTCAGGCATATGGATTCATAAAGTGAAGTATCTTTGGACACAGAAGAATTTCTAGGAGGTCCAGGAGGCCCTCTTTCTTCTGCTCCCCACTTTAAAGCAGCACAAAAAAGTATACAGCTTGGGACAAAGGATATGATAATAACAAAATTTCTTTGTAATAATGCCCTGGTATTCACATCTACATATCACTGTGCTGGACACAGAACTTCAGTTTTTGAGTGTAGAAAGCTGCTATTGTAGTTCAGACTTGCTACAAAATACAAGACCAAAAATGTGAGAAGCCATGCCTTACTTTGCCTATAAAATGAGAATAATGTTAACTGTGAAATTGTTGTGTAACCTTGTTGTTTATTCGTGGCACTGTTTCCACCCAATCATTGAACTGTCATCCCAGTTTTTATTGCAGCGTTATAAACATCTTTTTAGGAAATTCTCTCAAGTTCTATGAGTGCCTGACTGCCTTCAAAGTGATTCTCCAGGTCTGCTGGGGCTCAGCCGATGCCTGTTTTCCAAGCAGAGTATTCAGATCAGTCTGCATGAAGGAGTAAATGGGGAATGACAGTTATGGCTTTTCTGGATATCTATCGGCAGTGGATTAATGATGTAAAGTACTCTGCATGACAAGTTATTTGTTTTTGCTGAGATTAAATGGAATCACTTGGAAAACTATGTGGGTTTATTACTATAATAATTTTCATACAGTGATAACAAATATGTGCACCATAATATCATCCAGATCAGTCCTTAATGGACACAAGTACTGTTTAATGTTCTTAAATAAGTTTTGGAATATGAGCTCTGAGAATTATTGTGTTTAATAATACTAATAAAAGCACAAGAAAATATTCAGATGCTGATTATATTCATTGTAGGGGCACGAGAACAGACTGCAATTATATAGCACATTGAAGAAGAACTGAGATGGTATTTGCAAGGTTTTTCCCAACTCAAATCAGTTGACTTCAGAAGTTTTGAAAGAAGCTTTTTTTTCTCTCTTGCACAAGGATTCAAAAATTTGTTCAGAATGAACCAATATTTAGAAATGGACCAGCATAATCTGTGCATGTTGCTAGATTGCAGTTTCCCTGTATTTTGAACAAATTTATTTAGCTGTGGCTGCATCTGCAAAAGACTATGGCATGTGCTGTTCAGAAAATTGAAATCAAAATCGTAAAAAATTCCATTAATTATGACATAATCATCTTTCTAGACAAAGTCTGTTATTCCCTGATTGCTCATAGTCTTGACTTAGGACACACAGGCAACAAAGATGATGGTAAAACAGTTTTTTTCTTTATGTTTTCTATGTTCTTCAACAGGAAAATTGAATATAACTGAACTTCTTATTTAATGGAGAATGTTTTTCCATTCTAGGGTGAAAAAAATATCTACTCCAAAATGATATTTCCTATGGCTATTTTTCTTCTTGAAATTTGAGATTATGATACACTGTGAAAAATCTCTAGCCTTAGGAACCTGGGGTATTGTAGGGAGTTGATCCTGGTTGGATACCAGGCACCCTCCAAAGCTGCTCTCTCAGTCCCCTTCACAACTGGACAGGGGAGAGAGAATATAACAAAGGGATTGTGAGTTGTCTGTGAGAGATCACTTACAAAATACTGACATGGGCAGAACAGATTCAAATTTGGGATATTAATTGAATTTGTTAGTGATAAAATTAAAGCAGGATAATGAGAAGTAAAATAAATCTTAAAAAACACCTCCCTCCCTCCTTCCCAAACTCTACTGCTTTCCCTGCAGGGAGACAGGGAATGGGGGCTATGGTCAGTTCATCCCATGTTGTTTCTGCTGCTGATCAGGGAGAGGAGTCCTTTCCCTTATCCAGTGTTGGCTCCCTCCCACAGGAGGCAGCTCTCCATGAACTGCTGCAACATGGGTCACCCTTCCATGGGGTACAGCCCTTCAGGCACAGCCTGCTCCAGTGAGGGTCCCCCAGGGTCACAAGTCCTGCCAGCAAACCTGCTCCAATGTGGGCTCCTCTCTCCACGGGTCTGTAGTGCCCTGCCAGGAGCCTGTTCCAACACAGGCCTCCCATGGGTTCGTAGCCCTCTCTCAGGCCTCCACCTGCTGTTGACCTCTCTGGTTTTTCAGTCCTTTCTGCTGCTACCAGGATAATGCATTAAATCAAGATGCCCCCTCTCTTGTAGTGCATGTGGCCTCCAGAATGGTTTACTACGGCTACTCACTACTAATTTTGAATGCTTGAAGGCAAAACAGGAACCATGGCAGATCTAAACTGGTCACTTCTGATCCCAAATGGGAAATGTGTCCTTGTGACATCCAAGCCTACAGTACTGGAATCCATAGCTTACATATGTAAACAATCACTCAAAAAGTCCTTCTGTTTCCAGTGTCAGAAATGTACTTTCATCAAAGGATTTTAGTGTATATGTGATGATAGCACGATTCCTATCTAGTTGTTTCCCATATGGTGTATCTTCCTTCAGTGCTTTCATTTTATTCATGTAGCTGTGGCTTGGGAAATGGCTTCATGCAATAATAAATCTCACATTTATCCAAATTGCTAGATTTCTCTAAACTTCTAGGTTACTCGAAACTTACCCCTGTTATTTATTCCCATTTTGCTTTTTATATTTGAGTGAGTGCCAAGCTGGGATGATAAACAGTTCAGATGTTTCTCCAATTGTCTTCAAGTTTGAGATTTTAGAGTCAGCTGCTAGTAGACTCTATCTCTGAGCATGGCAGTGGAAACTACTTCCTCAAAATGTCCCACTATTGTAAGTGAAAAAAATGTAAAAAAATATAGTCTTTGTAAAGATGTTATTCCTTTCAGTCAAAGACTGAGTTTCCAGAAATGAGGGAATTGTTCAGTTAGAGCCATTAATTCAGTTTTCAAGTTGAAATACACTGAACAAAATACCAATGAGTGACAGTGTGGAATTTTTTTGTTTTGATGGAGCCACCAGATAATCAACAGACATTTTGTTAAGGAAAGCTGATAGTTTTGTGGTCTGGGAAAAACAAAGGTCCAGAGTTTAAAGGCCCCAGACCTTAAAGTTCAAGAGCTTAGAGACCATTCATCTATGTGTGATTTTGTAGCTATCATACAAGCTAGGCTGGTAATAAAGCCTAGAAGCTGACATACTCAGTATTGAAGAAGACTGGAGATACAGCTGCGTATCTTCTTGATATACCTGCTGCTTACTCAACAAGTACTGAAAAGAAGCAATACTGTCTGAGTTTAAAAAAACTGTATTGGATAGAGATTAGAATCATAGAACCATAGAATATCCTGAGTTGGAAGGCCACAAGGCTCACCATGTCCAGTGATGTGACTGGTCTGTGTCTGACTCACTAGTTCACTTAATAGCTTATGCCTTGTCCTATTTCTAGGCTTTCTCATTTTTGGTGGAATGTCAAAGTCAATTTAGAATTATCTCATTAGTCTCTTAAATCAACATAAGATGAAGAACAAAATATTTTAAGACATTATTGTAATTTATATTGATCAAAGACAGGTGCCTCTTGAATCAAAGCCTTATTAATCTGTTAAATCAAATTAACCTCTAAAATTTGCATCCTTTGACTATGATAATTAAAGAATGTTTCATAGACACTGAGTTCCCAGTTCAACACCTAAATAAGAAGTTGTCATGTAAATGTAGTGCCAAAGTTCAGAAGACTATTATAAAATGAAAGGACAAAATATTTTTCAGTCTCTCAGAATAAGGATCTGAGATCCTTATGTAGTAAGGTAAACTTCTGGTAAACTCTTCAGAATTTTCACTCGGTAAGGGTCTAAGTGTGTGGCACAAAAGATATGGAAGAGATTTCTAGAATGAATAAAATTACTCAGCACTAATCTTCTCTTATCTGACTTCTGGAAAATATTTTGTGTGGGTTTTTTCTTCCCTAGCATTTTCATTAGCTTTAGGAAATACATTAGAAAAAAATGCAGAGTACACCACAGAGAACTGCAGGTAGTCTGTGGACATATTTCTTGTTTACTATTACATTTTGGATTGTTTTGTGGAATAATATTCTTAAATGAAAAGCATTTATTAAATAAATCAACGGCTATAAACACTAATATGCTACATAGGATTTGTTCTAACGTAGTTCTCTTTGTTAAGCAGGAACTGTATGCTGTTCAGAGCTCTGTGCTGGACTGAAAAATATCTGATATCTGGTAGATATGCTAGATGTGAACAAATGAGAATATGAAACTAAAAGTAATATTGTGGGTGGAGGGTACTTACCGCTGGCCACTGCCATTCCAAGTGTTTATCAACTGCCCCTTACAAGTAGTTTTTTGGGGATGTACTTCTGTATTTGATATTGTTCCAGAACCTCACTGTTTTCTCTGATAATTAGTATCTGTATGCCAGCCAACACTTTTATTCAGAAAAGAGAGAGAAGAGATGATGGGACAAGGATGATTTGTGTAAAGCATAAAGGTCAGGTTTGAAGTTTTGGACAATTGCTCCACTTGATTCTACTGATTCAGCTGACAAACTTTCTTCATAAAGTGCATTTAACCAATGAAGGGACTCTATAGCAATTTTTGTTCAGTGTGCTTCATATATTCTTCAACATAAAAACTATAAAATCACAAAAGGAAATTTTTATAGCTCTTAGATAAGGAAGCGGTAATTGTTCCTTTTTTTCACTTCCTCTGGTCTCCTGAGATTGAAAATGATCTTACTCTAAACATGTTTTGATCAGTCAGGTTTGAGACGATTAACCTTCACTTATAGAAAGTTTCTACTTGTGATTTCTTTTTCCTCCTTGTGATGTATTAAGGAATATAAAAAATAGCTCAAACTTGATATGACAATTTTCTTTAGAAATTATGAGTTATCATGAGTTATTATTTTCTGTCTAGTGGAAGATAAATTCCAGACATTATTTGCTGTATATAAGCAGTGACACATTTTTTGTACCTCACTGTCCCCTTGCAGTATGTTTTATAACTATTTATTGAAATAAATGTTAGAAATGAAAGCAAAGAAATAGCAAAAAACTTCATACTCATTCTAATGGATTATTTTTTCTGGTCTGTTTCTGACACAGTGAGACTCACCTGAGTGGTAGTGCAAATATAGAAAAGCCAACAGACACTAAAGCAATCTCTAGAGTGTTGCATCCAGCTCTGGTGTTCCCAGCACAGGAAAGACATCAATTTGTTGGAGCAAGTCCAGAGAAGGGCCCCCAAGATGAATAGAGGGATGAAGCTCCTTTCTTATGAGAAAAGGCTTAGAGAATTGGAATTGTTCATCCTAACAACTGGGGAGACCTAATTAGGCCTTGCAGTACCCGTAGGAAGCGTGTAAGATAGAGAGAGACCTTTTACAAGGGTGTGAAGTGCCAGGACAAGGGAAAGGGCTTTAAGCTGAAGGAGGGTAGGTTTAGATTAGATATTAGGAAGGCATTCTTTACTCTGGGGGTGGTGAGGCCCCACAGCTGAGAGTTGTGGATACCCTGTCCCTGGAAATGTTCAAGGCCAAGTTGGATGGGGCTCTGAGCAACCTGGTCTAGTGGAAGGTGTCTCTGCCCATAGCCGGGGAGTTGAAACTAGATGATCTTTAAGGTCCTTTCCAACCCCAACCATTCTTTGATTCTTTGATTCTGTCATACTATGATTTCCATTTTGCATTAAAATGTGCGGGACATGAATGACAACTTGTTATAAACAACAGTGCTGCCTTGGCAGCTCCACCTTGTGTCAGTGAATGACAAGTCCCTATGAACTAATCCAAAGGTTATTATTGCTTGAATATGTTGAATACTCAGCCTCCATTCCCTCTCTAAAGGAATGAATTTCAACTTCCCTTTGCCCAGCTCTGGACTATACTCTGCTTGACTTGGTTTATTACATGTATGCCTCATATATGAATCTGAATGATTACTGAGAAAAACTTATGCTGTTGGACCAACAAAAACAATTATAAAACTGAATCATCTTTTATTGCTCTGCAGAATTTCCACAATGCTTCTCCATTAGTTCCAGATGGTCAATAAGACCAGTTTTTATTGTATTTGCAGAAGCATCCAAACTTGGCAGTAAGATACAGACCGGAGCAGTTCAGCCACTTTTGCTCATTCTCCTGTAATAAGGTTCAAGATGCTATAGGCTCTGAGAATGTAGTTAACATTTGCCTTTATTCTTCAGGGAAGTGCTGCACTGATAACCTGCCTTGGTGCCCTATTGATAGGTTGCTTCAGGAAGGAAGAGCTGTAAAAGTGAAAGCTTCTGTTGATCAGAGTACAAAGATGATTTGTATGTTTTGAAGTCACAGATCGATTGACACTTTCATATGGATGCTTTCATATCTTTTGTATTTGCTCATGTTCTCACCTCCAGTAATGCTCACTGTATTGTATGTTCATCAGGAATTCTGTTCATGGAGGTCTCCAAAGGGTCTTCAGGTGGAAGAGACTTTAAAAATTGTTGAACCAAAAAAAGAGTAAAATAGAAACATTTCCATGCCTGAACTGAATGATCCTATAGTTAGCCCACACATCTGCTTAGTTTTTTTTTTCTACAACACATTGTATTCACTTTGCAGTTCTCAAGGACTAGAAAAACCCAAGATAACTGTTCAGTCTGACCTGTGACATAGTAAAGAAGAACTTGACTCTGCTTTCTTTTGTTTCTCTTATGTATGTTTTAGATTACTTTATGTAAATTCTTTGCAGTCAAGTGAATTTGTCTGTGTTTCTAAGAGAGATTTTCCTCCAGACAGGAAATCTCAAATTCTTCCCCAGGTGAACAGTGTTATCAATGTTACTTAGTACAGGATCACATAAGATTGTGCAGCTACAGCAGGAAGAAATTGCTCCAGCGGGGAATTTAAAATAGGAGGGTTTGAGAATGACTGCAAATCACAAAGTCATGAGTAATATGGAGGAGGTGTGATCAGCTCTAGACTCTCTTCCAGTTGAAACAATGGGAATTTTGAGTGACCTCTGCTTGAACTAACTTAAATTATGAAGTGCATACTCCAGTATATAACATAAGGAAGACAATTTTCTGTTACTGGCAGGAAGCATCATAAAAATCACCTGAAAATGAGCAAGTTGGGAACAGACTTTCAGAAAATGTGATTTCATATAAAAGAATAATAAACACATGAAAAAAGGCTGAGAAGTGAGGTGACTGGACTAGAATCAGTAATATGTTAAAAATAGAAATAGATGAGACTCTTTGTAGACATGTGACAGGAAAATAAAAAAATTGAAAATAGGAATGTGAAAATGAGTGACAGAAAAATGGAAAGGCACCTGGTTTGTCAGTGATTTTTTTTCTTCTCTCATGTACTGATTGTCTTGTTCTTCTGTTATGACAGAAGTCTGCATTGAAAGATGTTGCACTAATGTCAACTAGCTAATCTTTCCAATAGAAGATTAGAAATGGAAAGAATGTTAAATAGATTTCTTAGATTCAGACTCTGAGTGCAGAGAGAAAGGCATAGGGGAGACGGTAGTAGGGGTTTTAGAGAATGCAACTTGGAAGCATAGACTATGATGTAACTATGTAGTATTTATTTAGTACCTATGTTGTTTCCCTTGTCTCTTACCAGTAATATTTTCATATATAATTTTGTGACAGAGGCCAAATTAGGAGTTGAATGTGTTTGGTTCTTCTCCCAGTTTATCTACTGACTTACTATACCTGTTTCTCTCACTGTCCGAAATTTGTTCCTTATTTTTCCTCTCAAGAAGCTGGGGTTGATGGTGCTTAACCACTTCACAGCGTTGTAGTGAACACTAATGTTTGTTCCCTGTCAGAGAGATACAAGTAAGTGCAATATATCATCAAGGATAATTGTCTTCTTCAGCTGATGCCACTATTGATTTGGAAATAGATAAATTTGGTCTTTGGAGTCCAGCTGGGAAAATATAATTGCATCATTTCTACAACAGTGTTGTCTTCCTGGTGTCTTTGAAGAATCTAGGCAAGTCCACCAGATTCCAGCTGCATTGAATGATCTTGTTGCAATACCTTATATTTGTAAAAGCTGTTTATTTAAATGTTTCATTTTCAGTAACTTGCCAAGTCCAGCAGCAGATATTTGAAGTTTCCATGTCATGACAGCCACACCTAATCTGAGATGAAGACACAAATATCTAGAAAGTGATGTCTTGAGAAATACATTTTTCTAATGGTTTGTGTGACTGTTGTGATTGCTGTGACTGCTTTTCAGAAATTAGATGTTATGAACATTTTTTATTTGCCCATTGGCATCTGCAGTGATTTCCTTAAGCAGCTGATTTAAGCAAATTGAACAGGTAGGAACGAGCTAAACCTGTTACTTTGCTAGTGCAGTCCTTTGAGGTTCAACTGCCAGCTAGAACTTCCCAAACCTTGATTTTTCCTTTCCTTTTTTTTCTGTCACTGCTACAGAATTTCTGCCTATCACTTGTTAACATAAACATACCTTGACTGAATGTGAAATTCCTATTGTTTTCAAAAGATAGACGTTTTGCAGGACTTCTTATGTAGAAGAAAAACAATGCTGAAATATTTATAGTAATTAGTAATGATTAAAACTACTTAGTTGCCTGTATTGGGAGGAGTTACACATCAGATGACTTTCAGTTTTGCTTAATTTTAGGTCTGCTTTTTTTTCCCAGCCAAGACAATACAATCTAGTCAGTGAATTTTCTGCCTTACTGGTTACTGGACTGAAGCTGATAAATGAGGTACCCATTTTTCTTCATATCTGTAAAACAAAGTGAAGAGGACTGAAACAGATTAATAATATAGAAGAATATGCCAACTAACATGTCCAGTGAAGTGCCTGTAAAAAAAAAAAGGTGAAATATTGAAAACTTGTAGATTTCCTCTAGAAATCCAAATTGTGCTTTAGCTTGAATTCACTGTCAGATGAATCTTTTACTGTGATTCCTGTAGAAACTGTTCTCCTGATCATATTCCAGACAGAATAAATCCCAGATGATTCATTTCCTATCCCTACCCATTTCTTTTCTTACAATACTAAAAAAACCCAAAAAACAACCAACCAAACAAAAGATAACCCCAAAAACCAGAACCAAACCAAACCAAACCAACCAACCAAAGAAACAAAAAACAAAAAAACAACAACAAAAAAAAAAACAAAAAACAAGCAAACAAGCAAACAAACAAACAAACAAAAAAAACCACAAAAAACCAAAAAGGTGTGAAAAGCTCAAAATCTCTCTAGAATAATTTCTTTTTCTGTACTTGTCTGGGCTCCAGTAGCTGATAAAAGGAATGGGACTATATCTAGGTGAGGACATGGTGGAAAAATGCTAGTGGAAGCTTTAGAATTGGCTCAATTCCAAATTAAAGGAAGTTCTTTATTCCTTATGTGAATGGTGTTGTGGAACTGTGTAGCAGCCAACAGCTGAGATGCTTCAAATAACTGTGACTGCCAGAAGACCCAAAAGCATGTGAGGCTGCATGTCAAATCTTTTCTGTCCCACATCAAAGACCTAAGTTATCTACTTCAATTATTTGATTAGGTTGATTTAACCATGGATAACAAGGCTGTCCCTAGATAAAATATTCTCCTTCTGATATGGCTTTAACTGTTGAGAAGAGAGAAGCATATATTAATTCTTGCTTTGTTGTGGGTCTTGCCATATCACCCATGAATGAGGCACATTTTCTTCTAACTTTGTCTAAGTTTGGGAGACTACGTGTAACAAAAGAAAAAGGAAATAAGGAGCTTGAGGGAAAGGTTACTTGTAAGAAGGCTCTACATTTTTGACTGATATACAGATACTGTTTTTTATCATTACCTGATTTTTTTTAAATTATAATTTTAAATTTACATAATTGTCTTACTGGTTTTATGGCATATGAGCCCAAATTTTATGACTGGGATTCAATGCTATAAAAGCACCATTAGAATCCTCTCATGTAATCATGGTTTTGTTCAGCTATGGGCTCAGTAGGGTTACAACGGAGCAGCAAAGCCAGGGGCTGTAATAATTGGTTCAAGAGTGAGTAACAGGGAACACAACGTAGTGAGGTACTTGTTTAGTAAGAGTGGATTGCATAATTTTAAAGCCAACGTAATGTTTCAGTAAGAGAACCCTTCATAGCAGAAGTTCTGGTTATGTATCACTGACTTCCATTGTGCTTCCCCAGACTCTGCACTTGCACTTTTTATGTTGTTCCCTTCTACTTACTGCAACATGCAAGAGTATGAAATGGTGAGATAAAAATGGTCCCATAAGGAGTTACAAATTAATAGCCTGAATATATATGATTTTCATTTTTTTCTCATTTATATTGGTCTAAGAAAGGAAAAATTATCTTAAATTTATGCCAACAGAAATTTGATGTAATATTCTGATCGTCTCTTTTGTAATTTAACATCACTATGTATTTTCTGTTTGGTCATCCAGCCCTTATCCATATAGCCAATATCGAGCCCTTTACAAAAGCTTGGCCTTTCAGCATTTATAGCTTCACTAAATTTGATACAGACCTACAGGTGTTCCCAAAAATCATTCCAAACAAGAAACAAACTTTCTAGACTGTGATAATGCATTTGGATATGAGAAAGTGGGTTTAGAGGCAGTGCTTTTCCAACCATTACCTATTGGCCATAACCTGCAGTAGTCCATCTCAACCAAAACAAGTGCTGGCTCATTTCTGGGGTCCTTCCTCCAGCATTTCTGGAAGACATGCCAAGTATGAGGCAATCCAGGCTTTGGTTCTAAAATACCTTTGGAAAAACGTGTCAAAAGTAAAAGCATCACTCTTCAAAACTGCAAAAACCCTTAGGAGGGGTATTCGCTCAGTTCAAAAAACTACTTGCTCTGTAATATTTATTTTCTTCTGTGCTTTTAGAAAGGCCTATAATGGCAATAACCCTGGCATTAGATCACA
The DNA here is from genome assembly GCA_013400915.1 of Pardalotus punctatus. Lineage (NCBI taxonomy): Eukaryota > Metazoa > Chordata > Aves > Passeriformes > Pardalotidae > Pardalotus > Pardalotus punctatus. The sequence continues at coordinate 248,122 of VZTX01027592.1, forward strand.
GGTTTAATGATGGCTCAACTTTCCTCAAGCCATCATCTTTCCAGTTGGTCATTTATCCCCAGCTGGTGCCAAAGGCTTTTGACTGTAGTATGTTTAATTCATGGAGGTTGCACAGATTGCTTCCTGTGAAGATTTGCAGATGTAAATTCAGGAACAAATTAACTGTTTTGCATTTTTGGCTAGAAATTTCCCACCTTTTATGATATATTTATCTATGGAGAAAAAGGACTCAAATTCTATGAACTTTGAACACATCTTATTGCTGAAGAAAAGAGAGAAGACGGGAGTGGAAGGGAAGGGAGGGGATAGGAAAGGAAGGGGAAAAAAACTTACATCTCTTTGGCACCCTCATTCCCCTTATTTGCCCACACCGACATGGGGTAGTTCTGGTTTTTGTACCCCTGTCAGAGCTTTACTTTCTCTGTAACTGCAGGTTTCATAATAGTTTGGTTGTTTGTTAATTTGTCCTCTCCCCTGTAGCTCCACTGGCATTGCAGGCTGGGCTGTATGAAGAGTTGGTGCAGGTGCCATTCTGTCCATGGCAGGTGACATTTTGGCCACAAGCAGCTGAGTCAGGGATGAAGTCAATATTGGATTCCACAGTATTGAGTAGCCAAAAAAAGAATTTTAAAAAAAGGAAAAAAGGGGGTGGGGGGTGTTGGCTTTTCATCAATAGAGTGCTTTATAAAGAACAGAATAATCTTCTAGTATTAAGGTTAAGAGCTAATCTGTACCACAGCTGTAACATATAGGACAATGATCCAGAGCTGTTTATCAGTGCAGAGCAACACCAGACAAAATTCAGCATGCAATTCCTTAGCACTTCAGTGCTGTTTCTTTAGCAAGCACTGTCAGATTTCTTGCTAAACCCTCTCTCTTTTGATTTATTTGTTGCCTGCTCTTCTCTTAAGGCTACAAAAGGTATTTAGTGTGTGTAATTAATAAAACATTTCATCCTCTTTATTTTTAAAGTGTTAACCTGTACATAGAAAATATGAAGTATGTGACTCTCTGTTGTTTCAGAGCTGAAAGTCTTCTGTTTAAACTTTGTTTTATTGCTTGCTTTACACCAGGTACTGTATCTCTGAGGAAAATGAAAATTAAAAAGCCTACATTTACCCCCTCCTTCCTTGTGGCTCCTACACAAGAATATCAAGACTATGTATATCAAAACTCTCTCATGTTCAACTGACTATCTGACAGTACCTGTCTGGGCCCTTCAGAAGGAATGTGATAGCATTGCATTTTCTTTCGTGTTTTTTCCTGCAGTTGAATCTGATTTCATCCTAAGTGTTTGGATGCTGTACTAATGGTGAAATATGAATTGAGAGGTGGAGAGGGATTCTGTATACCTGAAATATAATTTCACAGTTACATTTGCAGCCATAGAATTGCAGATCGTGTGAAAAACAGTGTTGGTTAAAATAATCAGTCTAGCACTTAATAGCACTTTACGTTTTCAAATACAACACATTAATAGATTAATTTTTGCCACACCCCATGGGGTATTTTCCTTTGTATTTCCTGTATACATAAACTAAGAAACTGTATACAGAGGAGATGGAGTTGAATTTAATTTGTTGTTATACAGCTTTTGATCTCACTGAGTAGTGCTCTGTGATAGAAGTAACTGATTTCTGGTGATTAAAATTGCTTGCTGAATTTAGCCAGCCTTGTGAAGCCTCAGTTACTTCATTAGCAGGCTGGATAAAGTAAGAAGGTAAAGAAGTAGTCACTGTTAAGAAATTTTTCTAGCCCCTTGCCTGTGTCCTCCTTAGGTTGTTCCCCAGTCAGCATAGCAGAGAAATGGGTGTAACATGGGCCGGTTAAATAAGGCCTAACCAGTTTTAGCTCCTGAAGCTGCAGCTGGAGCATTGGCCACAGGCGTTGCAAGTTACTCTCCTCTTGTTTCTCATTGTTACCTTTTGTTAGGATGGTTGGGAGGGAACAAGAAAGCAGTTATGATGGCTGAGGCAGCTAGGCTGTTTACGAAGAGCAAAATAAGTGGATGTTGTGCTGCTTAGGTACCAGAATAATTTATTTTACTGTGGCAGGTGTCTTGTGGGGGGATGGGAATGAAACAGAAAGCTAGGCATTCTACAGTTGATGAAGGTGGCTTTTGGACTGTAAAGTGTGATTTTATTGCATTATTTATCTCAAATAAATAATTGAGGATCAGCAACTCCTGACAGGAAATGACATGAAGACCAGCCTTGCTTTAGGCTGAAGCAGAAGCATCTATCATGTAAATGAACTCTGAACTGTGCCAGCAGGATGCATGCATTGAAGGGATAATGGGTGGATGATATATTTTGTTATCCTAGGCCTTATTTATCTACTTCAATTTTTTAATTTTTTTTTTTTTAACAAGCAGCTATAGTGATAATTGCCAAATGTCTATACAACAGAAGAACATGATTATCTAAAGGGCTTCAGGACATCTGAAACCATAATCGGGTACTGAAGGATTAGCTGGGGGTACGGTCTCAGGCCTCCTTATACATGTTTTCTTTCCCATTTCTACGCAGTTGTGTTTTACTTTTCTCTATAAGAAACTGACATGAAATTCAGGATGTCCAAGACTGTTGGATTTGTGTGGCTAGATTTTGGCAGTGGGGGGGCTACAGGCATGGCTTCTGTGAGAAGCTGCTGAAGTTTCCTCCATGTCCAGAAGAGCCAATACCAGCTGGTTCCAAGACAGATGTGCCACAGGCCAAGGCTGGGCCAGTTAGAAATGGTGGCAATGCCTCTGTGTGAACATATTTAAGAAGAAGGGGGAAAAAAGAATAGTGCAGTTGTAGTTGTGTCCAGGGAAGGAGAGAGTGAGAATATATGAGAGGAGCAGCTCTGCAGACACCCAGGTCAGTGCAGAAGGAGGGGCAGGAGGTGCTCCAGGCACCGGAGCTGGGATTCCCCTGCAGCCCCTGGTGCAGCCCATGGTGAGGCAGCTGTGCCCCTGCAACCCATGGAGATCCATGGGGATGCAGAGATCCTCCTGCAGCCCCTGGAGGAAACCCATGCCGGAGCAGGTGGATGCCTGAGAGGAGGCTGTGAAGCCATAGGAGCCCATGCTGGAGCAGGCTCCTGGGTAGGACTTGTGACTCTGTGGGGGACCCATGCTGGATCTGCCTGTCCTTGAAGGGCTGCATCCTGCGGAAGAGTGATCCACGTTGCAGCAGCTTGGGGAGAACTGTTTCCTGAGAGATCGATTCAGGCTGGAGAAGTTAATGGAGAACTGTCTCCTCTGGAGGGACCCCATGGTGCAGCAGGGAAAGGACTCCTCTCCTTGAGCAGAAGCAGAAGCAATGTGTGATGAACTGACCAAAACCCCCATTCCCTGTGCCACTGGGGAGGTAGATCTGGGAAGGAGGGAGGGGTGGGGAAAAGGTGTTTTTCAGGTCTTATTTTACTTCTCATTATCCTGCTCTGATTTTGTTAGTAATAAATTCAATTAATATCCTCAATTCTAGCCTAATTTGCCCATGTCAGTATTTGATGAGTGATCTCTCCTGGTTCTTATTTCAGCTCAGGAATGCTTCATCAGATTTTCTTTCTCCCCTGTCCGGCTGCAGAGGGGAGTGAGAGAGCAGCTTTAGTGCATGCCTGGCATCCAAACAGGATCAACCCAATACAAAGACTGACCTAAAAGGTGCTAAGAATTCTCTGCGTTCCCTAAATGGTAACTTCCATAATTTCCCATTTAAGTAATCAGGAGCTGAGGGCCTAGAGGACGTATCTGTATAGTACAATGAAGTGTCCTGAAGAGATACCTCAAAAAGTGGCATAGCTGGTACTGAAGCAGTTTATCTGCACTTGTCAGAAATTACTATCATAAAATGTTGTGGAAGAGGAAGCTGATACTTATTTTCAGAAACTCTAAATAGATTGATTTAACTCACACTCTTACACCCACATATTCACAAATACTAGGATGTGTGTTCTCAGGATCAGTTTTGTGCTTCATGCAGGATAAGATGTGCCAGCCATTGAGTGCTCATCACATTCTGGAGTTCTTGTTAGATGACGCTGACTTTGGAACTGGTCTTTTAAACTCATTAAGAATCAAGTTATTATGAGGTTGTCCTCTGTTAAGATCCGATTATTGAGAGATGCCTCTGCTCAAATTAAGGTGGAAACGAGACCATATGCCGAAGTCAATAGTATGGATATTACTGAACAATAAAATGTGAGGTAGAGAGAGAGAGACAGAGAGAGATTAAGCAGAAGATAGTTACTATGCATGGATCCAGTGATGTTGGTCTTTCTTCACCCTGGGCTTCTTGGTAGTGGGGGCTCTTCAAAACTTTTAATTATTTATATATTTTAGCAAACAAAGGAATTAATGCTCACTGGCTACATAGTTCTCTTATGCTTCAGTGGATGTAAGTGGTTGCAGATGTCATCTGTCCCATCACTTGGGGTGATCTTTATTTGACTGGTGATATGTGTAGGAGAAGTTGCTTCTTTAGAGTTTGCCACAGTGGGAATTTTTGTCTGGATCCATTAAACCAGGATGTGCTAACTAGATCTCGTCTCTACCAGGTCTCGAGTTAGCACCATCCTGTCACTCAATTCTGTGCTTATCTCATGGCAAAGTCCTTCTGGCCCTTAACAGTGTTTGGGACAGGCAACTGTGCTCTTTAAGTCCTTTTGCCCACAGATTCAGAATCTTGCATAAGTCTTCATAACTGTTAGGCAAAGTTACTGCTCCTTGCCCATTTTTCTCGTTTGCAAAATATGTTTGGAATAATACACATCTGTGTTGCTATAGCCTGTTTTCCTTGTGGTCTAACAAGAAAAAGAATGCAATATGTGATGGGCTGTGATGTTGATGCCATCCTCCTGTTGTCAAAGGGTCCAATGACTCATCTATGCTGTGTTCTTACCAGAGTGCAGCCTTTCTGGGCTTCACATGAACAGCACGTTTCTCATTTCTGTTTCTGGGAAGAGTGTCCTTTGTTAGCAATGCAGACCAATCTTTTAGCACTTCTACTGTTTCTTCTGGTGCTTTTACACATTCATTTCCATTCATACTTAATTTGTGCTAACCTTAATATTTCTATTACAAGTCTCTATACATCCCTCAGGGCAACTTAGATTTAGAGTAAGTGAACGTGGGCAGAATACCAAGATACATGACCATGGACATACGCATCTGCTTATTGGCTGAAAGAGCTAACTCATCTTGAAACAGTTTAATGTCCTAACTCTGAATCATGAAATTCCCTGGTCCCAGTTTCGAAACTGTTGTGCACACAAGGTCAGTAGACCATCAGCAAGACACTGGCCTAGGCTTACCAGGTTATTATATAGTTACAGTGGACTAGCTTGGACAACTACCTTTCTTCTCAGGCTGTTACAGTTTGTTTTTCTGTAAATTTTTCCTTTTTGAATATGCTCTCCAGAGAGTGCACGGTTTTCAGCATCATAGGTTCTCATCATCACTTTCACAAGTTCCCAAATGGCAAACCAAGCAATGGGGGTGAGTTTCCTCAGTGGCTCAACCAGCCTTACAGCTCACTGAACTGATGTGCAGCATTACTGGCTGCACAGTCACTTTCTGAACTGAGTTATTGCAGCAACTAAAGATCACTCATCACAGACACCAGTTTCTTTATAGCAATATTTGCTGGCTCTGTCAGTGGTTAGTAAACACAACACTGTATGAATCTGTGACCTACATAGGTAACTAAAACTACAGAAGCAACTTTTGACAAACAATGGTTGTAGCTATGTTTGCACAGTGTGAGCAGAGAGTTGAAACCTTTACTTTTGAAGTGCACTAATACAGGCAAATGTGTTTGAAAAATACGTTTTGTAGTACAGGGCTGTATCTTAGTGAATTGTGCACTTCTGTCCTCTTAAAAGATATGTTGTAGCATGTTAGAAATGTCTGTTCCAAATCCACATCTTACTTGCGCAGTAGTTCAGAAACAACAGAACTCACCAACTCACCTATCCTAAGATAAGCAAGAGATGTTGCTGTCCACATAACACGGGAGTGCATCTCACTGTTTAGAAACATGGGGAGAGCAAGAGAAGACAGCTGGATTATTAACAGTTTCGTTGACCCATTTATAAATTACTTGAAGGAATGTCCAGAGAGACCTTGATTTTACAAGGTGACGAAAATGACCACAGAGAACTGTTACCAATTCTTAAAAGTGAGTAAATCTGTATTAAGTGAATTAATGGCATCATGAGCTTGAGAGCATAAGGCTGCTATTGTATCTCAGAGAACTAAAGCAAATCAAAGGCAGGTCTGGCATCAGATTTAGGACTGACTTCCAGTACTAGATCAATCTGTCCTTTATCTGTTTCAAGTCAATGTACAATGCCTGCCAATGATGTCTTTTATATGGTGACTGGTACTATGTCGATTTCAAAGAGGTTGCTTAGGTATGACTGTAATTGCACATAGTAAATCACACAGAAAGATTCACTCTAACCGGTACAACCTTACTCATCAAGAGAAGCACTGTATTTCTCATGTGTGTCCTTGGGTTATTGATATAATATACACGCACATGGCTTTGAATCTGAGCTGGGGGTTCATATTCAGACCCTAGCAACAAATTAATTTCTGTGTCCAGATAATTTGCAATGCTTTTACTAATTTGCTCTGAGTTGACTTGGGGTCAGGGAGTATGCATTTTCCTTGAAGAAAAAAGGAATTTGTCATTGTGGTAAACATCTGAATAAATTTGCTTTTTAAAAGATGTATCTTTAAATTAGTGTTGGAAACATAATTTTATGTAAATTCTTGCACACTGATTTATTAGTGTTTTCAGTCCTTGCAACTCCATAGAAGACCTAGCAGTCACAGAGAAAGAATTCCAAGTTTTAATGCAAACTGTAGCCCAGCAGCAGCATCTGCAAAGTGACAATGGATCTGACTCCCTGTGTATGGAAGTACATGTGTGCACATAGAGATTGATTTACTTTTGAAGAGCAGCTTCTTGTTACATTTATATAGAACAACTTTTTAACTGCATCCAACTTTATTCTTTACTGATATTGGAAAACTGAGAGGAAATTATTATCCAGTTATAAGGTTTGGGATTTCAGAGATAAAGATGTAGTGTCTAGGCTGTGACAGAATGTAATATCTGTTGGTTGTAAGTCTCTTTATAAACAAAGGACAGTGATGATCAGTTTCTTTTGGGCATTGACTGTACAAGAACACAGCAGCTCTTCCATCCTCAACCTCCTTTCACTGGAACATAAGTCCTTATTGAATTACCACAACTACCTTCACATGCTCAAGACAGGACTTGAAGTTGCCCCAAACTGGTGGGCAGACCTTTCTTTGCAAGAGGATTATGGAAGGTAGAGGAAGAAGTGACTTTCTTTTGTTCTTTGGCAGTCACCATGCTGTTCAGGGAACGGTGCCAAACAAGCCCAGCTGGTGTTGTTCTTTCGTAAGTAGCTGAAAGGCTTTGATACCAGAGAAAAATCTCTCCCCTTTTCTGTTCCTCTCTTCCCCTTGACATTCTCTGTCATGATGCCCCATCCTATCCTCTGCCCAGTGCTTTACTGAGATAAGGCAACTTGCTGATACTTTTCTGTCGGTTAGTTGTCTCGCAGGCTTGAAAACTGAATCATCTTGTGAGTCCAGCAAGCACGGCTCTTAAGTATATGTGGATGGAGAGGAATGAGGAGGAAGAGAAGGATCCCTCCCTTTTAGCTTGGACTATTCCTGCCACCCCATCTCAAGTAAATATTCTTCGAGTTGATAGGACTTCTGTAAGAGGTTCAGACTGTACAGTAACTGCTGTATAATCTGCAGTTCTTCTGGAAAGTGATGCAGAAATAGATGAGACAGTCCTTTAGAGCTTCAGAGACTAACTCACCAGCAAATGTGCTACCTCTGTGTTTCTCACATGGTAATTCAGTTGCACTTTTAAGCTGAAACTATCTTCTAGATTTCTCATCAAATGTCATCAACACAAGTTATTTTCTACCGCTTTATAGCACATGTTCTCCACACAGAGATGAAAGCTGAGATATACTCTTCCACAAGGTCTCCTTAGAGATGATAGACAGGAACTACTTAAACATAATGAGGAGGGAGTAAGAAAATGTGCTGTTCAGTCCATCTCATCTCCTTATACTGCAGAGTAGGTAAGTGTGGCTTGAAGTTCTGAGAGATCCCCAATGAGTCCTTTTTCCACATACTCTTTGCATTCTAACATAGTATGTATTATAGAAAAAAAGCAGTGAACTGTGATTTGAAAACCTTTGGGTTTGGCAGTAAGAAAATGCAACTGGTCTGTTTCCCATTTAAAATTGTGCTTCTACAGTTCCTCATTGCTCATTAAGAATCCAGTATTGTTTCAATCTGCAGTCTTATGCAGCAAGTGTTGCACATCTCACTTTTTGGAGAGCAGATCTGCTTAAGCAAGCACAGCTTTGTTTTTTGACAAGATAGGCTGATAAGAGGAGCTGTGTTGACACCTACCTGCACTTCTCAAAAGCATTTTGCTTTCATACCACATGACACTCCAATTAAAAAATTAGAACTATGCAAAATTAATGTAGCACATAATAAATAGATTATAATTGTCTGATGGATTTCAAAAAAGGAATTGTAAATGAGGAATCATCATCCACAGAGGGTATTTCCAGCAGGGTTCCAGGGGAATCTTTTCAGTCCAGTACAATTCAGAGGTTTTATTAATGTTTTAGGAGTGAGGAAATCAGTTCCTGTAAAATCAGCAGAGGACTCAGCATTAGTAGGAGTAAACAGTGGTAAAGTTGGATCAGTATGACAGATCAATCCAGTTAATTTGGAAAGGGGGTCTTGTTTAACCAGCACAAATGTTAATGTAGTCAAATGCAAGGTTGTGTGTTTGGGAACAAGGACAATAGGCTGTGCATGCAGAGCTTGCTTCCAGGGAAACAGTGACCCTGAAAGGAGTTAGAAGCCAGGGTGGATAATTGACTGAACAAGAGCTCTCAGTATGATGCTGTTGCTGAAAACTAATGTGACCTCAGATGAATAAGCAGAAAATTGCTGAATAGGGGCAGGAAAGTCGAGAGCATGACCCTACAGAGTGATGGGGTATTATGGGGTCTGGATGAAACCATTAAATGCACCCCTGGTTTGGAAGTTGAGTCTAAATTGTGGAGGTGAAAACACTGCACAACACAGCCTTCTGAACATGGCATTCTGTACTGAAGACACCTGAGAAAGTTCTCTGTTACCAGGGAACAGTTTGATTTGAAGCCTTCCTTGATATAGAATCAGAGATTCACAGAATATGCTGAGGTGGAAGGGACCCATCAGGACCATCAAGTCCAGCCCCTGACCCTTTGCTGGACAAGAGTCACACCATGGGCCTGAGAGCATTGTCCAAACACATCTTGAACTCTGTCAGGCCGGTGCTGTGACCTCTCCCCGGGGAGCTGTTCCAGTGCGCAGCCACGCTCTGGGTGAAAAACCTTTTCCTGATATCCAGCCTAAACCTCCCCTGACTCAAAATGATATAATAACCAAGTGGCTCCATGTTTTTGTGCTGAAGTATCAGTCTCAGCTGGCAAATAATGAACAGAACTGTCCAGCAGTGTTACAAGGGTGTGTAGTGATAGGACAAGAGCTGATGGCTTAAAGTGGAAAGAGGGCAGTATCAAAGTAGATATAATCAAGACATTTTTTACTGTGAGTATGGTGAGGCCCTAGAACATGTTTCCCAGAGAAACTGTGGATGCCTCATCCATGGAAGTGTTCAAGGCCAGGTTGGATAGGGCTCTGAGCAAACTGACACAGTGGAAGGTGTCCCTGCCCATGGCACAGGGGTTCAAACAAGATATCTTTAAGGTCCCTTCCAACACAAACAATTCTATGATTCTATGTCA